>CM042694.1:305490985-305904546 GCA_023614405.1 Avena insularis
ATCCAGCTCGTGGAGCTTTGGCAATGAGGGCCCGATCGGCGTGGTGCCCATAAGTCCTTCGTGAATGTCGAGGAGGATGGCCCTTCCGTCTATCGTTGGAGACGCACTGGAGTACTCCTGTGATGCTACGCTTGTATAGTTCACCGTTGATGACGACGAATGCCTTGGATTGCCGTGGTAATGTATTAAGTCGTCGATCGGGTCGTCCGATAGCCTCCTGCTGAGAAGATATGTGATGTAGGGTTGAGTCCAAGATGGCTCGATCATCATGACCCCCATTGGTCCCTCCAGTCCGGTGTCGTCCTCCTGGCCGTCGAGTGCCATTGCCTCATTGGCCAGAGCCCCGAGTCCGTTGTTAGCTTGTTTTCTTCTCTCGACCTTTGGCTTGATGGAGCGTTCGCGTCGCAGAAATACCCAGGTGGTGCGGGGTGCAGGTGGAGCTAATGTTGGCAGTGCATCCGCCTCTTTGTTGCTTTTAT
This sequence comes from Avena insularis, assembly GCA_023614405.1. Lineage (NCBI taxonomy): Eukaryota > Viridiplantae > Streptophyta > Magnoliopsida > Poales > Poaceae > Avena > Avena insularis. Next base: position 305,491,465 of record CM042694.1, read on the forward strand.
GCCTACGTGCGTAGCTCACAACCGTCAAGTCCTCTTCGAGTGTGTCGAGGTCATTGGCGATCATATTGTCTTTCAGCGCGTCGCACTCGTGCATTGTTTGGTTGACGACCAACTTGGAGTCACCGTAGGTGATGAGCCTCTTGGTGCCGCAGCTTTGCCATCACGAGATCCTGCAACAGAAAGCCTCGTGTTCAACCGTTGTTGGAGGCAGTGAACTGCATTCACAGAATGTATTTCAGCTTGTCTCCTTGGGGCGATGTCAGTATAACACCTGCGCCAGCCCCGTCTTTACACTTGGACCCGTTGAAGTGCATCATCCAGAGGTAAGACATATCTGGTTTTTCGGGGAGCTGATTCTCCATCTAGTGTCTGGGGAAATTAGGGAGGACTTGCGACTTTATCGCGTTGCGCTTTTCGTATGTAATGTCTCGTGGAGATTAAATTCCTCGAGCGCAACTCGTCCAGATGGTGTCGGGTTGTTGAGAATATGCCCATGGGGCATCGTTGACCACCACGATTGGGTGCTCCTAGAAGTAATGGTGCAGTTGCCTGGGTGTCATGAAGACGCCATATGCCAGCTTCTGGTAGTGCGGATACCGCTGCTTTGTTGGCGTGAGCACCTCGCTGAGGTAGTAGACTGGGCGTTGTACCCCGTGGACTTTGTTTTCTTCGGCTTGCTCCACCACGAGTATTGTGCTGACCACCTGGTTGGTGGCGGAGATATAGAGCAGCAATTGTTCTCTTTCGCGTGGGGTCACCAGTACTGGTGAGGTAGATAGTAGACGCTTGAGGTCTTCGAATGCTTCCTGCGCCTCATTGGTCCACTCGAACTTGTTAGTTTTATAGAGAACTTCATAGAAGGGCAGTGCCTTTTCGCCCATTCGACTGATGAATCGATCGATACCGCAATTGTACCATTTCTGGACGCCTCTTACGTTCTTCGGCTTCTCCATGGCCAGTATGGCTTTTATTTTCTTCGGGTTTTCCTCGATCCCTCTTGCGGAGATGAGATACCCGAGTAGTCACCTAGATGGTACGCCGAAGGCGCATTTGTCCGGATTGAGCTTGATCCGAGCAGTCAAGGTTGGCGAAGATTTCGTGTAAATCATCGATTAGCGAGGCTTCCTCTTTGGTTTTGATGATGATGTCGTCAACATAGACTTGGATTTGCGACCAAGTTAATTCTTGAGGCAAGCCTGTATGCACCGCTGATAGGTGGCTCCTGCGTTTTTTAGCCCGAAGGGCATTGTGTTGTAGTAGAACACACAAAAAGGCGTTGTAAACATTGATTTCTCTTGATCTCCTCCTTCATTGAATCTGATTATAGCGGTAGGCGCCAGGAAGCAGACGCTCCACATCCCGCGGTGGAGCCGATGATCTGGTCGATTCGCGTAAGGCGGAAGTGATCCTCAAGTGTTTATTCAGGAGGTGAAATCACGCACATCCGTGGGATATCCGTGTCCTTTTGGGTACTAACACCGTGTTGGCGAGCCGTACTTTCCTTGATCTTATGTATGAATTTGGCCGAGGAGTCTGCTGATCTCCATTCACGCTTGCTCTTGGTTCGAAGCCATCGAATTGTTTGTTTGATCGGCCTTGCGTGCAGGTTGACATTGAATGCGTGTCACGGACACCGCAAATATTTCCCATGCTCACGGAGGAATTGACAGCGCGAGTTCCTATCGCGGGACTCAAGTTGTTGGCGATGAGGGCCGCCTTGGTCGGGTCGATGGGTGGACTGAACTTTCTTTGTGTGCACCGACGGAAGTCGAATGACAGTCGGGTGAACTTGGCCGGCTCATGGGAGGCGTGCATCGTTGTCTGTCGACCTTCAATCTTGTGAGTTCCTCCTGCATGGCGAAGGACTAGGAAAGTGTTGAATTCCTGTCGCACTGTCGGACCTCTCGAAGCTCCGCTGATTGTGATGATGCCATTTGGGCTGGCATTTTCATCTCATAGGTAGGCGAAAAGTGGTATCGCCATGAACTCCGTGCGAACGCCAGCGTCCGAGGATGTAGTGGTACTGTGTGAGGGCTACCAACGACTTCGAAGTCGATGCGTTCGTGTCAAAAGTTTTTCGGCGTGCCGAAGATGACGTCGAGGTTGATTTTGCCCAGGGGATATATGCCCTTGCCTAGGATGATGTCATGGAATGTCGTGTCCAAGACCTCTAGACAGTCGAGGCATCTCATCGCTTAAGGTACTTGCGAACATGAGGTTAATGTCGCTTCCACCATCCATGAAGACGCGACTCATGTTGAAGCCTCTGATCTGTGCCTCGAGTATGAGGGGATAGTGGCCTGGGCGAGGTACTTGGCGGGGGTGGTCGCCCTTGTCGAAGGTGATGCAGAGTCGCTTCGAGGTACTCGGATGGTGGTGAGTTTGTTGCCAAGTTGACTTACGGTGATGGCCTTCGCACCCGATTCGGTGCCCTTTGATCATCATGTTGCCCATGCGTGGTATGGCTCGCGCCTTGATTATGGACCGGTGCGGCCGTAGGTGGTGGTACTCCAGGTGGTGGTGGAGGAGCTCCATGTGCTATAACGCCTAGGGCGACTCAGCCCTGCCGAAGCGTCGCGATTCATCCGAGCCAAACCCTCATGGAGCTTGAGGAACTCGCGACAGTCCTTGAGAAGGTGGCTGGATTTCTTCTTGCCATCGTGTTTGTCGATGTAGAAGTGCATGTTGCATGGCCCGGACAATTTGTCCTCAACATTGGGTGCCTCTTCGCGAGTGCGGTGTTGCCATACCTGCGTTGTTTTCCCGAGTCGCGGTGTTCACTGCGATAGCCGCTCTTGCGGTTGTCGTCGCTTGTCGGCGTAGCCAGCTTGGACCATGTTGACATCGTCGCGATCATCGGAGATGCGCATTCAACGTTTGCTTTGGCGATCGCGTCTGCGCTCGAGTTCTCCTTCGTCGTCGGAGTGAACATGGTTTTTCACCGAGTCTTCTCCGTCTGCCCACCGATTCGCGATTTCCATCAAGTGGTCAATTGTTTTGGGCTTCGAGCGGCCCAGCTCTTTCCTGAGCTCTATGCAGCGAACGTCACCGTTGAATGCGTCGATTGCGCGATCTTTCGAGATGTTTTCTGCGGAATTCTTGATGATAGACCACCTCTGGATGTGTGAGCGTAGCGATTCGGCCGACCTTTTCTAGCAGCATCTCAGCTCTTCGATTGATGCGGGCCTTTTCTAGGTGCCCTTGAAGTTGCGCACAAAGTCAGAGACCAGCTCTTCCCAGCGCTAATGATCCGCAGGGAGGTTGTTGAGCCATGCTCGGGCGGGCGCCTTTACACCGTAGCTGCGCATTGCATGGCCGTGCCACTTCCGCCATGGAGCCTCGACGGAGGAGATGTGGTCCTCCAACAAGATTTTCGTCCCGCAGTCAAATTTTGGGTTCTCCGATGGAAGCTTGAACCCTTTGGCATTCGCTTTTGCACGATAGCCAATTTGGCTTGCATCCGCCATAGAGCTCACGTCTTCGTCTCTGAGTCACCGATCAGCATGTCGCGCCCTTGACTTGTCGATTTTCGATGTGTGATGTCATCACGCCGCATCGTAGTCGTGGTCGTGTCGCCGTCAGCGGCAACGTCGAGACAGATCATGACTGTCATTGCTAGATGAGGGTGAGGAATAGCGTTTTGCCAAGGCCTTGCTTTTATTCGGCTCCGGTGTTGGTTCTTTGTCGAGAGCGGCCTCGATTAACCCCAAGCCCGCGATCATGGATTGGTGCATGGCGGCTCGGGGATCTACAACCGGCGGCTGGTTATTGAGGAGGTACATGGTGGCCGCTGTCACCGCAGCTTGCGGCATCTTTGGGACCACGTTGCCCCATGTGTCGACTGTCATAGAGCTGAAGTGGAGGACTTTCGCAGCTTCGATGCACTCCTGCTCAGTGAGGTGGGCCGTTCGAGATCACCTCTTGTTGGCCACGTACTCGTTGCCCTTGGAGGAGGATCCTCCGTGGGAGGAGAGCCCAGCCCGTCTAAGACTCGACTGCGTCAGGCCGCTTTTACGCGCCGAGTTGCGTGATCGTTTGTAATTGGCGTTTGTACTCCTCCTTTAGTAGCCAATAATATCCCATCAGCAGATCTTGCGATGTGCCGGGGCACAGAGGATTGCCTCCCAGGGCTTCTCGGCAACAAGCCCACTCGAGATCGTTGAGCTTGATCACGACACGTTCACCGGTGTGTTCGTTCACCATGGTTGGAGGTTCGACTGTCCCTCCATTGTTGACGGGCGCGCCATTGCCACCGTTGGTGGGGCCGCCATTGGGTGGTCCGCCGTTAGGTATGCCACCGCTTGGGTGGATTAGGCCATTGCCACCGCTTTTGCGATTGGCGCTGGTCTCTCGGCGTTAATGACGACACACATGAAGTGGTTGGGGAAGCTGTTGCTTCCGCAACTTTCGGATCAGGAGCCGTAGACCCCATCTTCCGTTGCTAGGCCACCCAGATCGGATCCACGAATGTTGTCGCTGTCCGTGCTTTCATCTGCTGCTGAGGTGTTGAGCTCGCTGAGGGTGCCGATTGGTGGCGGGAACCATGATCTTGGAGCACCTACTTTCGGGATGTTGTTGGCTGGTCGCATGCGGCATGCCCATCCGACCAACTTGGAAGCGGAAGCTCCCGATCGCGGCTGATTCCATCGCCCACGGACTCGAAAGCCGGGCGAGTGGTCGGCGTGTGGACGGTGAAGTCGAACGCGCCGAAGAGCTGGTGAATCTCCACTGTTGTGGAGTTGTAGATCGCGGTTGATGGGGACGAAGAAGCCGCAACATCAGCACTCCCAATTCCCACAGACGGCGCCAATTGACGAGGATTTAACTCATCAATGTCCATTGTTATGGACTTGGGTTTTGGAGAAGGAGGGAGCACTGGAAGCATCAATCAGCTAGCAAACAAGCACACATGGACGCAAGGTTTACCCAGGTTCAGGCCTCGTAGAGGTCCCTACTCCCGCTTGTCTGCACTTGGAATTAACGAAGGAAATGAAGATTACAGGGGCGCGCAGATGCAATCTGGCGAGAGTTGTGGAAACTAGGATTGCGTGTGTTCTCCTCGCCGCCCCCTCCTAGCCTTTATATAGATAGGCCAGGTCTCAGGTAGCAGGTCGAGTCGGTTATAGATTAGGGTTTTCACTTTAAACTTTCTATCTTTAAACTTTTTCTTGTATCGCAAGTCATAGAGAGTCCGTGGGCCACTCGAATTCTTCATTGGGCTGTGGCAACGCCATGGGCTTCCACCGTATCTGGACCGTATATACCAAACTCGAGTACCTGCAGGGTATACCCATGTCACCAACTTACGACTCACCGAGCACGAGTGTGTAGGTGTAGGATGATACTAGTACTAGTAGTATCATAACCTCATTGTATTTAATTATCCCAAAATCTAAGAAGAAAACCTGCACTCCTTGGTCCCTCAGGGCACACGCAAACGCAGGGCATTTACCATTTTTTGCGTAGCATTTTCCATTTTTCAATTTTGCTTTTTGGTTGTGCCCTTTGATGGTCACCATGTGGCCGGATGGGGTGTATGCTCTGTCAAGCTAAAAACCTCATGTTCTCTCAATAGCATGATCGTTATTTATTGAGGTATATAGTTTTTAGTCCCATAACTTGCACCGCGGGAGCGTTTTAGTCCCACATCTTGCAAAGTGAGCAACACTAGCCCCACAACTTGTAACCAGGAACATTTTAGTCCAATTCAATCAAATTTGTGATTTGTCCGAATTCGTCATAACTAATTCGAAGTGACATGTGGCATCGATTTTTTGCAAAATGACCTGTGTATTTTCTCGCTCTAGTTGTGACCTTGGTATGACTTGACAGGAGGATCTGAATAAGAAAACAATTAATAAAAGCTACCAATGCATTGTAGGGTATCGAACTGATTACCTGCGCTACTGAAGAAATCAACCTTGCCACTACAACATGCACACAAAAGTGATTAACTGAAGAGCGCTCTGGCTAATGTGTTCTTTATTTTGGATATTCAAAAATATGTGTTCTGGGGTACAATAACAACTCAACTCTATTCCTTTTCATTTTTGCGAATAAGAAAAAACTCAAGTTTATTCTAGACACTACAGTTAGCTACTAGGTTAACGACAAAGCTATACAATTGATATTATGGACCGTGCCAACATAGACGTGAGCATTTTTTGTGTTCGTATGTGCTTTTTTATTGTATAAATAATTACTTCCCCCAAGTACTCCTCGTCTGGCATAATTACGTCCTCTCAAGTACTCCTCGTTTCACATGAGTAGTCGTGTGCATCTACTGACATAGTGGCTTGTGGGTGTGTGTGTCATTGTACAAAAGTGTTAAGTTAGAATCCATTCTCCTCTTAGAGATTTAACTATTTTATTTGTACATCTACTAACAGGTGGCCCACTTATCAGTCTGCATAGGGACACAAATGACATAAAAAAATATAGAGGGGTCATTTTAAAAAAAATCAACGTCATTTGTGGACAAATTAAGTCAAATGCACTAAAATTCCATTAAATTGGTCTAAAATGGTCTCGAGATATAAGTTGAGGGACTAGTATTTCTCATTTTTCAATATGTGGGACTAAAACGCTCTCGCGGTGCAAGATATGGGACTAAAGGTGTATATACCTCTTAGTTATTTTATAGCCTCAATTGCTAGGCCGGAGGACCAATTAATGCTCCTAGTTTTTCTCAATTACTCCTCTAGTTGACCGTAAAATATGAACCACCACGTCGTGTAATTCTCCTGGTCGATCATGTTGTTAAAACTGGAGTGCATCCATTGGCTTGCATGTTTTCAATTAGATGCGGTGGCCACGTGCATTGGCTAGATTTTAGGATTACTACTCCATGCAATAACTAGCTATAAAGTGAGTAGGTGAAGTTAATTCTCTGAACTAGTGCTACTCCGGCCTAGTAATACCGAACACATGGAGTACCTCAAGTGTCGTTATATGGATGATCAGTTGATGTGACTCTCGGACATGAATTCCGGACCATATAGCCATACGTTCTACCACCTTTTTTACTACTACTACTACTAGTAGTACATGGACGCTAGCAAAATTCAAAATCTCAATCGAGCGGCAAAATCACACACACCGACTTTGAAGCATTTCCCGCCTAACCATTTCAAAAACTGATATGGGGTGGCCCGATCTTCTCATTAAGCGGATGGCGGTGATGATGGTGGATAATAGATAACTAGCCTGTAGCTATGAACTCTCCCGCTCGATCCCTGATGCCAATGCAACAGCTCTCGAACCTTGTAGGATATTCACAACACCACGCTCTTGCGCATGCAGCCGTGACTAATTAACGGTAGTATGCAATCTACTAATTCCCAATGGAACAACAGATCACACTCAATTATAGTTGGTAGATTCGAACACAGGGTAATTCCAGAGGTTCTATGAAAGAAAACAACTCCAAACTATTTTAACGTGGTCTAAACCCTAACTAGAGGTCATCCCATAGCTTATAAGGGCGGCTGAAGCGACCAGAAACCGAAACTAAACGCAAACGACTCAAACTGATACAAACCGACTCGGACCAGATTCGGTCGGCGGGCGGACACCGGTCGAATTCGGCCGGACAGCCCGGTCAGGCCGCACACTCGGGTGAAGTGTGCGGACAGTCCGTCTGGCGGAAACTTTGAAGTTTCCGTGGCGCCCATGTAGTGTCCGAATCGGCATCTGAATGTCCACGCCACTTGCCTCTCGACCAGGCCTGGACAAATTCGTGGATCTGGCCGGACACTCCGATCGTGGCAGATCTTTTTGCCGTCGTCTTGATGATCTTCTTTTGCGCCTTCCTCCCGCTCCTCCCTCGCGAATCCTTGGGCGATCATCATGTTGGGCTTCTCTTGTAGCCCCTCTCCTCCTCGCGCCCTGCTTGTTTCTCCAACGAACCTGATCATACATAAATGCATAGACTTAGGCAGTATAAAGTTCTCATCAATCAAAGTACCTGATTCGTTTAGGAGTAAATTCACCTATTGTTCCAGTAGCTTAGCACGAGCTCTTGTAATAGGTCCAATTCTAATCTCATTGGACCGATCCTTTCTTGCAACAGTTGTAGCATCTTCAGTAGCCATTGGGGTAGGTGTAATTGTAGGGATGTCCTCATCATCTCCTCCCCCTTGAAAAGGTGTCGACCTCGACGCTCCAAGGTCTTCTCTAGCATATGGTGACAAATCAGCAACGTTGAAGCTATTGCTAACTCCACCAAACTCCTCAATAGGTATATCAACCGAGTAGGCATTATCATTAATCTTGGCTAACACCTTGTAAGGACCAGCACCACGTGGCTTCAATTTTGACTTTCGAAGTAGTGGGAACCTATCCTTGCGTAGATGCACCCAAACCATATCTCCAGGCTCGAACAACACTTCTTTCCTTGCTTGATTCCTTGCAGCAGCAATGCTCTTGCCTTTCTTCTCAATAGCCTCTCGAGTCTTCTCATGTATTTTCTTCACATAATCAGCACGTTTTTATGCCTCCATATCAACTCTCTCATGTAATGGCTGAGGTAACATATCAAGTGGCGTCAATGGCTTGAAACTATACACCACCTCAAAAGGACAAAGCTGAGTAGTTGAATGCACAGCCCTGTTGTAAGCAAACTCAACATGTGGCAAACTCTCTCCCCACTCCCGCAGATTCTTTTTAATCATGGTCCTTAGCAGCTGTGACAATGTTCGATTCACCACCTTCGTTTGACCATCTGTTTGGGGATGACATGTAGTACTGAACAGCAACTTCGTTCCTAGCTTTCCCCATAAGGTCTTCCAAAAGTAGCTCAAGAACTTCACATCATGGTCAGAAACAATCGTCTTTGGTACTCCATGTAATCTCACGATGTCCCTGAAAAACAGGTTAGCAACATGCGACGCATCGTCGCTTTTGTGGCAGGCAATAAAATGAGCCATCTTAGAGAACCTATCCACTACCGCAAATATAGAATCATGACCTCTCTGAGTTTTAGGTAGACCTAGCACAAAATCCATACTAATGTCTTCCCATGGAGTAGTCGGTGCAGAGAGAGGTGTATACAAACCATGAGGCTTCAGCTTAGATTTCGACTTGTGGCATGTAATACATCAGCTCACAAATCTGTACACATCACGCCTCATCTTGGGCCAATAAAAGTGATCAGCAAGCATGAGCAACGTCTTCTCACGCCCAAAGTGACCCATCAAACCTCCAGCATGTGATTCCTGCACTAAGAACAAACACAACGACGATTCTGGAATACATAGTTTGTTAGCTCGAAACAAATATCCATCATGTATATGATACTTATCCCATGCGTTTCTAAGAGCACACAAATGATATGGTTCAACAAAATCATGGTCAGTTGCATAAAGTGCACAAATAGCTTCTAATCCAGGAATTTTAACATCAAGATTGGTTAATAGCATGTTCTTCCTAGATAGAGCATCAGCAACAACGTTCTGTTTTCCCTTCTTATAGTTAATGATGTAAGGAAAAGACTCAATGAACTCAACCCATTTAGCTAATCTTCTATGCAAGTTTGACTGAGCTTTCAAGTATTTCAATGCTTCATGATCAGAATGTATGATGAATTCTTTTGGCCACAAATAATGTTGCCAAACCTCAAGTACTCTAACAAGTGCATACAATTCTTTATCATAGATAGAATAATTCAGACGAGCACCAGTCAATTTCTCAGAAAAATAAGCTATAGGCCGACCCTCTTGCATCAAAACGCCACCTATGCCTATACCACTAGCATCACATTCAACTTCAAATTGCTTCGAAAAATCAGGTAATGCAAGTAATGGTGCAGAAATAAGCAAACGTTTTAATGTATCAAATGCAATGTCTTGGGCTGCGCCCCATACAAAAGGAACACCTTTCTTTGTCAAATCATTTAATGGTGCAACAATGGTGCTAAAATCCTTCACAAAGCGCCTATAGAAACCAGCGAGACCGTAGAAACTACGCACTTGACTAACATTCATTGGAGTAGGCCAATTCTGAATTGATTCAATTTTAGATTGATCTACCTCTACTCCATGCTTAGAAACAACAAATCCTAGGAATATGACCTTATCTTTTGCAAATGTACACTTCTCAAGATTAGCATACAGTTTATTATCACGTAACACTTGCAAAACTTGTCTAATATGAGTGCAATGTTCAGATTCGGTGTGGCTGTATATGAGTATATCATCAAAGTAAACAACCACGAAACGACCAATAAACTCTCTCAAAACATGATTCATCAAACGCATGAAAGTACTAGGTGCATTAGTAAGACCAAGCGGCATAACTAACCACTCATACAAACCGAATTTAGTTTTGAAAGCAGTTTTCCATTCATCCCCTTCTTTCATCCTAATTTGATGATAACCACTACGCAAGTCAATTTTAGAGAAAACAAAGAAGACCACTCAATTCATCTAGCATATCCTCTAAGCGTGGAATAGGATGACGATATCGAATAGTGATGTTATTAATCGCTTCTACAATCAACACACATGCGCCATGTACCATCTTTTCTTAGGAACCGAAATAACAGGAACAGACAAGGGCTAAGAGAGACACGAATGTACCTTTATCCAAAGAACGCTTGTACTTGCTTCTGAATTTCCTTAGTTTCTTCGGATTAGTCCTGTAAGGTGCACGGTTGGGAAGTGTGGCGCCAGGAATCAGGTCCACTTGATGTTCTATACCACAATGGAGGCAACCCCCATGTACGCCTTCCGAAACACATCCCCAAAGTCCTGCAAAACAGAAGAGACACCAAGAGAAATAGGGGTCATGTCGTTAGAAACCAATGCCTCGCCCTTATACATGAGCACAAGTGGCATGGCTGTAGGATCCTCACGAAATTCTCTCATATCCTCCTTGGTGGCTAGTATCAATAACCCAGGCACTCTCTCACTTTTCGTTATATCACTCAATTTAGGCTCAATTACATCAGGAACAACAGAATACAGCCTCACGAGTGGTAGTATCTTCCTTCAAGTTCACCTCTATCTTTTGGCGAGAATCATTCACAATTTCTTGTCGTGTCATTGGCTGCATAGTAATCTTCTTCCCTTTGAATTCCAAGTGATATGTATTGGCTCGGCCATTGTGTTGCACATGGCGATCATAGAGCCAAGGCCGACCCAATAGTAGGTGACAAACAGTCATAGGAACCACATCAAAATCAATAGAAACTTTGTATGGACCTATTTGAAAATTCACACGTACCATATGATTTACCTTCATCTCACTATTGTTGGTCAACCATTGTACGTAGTATGGCTTGGGATGAGGTAAGTATGTCAAATTCAGTTTGGCACATAATTCCTTACTTGCAAGATTTCTGCAGCTACCTCCATCAATAATTACCTTGCAAGCTTTGTTTGGTCCAACTAGAGCTTTTGTTTGGAACAAGTTGCAACGCTGGGATTCCTCAACCGGTTGCACACTAAGTACACTTGAAGATACGACAATAGTGGGTGCACGCTCAGCATATGCATCAACACCTTCCTCGCCGTCATCAATATCATCATCAGAAGCTTCATCTCCACTTTCTATTTCACCTTGTTCATTAACAAACATAACCTTGATGTTTGGACAATCCTTCTTGTAGTGACCACTACCTCCACAAGTATGGCACACTACATCACAAGTATGTGCAGTAGACATGTTGGAACCCGAGCTAGCAGCAGGAGCAGCGGGTTTCCGAGCATTAGAATCAAACGAAGGTGTACTTGCTGGTTTGGCCGATGGTGTAAATGGAGCAGCAGCTGGTGGCGTGACTGTAGGAGGTGTAGACCTGGCCGAAAATCTGCTGGAGGACGGAAAACGAGCACGTGACTTCGCCTCTTCTGCCAACTGGGATTCGGCCTCTCTAGCATGATGCAACAACTCATTCATGGTCTCATACTTGTGATGACGAACACTGCTCTTGATCGGTAACTTCAAATTGTTTAGGAATCGCTGCATGGTCATCTCAATGGACTCACGAACTCGAGCACGCTGCATAAGCATCTCCATCTCCATGTAGTACTCATCAACTGTCATGGTGCCTTGCTGCTTGTCAATTTATCAAAAACTGATCGCAAGTAGTTGGTTGGTACGAAACGAGCCTTCATGATTTGCTTCATCTCGCGCCAATCCATCACAGGAAGTTCATTATCCTCCCGCCTATGTTGCACAAGAGCATCCCACCAACGCAAAGCATAACCATCAAATTCAGATGCTGCAAGCTTGACCTTCTTATCTTCTGGTTAGTCAAATAAGCGCCAGAGTTTCTCAATCTTCAATTCCCAGGTGAGGTAGTCTTCAGGATCAATGGAACCATCAAACTTAGGAATCGAGAATTTTGGCTTGCCCAAACCGTCATCGGCAGCTTGGTTGGGCACACGTGGACCACTCCCAAGATGGGCAAACCCACGACCATGAGCAGGTGCATGGACAGGGGGAATAGCACGTCCCCTGCCAACATGTGGAGCAGCATCAACAGCGCTACCCTCATCGAAATCATCAAAGGCATCATCATGTTGAGGATCTTCCCTTCTATGCAAGGCGGTCACAAACCCTCAATGGATCACGCAAAGTGGTGACATTGGCATTGAGCGTAGCCACTTGCGCTTGGATAGTATCAAGCCCCAACATGCTGATCCAATCTCATATTCATATCTTGGAGATTCTTGTCAATGGCATCTGTCGTGTTAGTAAACACACATGTCAAGTGGGATTTCAAAGCCTCATATTCATGCCAATTGACGAGCTCCTCATCCTTCTTTTTCTGCAACACAACATCATTATCACTAGTAGACATGATTAGTAGGTTAGTGCAAAAATCAGAATCTGTATGGTGGAAACTCTCACAACTCACTCACAACTAATAAGAAAGGAGATCTTACCGTTCCAAAGTGAATAGAGATGCTCTACCAAACGAAATCAAAGACTGATGCACTTGATGTGATGAAGTGAATATCAAAGGTATAGAGAACGATCGCAGGGCACACAGGTTATGTAAAGGTGGAGCTATAGGTTTGGTACCCTATCTACACCGCAAACAAGTCCTAGTGCTGATCGTACAAATACCCAAGAAACACACAGTGGAGATAAACGTGGCAAAGCAACTTATGAAAAGGAATATTGCAATGCACAAGAGAGACGCTAGTAATAGCTCAAATAGAACAAGCACAAGATTGCTCAATCTACCAGTGCTATACAACAAGGCCTCCAATATTGCACACTTCTATATCTCTTTTTTTTGTCTGGCTTGTAGCTCTTTTCTCTTTTTTATACTGATTCTCTTTTCTTTTCTCTTTTTTTGATTTTTTTTCAACTATATTACTCAATGCAAACGAGCACAACAACTTATAACAGAACTGGGCCGGATAGTCCGGTTGATATTCGAAGACTCGGCGGTTAAGGATAGTCCGCAGTGATTTGGCCGGATAGTCCGGTTTTGCCTGTCGAAAATTTCTGCACTGCAAACCCTAATGAGCATCCTGTCGGAGCAAAGCAACTAGTCTCGTGGGTACGTTCCTAGGCACATATGCTGTAGATAGGCTGTGTCTATGGTATGCAAACAAAGGTACGCTATGTGGACTCAGAAAAACGATTAAACACTTGCAGAAACGGTAACGGTGGGAACAGCGGAAAACAAGATGAAACCTTAAACCTAGACACAAACGGAAACTAGACTCCTACGAGGAAAACCTGCAGATCGGATCTACGAGAAGATACAATCAGCAACTAAAACTCGAAAACGATGCAATCTAGTCTATGGCAAATCTTTTTGTAAGGCCTTTTTTGTATAGGACGAAAACACTCTCTAATCTATGGATGGATTTGTGGATGCTTACCGAGGCAACACTGGAAATCTGATACCAAGATGATATGGGGTGGCCCGATCTTCTCAGTAAGTGGATGGCGGTGATGATGGTGGATAATAGATAACTAGTCTGTAGCTATGAACTCTCCCGCTCGATCCCTGATGCCAATGCAACAGCTCTCGAACCTTGTAGGATATTCACAACACCATGCTCTTGCGCATGCAGCCGTGACCACGAACGGTAGTATGCAATCTACTAATTCCCAATGGAACAACAGATCACACTCAATTATAGTTGGTAGATTCGAACACAGGGTAATTCCAGAGGTTCTATGAAAGAAACAACTCCAAAATATTTTAACGTGGTCTAAACCCTAACTAGAGGTCGTCCCATAGCTTATAAGGGCGGCTGGAGCGACCAGAAACCGAAACTAAACGCAAATGACTCAAACTGATACAAACCGACTCAGACCAGATTCGGTCGGCGGGCGGACACTCCGGTCGAATTCGTCCAGACAGCTCGGTCAGGCCGGACACTCTGGGTGAAGTGTGCCGGACAGTCCGATCTGGTCGAAAACTTTGAAGTTTCCGGGTGGCGTCCGTGTAGTGTCCGAACTGGCATACGGAATGTCCATGCTAGTTTGCCTCTCGACCAAGCCGGACAGTCCGGGTGGATCTGGCCGGACACTCCGGTCGTGGCAGATCTTTTTGCCGTCGTCTTGATGATCTTCTCTTGCGCCTTCCTCCCGCTCCTCCCTCGCGCATCCTTGGGCGATCATCATGTTGGGCTTGTCTTGTAGCCCCTCTCCTCCTCGCGCCCTGCTTGTTTCTCCAATGAACCTGATCATACATAAATGCATAGACTTAGGCAGTATAAAGTTCTCATCAATCAAAGTACCAGATTCGGTTAGGAGTAAATTCACCTGTTGTTCCAGTAGCTTAGCATGAGCTCTTCTAATAGGTCCAATTCTAATCTCATTGGACTGATCCTTTCTTGCAACAGTTGTAGCATCTTTAGTAGTCATTGGGGTAGGTGTAATTGTAGGGATGTCCTCATCAAAAACTTTGAGCCAAAATCTCCCACCTAGGGAGTACCATTTGTATATTATTATTATCAGATGGGCGCTTGTCAAATTCAAAATCTCAACCGAAAGCAAAACCACACACCGACTTTGAAGCATTTCCCGCCCCTTTGTTTCAAAAACCGTGAGGCAAAATCTCCCACCGGGGCTATACCATTTTTGTATTATTATCAGATGGTCGCTTGTCAAATTCAAAATCTCAATCGAGCGGCTAAACCATACACTAACTTTGAAGAATTTCCCACCCCTCAGTTTCAAAAACTTTGAGGCAAAATATCCCACCAGGGAAGTACCATTTTTATATTATTATTAGATGGACGGTCGCCAAATTTAATATCTCAATCAAGCGGCAAAATCACACACCAGTCTTGAAGCATTTCTCTCCCCTCAGTTTCAAAAACTTTTGACTTCAAAATTCCGATTCTTCCCATTGTTCCGACGCCCTATGGGCAAGCTAAACTCGGTAGCTTGGGGGCACAGTCATAATTTATGTTTCTATTCACCTCCTTAGTCCGGATTCGGCCAGATTTTCCTGTTGGTACTTCCAAAAATCCCATCCCCCTCTCTCCCATGCCCTCACCTCCACGACCACGACGCACACTGGCTGGCGGCAATTCCACGGTGGTTGGACCTGCTTGAGCGGTTGTCTCATGCACCGCCGTGGAGCCGCTTCACCGATGCTCACCCACCGGATATGGTTCACCGGGTCTCTCTACCACTGCACCAAAGCTACGGTGTCGTTCACCAAGTCGATGGCGTCATCGACTGCCCAAGCTCTACTTCCCGACTGCTGAAAGCTATCCAACGTGTGTTCTTTTCACAAACCACATAAGGATCCACTAGAGTCATTGCATGTATGTTCTTTTCCACAAACCACATGTATCCACCAATGTCATTGCATGTGTGTTCTTTTCATGAACCATATATGGATCCACTATAGTCAATGCATGTGTGTTCTTTCCACAAACCACATGGATCCACCAATGTCATTTCACGTGTGTTCTTTTCATGAACCACATATGGATCCACTAGAGTCATTGCATGTCCTTTCACTAAACAATCACTAGAGTCATTGCATGTGTGTTCTTTTCATGAACCACATATGGATCCACTAGAGTCATTGCATGTCTGTTGTTTTCATAAAACACATGGATCCACCAATGTCATTGCATGTGTGTTGTTTTCATGAACCACATATGGATCCACTAGAGTTATTGCATGTCTGTTCTTTCTATTAACCATAGCTACAGTATTGCATGTGTGTTCTTTTCATGAACCACATAAGGATCCACTAGAGTCATTGCATGTGTGTCCTTATCCTAAACTAGCACTAGAGTCATTGCATGTGTTTTCTTTTCACAAACCACATATGGATCCACTAGAGTCATTGCATGTGTGTTCTTTTCACAATCCACATATGGATCCACCAATGGCATTGCATGTGTGTTCTTTTCATAAACCACATAGGGATCCACTAGAGTCATTGCATGTATGTTCTTTTCACAAACCTCATATGGATCCACCAATGTCATTACATGTGTGTTCTTTTCACAAACCACATATGGATCCACTAGAGTCATTGCATGTATGTTCTTTTCCACAAACCACATGTATCCACCAATGTCATTGCATGTGTGTTCTTTTCAGGAACCACATATGGATCCACTATAGTCATTGCACGTGTGTTCTTTCCACAAACCACATGGATCCACCAATGTCATTTCACGTGTGTTCTTTTCATTAACCACATATGGATCCACTAGAGTCGTTGCATGTGTGTTCTTTTCACTAAACCATCACTAGAGTCATTGCATGTGTGTTCTTTTCATGAACCACAGCTAGAGTCATTGCATGTGTGTTCTTTTCACAAACCACATATGGATCCACCAGAGTCATTGCAGGTGTGTTCTGTTCACAAACCACAAATGGATCCACCAGAGTCATTGTATGTGTGTTCTTTTCATGAACCACATATGGATCCGCTAGAGTCATTGCATGTTTGTTCTTATCCTAAACCAGCACTAGAGTCATTGCATGTGTGTTCTTTTCACAAACCACATATGGATCCAACAGAGTCATTGCATGTATGTTCTTTTCATAAAACACATAGATCAACCAATGTCATTGCATGTGTGTTCTTTTCACAAACCACATACGGATCCACTAGAGTCATTACATGTCTATTCTTTCCACAAACCACATGGATGAACCAATATCATCGCATGTGTGTTCTTTTCATGAACCACATATGGATCCACTAGATTCATTGCATGTATGTTCTTTCCACAAACCACATGGATCTACCAATGTCATTGCATGTGTGTTCTTTTCATGAACCACATATGGAACCACTAGAGTCATTGCAGGTGTGTTCTTTTCATGAACCACATATGGATCCACCAATGTCATTGCATGTGTGTTCTTTTCACAAACCACATATGGATCCACCAGAGTCATTGCATGTATGTTCTTTGCATAAAACACATGGATCAACCAATCTCATTGCATGTGTCTTCTTTTCACAAACCACATATGTATCCACTAGAGTCATTGCATGTATGTTCTTTTCACAAACCACATATGGATCCACCAATGTCATTGCATTTGTGTTCTTTTCACAAACAACATAAGGATCCACTAGAGTCATTCCATGTATGTTCTTTTCATAAACCACATGGATCAACCAGAGTCATTTGAATGTGTGTTATTTTCATTAACCACATGTGGATCCACTAGAGTCATTGCATGTATGTTCTTTTCACAAAACCAGCACTAGCGACATTGCATGTATATTCTTTTCACAAACCACATATGGATCCACTAGAGTCATTGCATGTATGTTCTTTTCATAAAACACATGGATCAGCCAATGTCATTACATGTGTATTCTTTTCACAAAACACAAATGGATCCACCAGAGTCATTGCATGTATGTTCTTTTCATAAACCAACACTAGAGTCATTGCATATGTGTTCATTTCACAAACCACATATGGGTCCACTAGAGTCATTGCATGTCTGTTCTTTTCATAAAACACGTGGATCCACCAACGTGATTGCGTGTGTGGTATTTTTATGAACCACAAATGGATCCACTAGAGTCATTGCATGTATGTTCTTTCCATCAACCATAGCTATAATCATTGCATGTGTGTTCTTTTCACCAACCGCATATGGATCCACTAGAGTCATTGCATGTATGTTCTTTTCCACAATCCACATGGATCCACCAATGTCATTGCATGTGTTTTTTTTCATGAACCACATATGGATCCACTAGAGTCATTGCATGTGTGTTCTTTTCACAAACCACATATGGATCCACCAATGTCATTGCATGTGTATTCTGTTCACAAACCACATAGGGATCCACATGAGTCATTGCATGTATGTTCTTTTCACAAAACCATATATGGATCCACGAATGTCATTGCATGTGTGTTCTTTTCACAAAGCACATATGGATCCACCAGAGTCATTGCATGTATGTTCTTTTCATAAAACACATGGATGTCATTGCATGTGTGATCTTTTTGCAAACTACATATGGATCCACTAGAGTCATTGAATGTCTGTTCTTTCCATAAACTAGCACTAGAGTCATTGCATGTGTGTTCTTTTCACAAACCACATATGGATCCGCTAGAGTCATTGGATGTGTGTTCTTTTCACAAACCACATATGGATCCACTAGAGTCATTGCATGTCTATTCTTTCCAAAAACCACATGGATCAACCAATGTCATCGCATGTGTGTTCTTTTCATCAACCACATATGGATCCACTAGAGTCATTGCATGTATGTTCTTTCCACAAACCACATGGATCCACCAATGTCATTGCATGTGTGTTCTTTTCATGAACCACATATGGATCCACTAGATTCATTGCATGTATGTTCTTTTCACAAAACCAGCACTAGAGTCATTGCATGTGTGTTCTTTTCACAAACCACATATGGATCCACCTGAGTCATTGCATGTATGTTCTTTGCATAAAACACATGGATCAACCAATGTCATTGCATGTGTCTTCTTTTCACAAACCACATATGGATCCACTAGAGTCATTGCATGTATGTTCTTTTCACAAACCACATATGGATCCACCAATTTCATTGCATCTGTGTTCTTTTCACAAACAACATATGGATCCACTAGAGTCATTCCATGTATGTTCTTTTCATAAACCACATGGATCAACCAGAGTCATTGCATGTGTGTTATTTTCATGAACCACATGTGGATCCACTAGAGTCATTGCATTTATGTTCTTTTTACAAAACCAGCACTAGCGACATTGCATGTATGTTCTTTCCACAAACCACATATGGATCCACCAGAGTCATTGCATGTATGTTCTTTTTTCATAAAACACATGGATCAGCCAATGATGCAGCCCGTCATACGGACGCTTCTACATCTACACCAACAAGTCCCCCAAGTGGACCCATGACTCGTGCCCGAGCCAAACTCCTCCAAGCTAAGGTGAACTCGCTCCTCTCTTCGTGCCAATTTGATACCTCCTTGGATGGCGTGCTACTTCATACCACTACTTTGTGCATCATCGTGCGAGCCTCGAGCCCCTTGGAGTGTCCACGACCCACGAGCCAAATGAGTGTCCGGCCAGTCCGGATTGTCCGGCTGACTCAGCCGGAGTGTCCGGCGCCGCTCACTCTGCCCGGACTCGGACATTCAGAAGGTCAAATCGGACACCTCCCGGACACCACCCGGACTGTCCGGCCCAAGTGATGGGCCTGCGAGCCTAGCTAGGCCCTATGGCCCATGTACCCCTCTACTTCGCCCAGAACTCTACTTTAATGCTTGAATTACCCCTGAACTTGTGGCTGGCCTATATATAGACCCCCACCTCCATTGTAAACCCTAGGCTTGATATTGGAATTAGTGGAAACCCCTTTGTGGATCTATCTAATTCTTGCCTCATGCTCCTTGACTAAGGAGTACCAATATCCCCAAACCTCGTTGGAGTTTGCATCGAGCCTCCGCGTTGTACAAGGCCTAGGAATCGGTATCCCTTTGCCTAGACGTCAAGACCTCACCGAGTCTCCCATCTCGCCATACCGGTTCGAGAGAGAGTCCTCCTCCCGAGGCCGATCCTAGGGATTGCGCCGGACCGATCACCGCCGGCGTGAGATATTGGTGTTTATCGTGGTTTTTTTTGTGTGTGTGTTCATCGTGTTCTTCGTGCGTGTGTTCGTCGTGTTCATCCTCCCCTCCTTCTCCCGCACTCCACCCTCGATTTGAAAGGGAATCGTGAAAGATCAGGCCACCCTAGAGGTTTGCCCTCAACATATTGGTATCAAGAGCTTCGTTGCTCACGATTTCCCCCACAAAATTTTCTTCTATCCACCAAAAATTCGAAAATCCCCACAAAAAACAGCCCATATTTGCCTTTGGATCGATCTCTTGATTTGGAGTGTTATTTGTGGTTTTGATCTGACCAAACCTTATCTAAGGAGTTGTTCCAGCTTTATCCTGCGTTTCCCTGCCATGGATTTGAGGTCTGGCGAGGATTTCTGCTCAAGAACACGAGCAGGAAACCCGCGCCGGAGTGTCCGGCTCATACCGATCGGAGTGTCCGGCCCGAACGGAGTGTCCGGCCGAAACAGACCGGAGTGTCTGGCCAGACCGGAGTATCCAGCCCATACAGACCGGAGTGTCCGGCTGTAACGCCAGTTTTGACAGTTTTGCCTCATTTTTCGCATTGGCTAATCTCCTCTGTTTGCTCGTGTCCCGTGTGCGTGTCAGCAAGTACTAGCAAGCTTCTGCATCATCAACTTCCGCGCTCATCGACACCACGGACCACGAACATCATCCCACACCACCGACGCCAAGTTCATCATCAAAGAAGGTATAACTTGCGTCACCTTGTTAACCCCCATCTTCCTTTGTGTGTACCTATCCCATGAGAGTGGCTCATCTTGTGTTTGCTTGAGCATTGTGCATTTGTCCTTGGATAGTGAGAGTGTAAGAGCAATATCAAGTGTGACTAGGTAGCACCAAGGGAGAGCAAAAAAAAAAGGAAAAAGATACAAAGTAAAAGCAAAAGAAAAATAGTCTCCCCTTGCAAAAGAGAGTCTCAAACCTTGTCAGCAAGAGAGTAAGAAGAGCGCCCAAGGCAAGTGCACAAATCCATTGCTCACTTTTCCTCTTTGCAAATGAGCCATGGTCTCTCCTTGCATTGGCACGACAACGAGCTTAGTCTTTGTTAAGACATTTAGTTTGCTCATTTTCATAGTCGTGTCAATCCCAACTTTCTCCACGTGTGTACATAGTCGTAGGTTCCCGTCACCCTTTTGAGTTGTTGACCTTCGCCTTTGACTTGAGTTTTGTTGGATTTTTACCACTTTTGACTATCCCTTTTCTTTTGGTTGGTTCTTTGGCTTTCCACAATCCTAACCTACCACCAACAAGCTTTTGAGAGTTAGTTCTTTCTTTAGTGTGAGTTTTATTTGCAATTCCACTTTGCACGCTAATAGCTCTCACTTGTGGTTTCTATTTTGGTCCAATCCCCAAGGTGAGGTACAAGGCTAACACCACCATATTCCACTTCCATATATAATACTTGTGTGTTTTGCATGATGGATAGGCACGGTGAGACGAGCCAACCACCCCCCCAAGAAGAAGATCAAGATCTATACATGACGCGTGCAAGTCACTTCATCGTCCGCCAAGAGTTCCGTGAACGTTGCCAAGCACTTGAGACGCGACAAGATGAACAATTTGGCGAGACGCAAGCCGAGTTCAAGAACATCGACAACCGCTTCGACGGCCTCGAACGACAAATGCATGCAATGCATCACAACTTCGGCCACCAAAATGAAGCGCTCCAACGCTCCGTCGCCGAAACAAATGACAATCTTCGACGCCTCATCGACGGCATGACAAGACCATGTTCACGCGCATCAAGCTCGGCAAGTTCTTCGCATGGTCATGCACCTCTTCCACAAGATCTACATCAAAGTGCTCAAAGACGCAATGATGCCCCCGTGGTTGAAGATGGAATCTCTTCGAACTATGTACCTTCCCCACGGCACGCCGCAACGTCAAGCTATGATGGTGACCTCTCTTCAAGGCCACGAGCAAGGCAAGAAGCACACCGTCATCACGCAAGGGCACTAGTGATCCAATAAGAGCAACCACAAAAGGAACCGCAAGTGCAACCGCAAGTCTAACACCATCGACCGCGACACATACTTGACACAACAAGTGATGACTCCAATTTGGAGAATCAAGCTCATCATCGACGTGAAGCTCTCCAAGATCCTCCTCCTCGTCATCAACGTCATGAACGTCAACAACGACACCATGGTCATCACGCGGCGCCTCCTCCCCATCAACAAAACTTGGAGCGTCAAGTGATACAAGTTGAGCGACGCCCACCACGTCAAGAGGCTCATGACCATGTTCTTCGCCGTGAGGCCTAGGTGCCTAACCAACATCACCAACCAAGGAACGAGCCTCGTCTTCGTCATCAACCGCGTCAAGAGGCTCCACACCTTCGCCACCATGAGGCCCAAGCGCCTCAACCACGTCAACAACCGCGTCAAGAGCAAGAGCAAGCTCTTCAACAACAATATCAAGAGCAAGCTCCGCAACAAGGACGTGAGAACCAAGTTCCACCTCCCCAAATACAAGATCATCAACAAGGTCACCAAGCTCGTCGCAATGACCGCAACGATGAAGAAACTTTTGGCAAGCTCAAGTTCACAATGCCCAAGTTCACCGGATCCAATGACCCCGAAGAATACCTCTCGTGGGCACTCAAAGTCGACAAGATCTTACGCATGCACAACTATAGCAACGAGAAGATGGTCGCCATGGCTTCGCTTGAGTTTGATGATTACGCCAACCTTTGGTGGGAACAAGTTCAAGTTGCTCGTGATGCAAGACAAGAACCGCCAATCACAATGGCATGACATGAAGGCTCACATGAGATCCCGGTTCGTCCCCGCGCACTACACGTGTGACCTCTTCAACAACCTTCAAGCGCTTCGTCAAGGGACAAAAACCGTGGAAGAGTACTTCAAGGAAATGGAACTCAACTTGATTCGCGCCAACATTTATGAGCGCACAGAGCAAACAATGGCACGTTTCCTTATTGGATTGAACCACCCAATCAAGCACATCTTCGAGTTCCAAACCTACAACAACATGGTTGAGCTTGTGCACATCGCAACAAAGGCTGAACGTCAAGTGCAAGAGGATATCAAATACAACAAGCCCAAGACGTACTTCACCTACAAGCAAGCTTCAACCGCTACACCAACAACTTTCAATGGTAGCTCATCAAGTACCTCCAAGCCTTCCTTCAAGCCCACACTTCCTCAAGGAAAACTGCCCCCAAGTGGCAAGCAAGCAAAGAGTGATACACCTTTCAATGGTGAATGCTACAATTGTGGAGGTAAAGGACACAAGTCGGCCGAATGTGGAAACAAGAAAGTCTTGTTCATTCACGACAATAGTGATGAAGAGTACTTGAGTGAAGATGAGTTTGATGCCCGTGTCAAGGAAGCAATGGCAAGGCAACGAGTGGAAGATGATCAATAACTCCTCATGTGTGAACATGACGCAAGTCCATCGCTTGTAGTCACAAGGATCTTGACCACTCAAGCACAAGAGCATGAAGACCAACGCTCCAATATCTTCCAAACACGAGCCGGCATCAATGGCAAATCTATCAAGGTGATCATTGACGGAGGGAGTTGCCACAACCTTGCTAGCACCGAGTTGTGTGAGAAGCTCAATCTCACCCTCCATCCACACAAGCACCCCTACCACGTGCAATGGCTAAGTGATCAAGGGTCCATGAAGATCAAGCATACCGTATCGGTCTCCTTCGCTATTGGTCCTTACAAAGATACGGTGGAGTGTGATGTGGTTCCTATGACAGTTTGCCACATGCTTCTTGGTCGACCGTGGCAATTTGACAAGGCTGCTCAACATGACGGTCGCACCAACATATACACCTTCAAATGGCTCAACAAAACATGTGTTTTGCAACCGATGACTCCTAGCCAAATAATTGCGGACAATGCAAAGGCTTTAGCGAGGGCGCAAAGCACAACACCTACTTGTGAGAAGAGCGGTGAGAGAGAGAACCACCTCATAGTGAGTGAGAGCCACAAGCCAAATTCGAGTGGAAAAACTAAGAGTGTTCTCCTTGCCACCAAAAGTGAGATGAGAGATGTTCGGAACAACCCATCCATCTTGCACTATGTCCTCCTTTGCAAAGGACTAGCGCAAGGAACTAATGAATTAACCAATGTTTCTCCATCTTTGATGAGTGTTTTGAAGGAATTCAAGGACGTGTTCCCCGAAGAGCTTCCACATGGACTACCTCCTCTTCGCAGCATCGAACATCGCATTGACCTCATCCCTGGTGCACCACTTCCAAACTGCGCCGCTTACCGCACGAACCCGGAGGAGACAAAGGAGATTGAACGTCAAATCAACCAACTCGTCTCCAAAGGTTTGAGCCAAGTTAGCACTAGTCCAAGTGGCGTACCCGTGATTCTTGTTCCAAAGACGAATGATACGTTACGGTTATGCATGGACTGCCGTCCAATCAATGCTATCACCATGCGTTATCGACATCCCATACCACGTCCCTCGATGACATGCTTGATGAGTTGTGTGGAGCCTCTATTTTTTCGAAAATTGATCTTCGTAGTGGTTACCATCAAATACGCATGGCTGAAGGTGATGAGTGGAAAACCGCCTTCAAGACCAAACTTGGTCTCTATGAATGGTTGGTTATGCCCTTTGGTTTATCAAATGCCCCATCCACCTTCATGCGCCTTATGAATCACATCTTGTGTTCTCTCATTGGAAAAAGTGTTGTTGTCTATTTCGATGATATTCTTGTTTATAGCAAATCACTTGAGGACCATATAACACATGTCAAGGAAGTTTTGCAAATCCTTCGACATGAAAAGCTTTATGCTAATCTTCCCAAGTGCACTTTTGCTAAAGACAAGTTGATTTTTCTTGGATTTGTCGTTTCTTCGAAGGGAATTGAAGTTGATGTTTCCAAGGTAAAGGACATACGAGATTGGCCCATACCAACAAATGTGAGTGAACTCAAGTTTTCATGGGTTGGCTGGTTTCTATCGCTTTGTGAAAGATTTTCAACCATTGCTTGTCCCTAAGGATGGCAATTTTATCCACGGATCTGGGTATCCATGGATATCTGACCGAATGGGTAAGGGTATGGAGGGATAATTACGCCTATGGATTTTATAGGGCGGATATCCGCTAATTTATGGGATGGGCATGGGTAGTGGTTTCGCTCCATGGATATCCAACGAATACCCGACTGGCACATGTGACCCACATGTCAGTGAGACTGTTATGAGACATCTATGTACTTTGTGGTTTTATCGTGTGATATTTGACATATTTTAAGTACTATGTGGTCGAAATATTGTTGCTTTGATATTCCTATGATTATCCATGTAATATTTGCTGAAATGCTGTCAAAATTTGCTATAATCTCGCAGTTATGTTGAATGTTGTTATGATTATGTATATGGCATGTAAACCAATGGATATCCATGGATACATGGATATCCGAGGGTTTGATGCAGGCGACATCCATGTCCATGGATATCTTCGTGGGCGGGCTAGAGTGAGGTTCATGGATCTGGATTTGGATTTGGTTTTTATATCCGTCTAAATCCGCTCCATCGCCATCCTTACTTGTCCCCTTAATGAATTGACCAAAACGAATGTCACCTTCGTGTGGGGAAAAGCACAACAAAAAGCTTTTGATGAACTTAAAAAGAGGCTCACCGAAGCACCTCTTCTTGCTTTACCGGATTTCACAAAAACTTTTGAGATAGAGTGTGATGCTAGTGGTATTGGCATTGGAGGAGTCCTTATGCAAAACGGACGTCCTATAGCCTACCATAGCGAAAAACTTGATGGTGCTCGCCTTAACTATCCGATTTATGACAAAGAGCTTTTTGCCTTAGTTCGTGTCCTTCAAGTTTGGCAACACTACCTTTGGCCTAAGGAATTTATCATACATCCCGACCACGAGTCGTTGAAATATCTCAAAGGCCAAGCTAACTTGAGCAAGAGACACGCTAAGTGGGTTGAGTTCATGGAGTCTTTTCCGTACATTGTCAAGTATAAGAAGGGCAAAGATAATGTAGTTGCGAACGCATTGTCTCGCAAACATACAAGCCTTCTTACGAGACTTGAAATCAACGTGTTGGGTCTTGAGGAAATAAAATCTTTGTATGCTTCCGACCCGTTCTTTGAACCAATTTTCGCAAAGTGCTCCAATGACAAGGGAGTTGATGATTTCTATTTGCATAAGGGCTTTCTTTTTAAACAAAATAAGCTATGCATTCCGAAGTCGTCGCTTCAACTTTTGCTTCTCCAAGAATCTCATGGTGGAGGCCTTATGGGTCACTTTGGTCACGACAAGACATTGCACATGCTCTCCCATCACTACTTTTGGCCCAAGATGAAGCGTGACGTGGAGCGCTACGTTCAACGATGCACGACATGTGTTCAAGCTAAGTCGCAAGTTAATCCCTATGGTCTTTATATGGCATTGCCTATTCCTCATACACCTTGGTCCGACATTAGCATGGATTTCGTGTTAGGATTGCCTAGATCTAAGCATGGTCATGATTCTATATTTGTTGTGGATCGTTTTTCCAAAATGGCACACTTCATACCGTGCCATAAGACCGACAATGCTTCACATGTTGCAAATCTATTTTTCAGGAAATCGTCTGCCTTCACGGTGCCAAGGACAATCGTCTCCCACCGCGACGTCAAATTCATGAGCTACTTGTGGAAGACCCTCATGGCCAAGCTCGGCGTCAAGCTCCTCTTCTCATCCGCATCACATCCTCAAACTAATGGACAAACCAAAGTTGTCAACCGAAGCCTCGGAACTCTCCTTCGTGTGTTGATCAAGAAAAACCTGAAGGATTGGGAGGAATGCATTCCACACGCCGAGTTTGCCTACAATCGAGCCAAGCACTCAACAACCAAGATGAGTCCATTCATGATCTTCTATGGTTTCGAGCCCCTCACCGCGCTCGACATCCTACCACTACCTCTCCATGAGCGCACAAACATGGACGTTGAGAAGCGCGCACAAGCTATGAAGGAACTTCATGAAGAAACAAGAGCTACTATCGAACAACAAGTCCTTCGCCAAGCTTCAAGGTTAAACAAGGACAAGAAGGAGATGATATTTGAAGAAGGTGACCTTGTGTGGATACACCTAAGCAAGGACCGCTTTCCCAAGGAACGTGACTCCAAGCTCAAGCCAAGAGGAGATGTTCCCTTCAAGGTCCTCAAACGAATCAACAACAACGCCTACATCATCGACATCCCAACCTCAAAGTACCTTGCAAGCAATATATTCAATGTCAAGGATCTCTCACCCTACCATGGAGATGTTCAAGATGATATCCATGAAGAGTCGAGGACGACTCTTTCCCAAGGGGGGAGCTGATGCAGCCCGTCATACGGACGCTTCTACATCTACACCAACAAGTCCCCCAAGTGGACCCATGACTCGTGCCCGAGCCAAACTCCTCCAAGCTAAGGTGAACTTGCTCCTCTCTTCGTGCCAATTTGATACCTCCTTGGATGGCGTGCTACTTCATACCACTACTTTGTGCATCATCAGGTATGAGCCCCCGCCGCGTTGACCCACGAGCCTTGAAGCTGCACCTGAGCTGAAGCTACCTGAGCTGAGTGTCCGCCTGACTCCAGCTGGAGTGTCTGGCGCATCTGGAGTGTCCGGCGCGACTCAGCCGGAGTGTCCGGCCTGCCCCCGCCCCGTCTAGACTCGCACATTCAGAAGGTCAAATCGGACACCTCCTGGACACCACCCGGAGTGTCCGGCCACCCCGGACTGTCCGGTCGTGCCGACCTGGACTGTCTGGCCCAAGTGATGGGCCTGCGAGCCTAGCTGGGCCCTATGGCCCATGTACCCCTCTACTTCGCCCAGAACTCTACTTTAATGCCTGAATTACCCCTGAACTTGTGGCTGGCCAATATATAGACCCCCACCTCCATTGTAAACCCTAGGCTTGATATTGGAATTAGTGGAAACCCCTTTGTGGATCTATCTAATTCTTGCCTCATGCTCCTTGACTAAGGAGCACCAATATCCCCAAACCTCGTTGGAGTTTGCATCGTGCCTCTGCGTTGTACAAGGCCTAGGCATCGGTGTCCCATTGCCTAGACGTCAAGACCTCACCGAGTCTCCCATCTCGCCGTACAGGTTCGAGAGAGAGTCCTCCGCCCGACGCCGATCCTAGGGATTGCGCCAGACCGGTCACCACCGGCGTGAGCTATTGGTGTTTATCGTGGTTTTGCGTGTGTGTGTTCATCGTGTTCTTCGTGCGTGTGTTCGTCGTGTTCATCCTCCCCTCCTTCCCCCGCACTCCACCCTCGATTTGAAAGGGAATCGTGAAAGATCGGGCCACCCTAGAGGTTTGCCCTCAACAGCCAATGTCATTACATGTGTGTTCTTTTCATGAACCACATAAGGATCAACTAGAGACATTGCATGTATATTCTTTTCATAAACCAACACTAGAGTCATTGCATATGTGTTCTTTTCACAAACCACATATGGGTCCACTAGAGTCATTGCATGTTTGTTCTTTTCATAAAACACATGGATCCACCAATGAGATTGCGTGTGTGTTATTTTCATGAACCACATATGGATCCACTAGAGTCATTGCATGTATGTTCTTCCCATTAACCATAGCTATAATCATTGCATGTGTGTTCTTTTCACCAACCGCATATGGATCCACTAGAGTCATTGCATGTATGTTCTTTTCCACAATCCACATGGATCCACTATTGTCATTGCATGTGTGTTCTTTTCATGAACCACATATGGATCCACTAGAGTCATTGCATGTGTGTTCTTTTCACAAACCATATATGGATCCAACAATGTCATTGCATGTGTGTTCTTTTCATGAACCACATAGGGATCCACATGAGTCATTGCATGTATGTTCTTTTCACAAACCACATATGGATCCACCAATGACATTGCATGTGTGTTCTTTTCACAAAGCACATATGGATCCATCCGAGTCATTGCATATATGTTCTTTCCATAAAACACGTGGATGTCATTGCATGTGTGATCTTTTCGCAAACCACATATGGATCCACTAGAGTCATTGAATGTCTGTTCTTTTCACAAACCAGCACTAGAGTCATTGCATGTGTGTTCTTTTCACAAACCACATATGGATCCACTAGAGTCATTGCATGTCTCTTCTTTTCATTAAACACATGGATCCACCAAAGTCATTGCATGTGTGTTCTTTTCATGAACCACATATGGATCGACTAGAGTTATTGCATGTCTGTTCTTTCCATTAACCACAGCTACAGTCATTGTATGTGTGTTCTTTTCATGAACCACATATGGATCCACTAGAGTCATTGCATGTTTGTTCTTATCCTAAACCAGCACTAGAGTCATTGCATGTGTGTACTTTTCACAAACCACATATGGATCCACCAGAGTCATTGCATGTATGTTCTTTTCATAAAACACATAGATCAACCAATGTCATTGCATGTGTGTTCTTTTCACAAACCACATATGGATCCACTAGAGTCATTGCATGTTTATTCTTTCCACAAACCACATGGATCAACCAATGTCATCGCATGTGTGGTCTTTTCATGAACCACATATGGATCCACTAGAGTCATTGCATGTATGTTCTTTTCACAAACCACATGGATCCACCAATGTCATTACATGTGTGTTCTTTTCATGAACCACATATGGAACCAGTAGAGTCATTGCATGTGTGTTCTTTTCATGAACCACATATGGATCCAGCAATGTCATTGCATGTGTGTTCTTTTCACAAACCACATATGGATCCACCAAAGTCATTGCATGTATGTTCTTTGCATAAAACACATGAATCAACCAATGTCATTGTATGTGTGTTCTTTTCACAAACCACATATGGATCCAATAGAGTCATTGCATGTATGTTCTTTTCACAAACCACATATGGATCCACCAATGTCATTGCATCTGTGTTCTTTTCACAAACCACATATGGATCCACTAGAGTCATTGCATATCTGTTCTTTCCATTAACCATAGCTATAATCATTGCATGTGTGTTATTTTCACAAACCACATATGGATCCACTAGAGTCATTGCATGTGTGTTCTTTTCATGAACCATATATGGATCCACTAGAGTCATTGCATGTTTGGTCTTTTCATAAACCAGCACTAGAGTCATTGCATGTGTGTTCTTTTCGAAAACCACATATGGATCCACTAGAGGCAATGCATGTGTGTTCTTTTCACAATCTACATATGGATCCACCAGAGTCATTGCATGTGTTTTCTTTTCATGAACCACATATGGATCCACTAGAGTCATTGCATGTATGTTCTTTCCACAAACCACATGGATCCACCAATGTCATTGCATGTGTGTTCTTTTCACAAATCACATATGGAGCCACCAGAGTCATTGCATGTGTGTTCTATTCAGGAACCACATATGGATCCACTAGAGTCATTGTATGTATGCTCTTTCCATAAACCAGCACTAGAATGATTGCATGTGTGTTCTTTTCACAAACCACATATGGATCCACTAGTCATTGCATGTCTGTACTTTTCATAAAACATATGGATCCACCAATGTCATTGCATGTGTGTTCTTTTCATGAACCACATATGGATCCAATATAGTCATTACATGTCCGTTCTTTCCATTAACCACAGCTATAGTCATAGCATGTGTGTTCTTTTCATGAACCACATATGGATCCACTACAGTCATTGCATGTGTATTCTTTTCACAAGCCAAATATGGATCCACCAGAGTCATTGCATGTATGTTCTTTTCATGAACCACATATGGATCCACTAGAGTCATTGCATGTGTGTTATTTTCATGAAACTAGCACTAGAGGCAATGCAAGTGTGTTCTTTTCACAATCTACATATGGATCCACCAGAGTCATTGCATGTGTGTTCTTTTCATGAACCACATATGGATCTACTAGAGTCATTGCATGTATGTTCTTTCCATAAACCAGCACTAGAATCATTGCATGTGTGTTCTTTTCACAAACCACATAAGGATCCACCAATGTCATTGCATGTGTGTTCTTTTCATGAACCACATAGGGATCCAGATGAGTCATTGCATGTATGTTCTTTTCACAAAGCACATATTTTTGAGGTGAAACAGCAGGGAAAGTCCCTACTGCAATGTTTTCAATTATAAGGGTATGAGTATGTTACAATGAGAAAATTACAGATGAGTCTATTGATCTAAGGCAGATCAAAAAGGAAAAGTGCCACCTCTAACATTGGGATGAAATAACATTGGGGTGACACAAGATATGTAGTCACACAAACAGACTTGAATTTATCACAAGGTATTGAAGTCATAATCATACATAGCAGCATAATGATTCTAAGAAGCTCATAACAGAATCCAAGGGTAATTGGTCTAGACACAAAATGACAATATTGTGTAGACATTAAAAACATCTATTTAGGAGCTTTCTTCTTAGACTGCTATCCACAGGATTCAGCAGCTCCTCCTTTCTTCTTGCACAGCAGGTTTGTGTCAAAACCATTCTTCTTTGGTCCAGGTTTTCCAAGTGGCTTGCTGGTCAGATCATTGATCCTGCTCTTCTTCAGTAGCCTTTTCTCAAGTTCACCCTCCTTAACCTTACAAAACGAATCAACAAGGTTTTTAACAACTTTATTGCTGAGACAAGGTGGATCAGCATTGCAAGAGAGACAATTAAAATCAGAGCAATTCACATGACTTTTAAATCCCCCATTAAGCTCCACAATTCTGGGACTCCTTCTCACCTCAGTGTCCACCAAAGGTTCTTTTCCCCTTCTTTTTTTGATGGAGCATTGGGCACCATCAGGTTTGATGGAGAATCATGCAGGCAGTAAGGAGGCATCTTTCCAACACATTTATCAGGGATAATGAAAGTAAAGGTATTTTCTTCAGCAATTGGCTCTTTTATAATATCCCAAAGAGGAGAAGTAAGAAAGTGCTTTGCCCAACTGAATTTTTCAGGAGTGATGAGCATGAGTGTGATAAAGTTAAATCAACTTACAGGAATATAACATTGCAGTCTGTTTTTGCCAGGTGAAGAATTGTTGATGTGTGGAGCAATGAATCTATCCCAGAGTTCCAGTCCTTGCTTGGAGAAGGACCGCTTAGCAGATAGCACATCAGAGGTGTTGACAAAAGGAGTGAAAGCCATCCCTACTTGCAAATGAGCCTCATTGGGAGAGAGAAGGTTTGTGTCTTCAATCATCCAATCATCCTGCTGATTCCCCTCATTAGCATGTTGGCCCTCCTCCTCATCATCCTGGTAATTCTGGAGTATGTTGAGCAGTCCCTCACCCATGCCCAATCTTGGGTAACTTCAACAGTCTGTTGTTCCACCTCAATATCATCAACCCCATGGACAGAAGCATTGTCATTATTAGAGGAAATATTGGCAGCAGGAATGGAACCAGTAACAGCACTGTCAGCCTCCTGAGGTGGTAAATCCAAGTTATCAATAGGAATGTCCTCCACTCTGCAAAAGCGGCCCTTGAGCAGTGCATTCCGTTGTCCCTAACCAGCATTATTCTGTTGAGGGGTAGGATCAACCCATTGGTCCCATGCACCAATGTCACCTTCAGGCTGTGGAGGAGGTGGTGGAGGAGGACCAAAAATGGGTCCCACCATAGGCAAGGGATGAGGGTCAGCATCATCATCAGGTAGTGGGTCCTCATCAGGTGGGCCCCCACCTAGGAGGTTGCTGTTTAAAAGTTCCACAGAGAAAGTCCATGATTCAGTTTCCACAAGGTCCCCAATGGTGAATCTAACACTTTTAGGCACATCCAAAAGGTCAGTGACTCTGAGTTTAGCAATGCTGCCTTTGTGCTCAGGGTCTCTTTCCCAAAGCAACACCTTTCCAATATCAGAAAAAACAGCATTCAGATCATCAGTATGCTAATGATCAAGAGGAGGGCCCAGAATCATGACCCAACATTCATTGTTAAACTGAGTTCTACGCGAGTTAATGCCTTCATTGTGCCCGGCAAACGAGATTGCAACATCTTGGAAAGGGATTGGACCAGCAGCGATTAAACGGTCACGGTCACTGACATTGTTAAATTGAACATATGTAAAGCCAAAAGGACAGTCTTGAATATCACGGAAATTAACACGAGCCTCATTGAAAAGAAATCTTGCAACACATCTACGATATTTTCGAAGGAACTGGACCAGGGGAGGGATGAATTTTCTAATAGCATCGTTCATGAGCCCTTGACGACGAGAACCACCACCCTTCTGACACGATTCCTGCCAGCCACCTGCAAAATCTCAAAGCCATGGGGTAGGAAAGGTTGTGGGTCAAGCGGAATGTTTTCCATTGCAGCAACGGTTGTTGCTGGCGACGAGCGGAGCAAGGTAGTTGGGGTTTCTGCAGGCGTGGGAGTTGAGGAGGCAGGGGTTCGGGATTTTTCTTTTTTTGGGCGAGGGAAAAATCCTTAAGACAATCAAACACCCTAGGCCACGACACTTGCGGCGAGATATGGGCCCTGAAGCAATTAAGGTAGGATTTGTCGGGCCAAGGACGTGAAGGAAAGGTTGGGAATTTCAAAAAAGGTAAAAGACCAGGCAGATTAAATGAGGACGATTTGTTGTCTACAGGAGATTTCGCACCCTCAATAACTCTTCCATTAACCACAATTTCCGCAAATGACGTGCCAGGTTTATTTCGCTTAATATCACCCATGATTTGACCGTTATTGCATGGGGCCGTTGACGAGGAAATCGGTGATCCAATACGTTCAAAAACCGAAGATTTTTTTTCTTTTTGTATGAAACAAAAGTCTAGTCCTTGTCCAATTCTTTGTAATATTCTTTCTCCTCAAATCTCCAATTTGGACCTCCTTCACCCCAAAGGTTGATCTTCAAGACAAAAAAATCATTTGAGAAGGTACTCGAATTATAGATTTCAAAACCCACAGCACGTGAAGCGACTGAAAATCGAAATGTTCTGTCTTGGAGGATCTTGACTTGAAATTTTGAAGCTAGGCCACCAAAAAAAGCTTGAAGTGCAATGCCAATAGTATGAATATCAATTTTAAAGTTGGCACGACCAAAAGAGCCTACTAGGAAAAAGGTCTTCTTCGAAAACCTCCCGAGAAATTGATGTGATGACCAAATTTTTTGAAAATATTTGTCTCAAAAATTCTCCCTTTAGAGAAATCCAATGAAATGCACTTGTTGATCTTGTCCGATGAAGCTTGTGTCTTGTCGGAATTAAGGTCTTCAAGGATTTGAGCACCCACAACAACTTTTTTGACCACAAGATCCAAAGTCACTCCCGAGAAGATCTTCTCATTTTGAAGAAGGAATCTAGCATCAATCACCACCTTATCTTGATTAAGCAACACAACCCGCTTAGCAAGAGAATAGAGGACCAAAAAACCAGGGGCTTTGTCCGAATCATCAGAAGGCAAGGAAGAACAGGTAACGTGCCACATAAGTTTCAAATCTTCAGCCTTGTCAACCTCAGCATGAGAAATCCCAAGAAAACCAGGAGAGGAGGTCGAGAAATCATTGATCCAAGCAAGATGAGAGGGGAACCTCACCACTAATCCAATCGAGAGCACCTCCCCATTTTCCATGCATTTACCCTCTAGAGGAAAACCATTGGCATTGAGAATGACCAGCCACTAGTTTAGCCGAGAGAATCAGAGATCCAACAAGGAACTTACCATCGGTGGAACTTCCTGAATAGGTGATTTTCCAATCTCCACCAGAAGAATCAAGAGCAGAGAAACCCATGGTACGGTGTGTGACGGCACCGGAGTGACGCCGATGAGAGCCGGTGGAAGGGGCCTCAGAGAGGCATGCATCGGAAATCGTGCGGGTTTCTTGGCCGGGGTCTCCAACCGTTGGGTATTCACCAATGTCATTGCATGTGTGTTCTTTTCACAAACCACATATGGATCCACTAGAGTCATTGCATGTATGTTCTTTTCCACAAACCACATGTATCCACCAATGTCATTGCATGGGTGTTCTTTTCATGAACCACATATGGATCCACTGTAGTCATTGCATGTGTGTTCTTTCCATAAACCAGATGGATCCACCAATGTCATTTCACGTGTGTTCTTTTCATGAACCACATATGGATCCACTAGAGTCATTGCATGTGTGTTCTTTTCACTAAACCATCACTAGAGTCATTGCATGTGTGTTCTTTTCATGAAACACAACTAGAGTCATTGCATGTGTGTTCTTTTCACAAACCACATATGGATCCACCAGAGTCATTGCATGTGTGTTCTTTTCACAAACCACAAATGAATCCACCAGAGTCATTATATGTGTGTTCTTTTCATGAACCACATATGGATCCACTAGAGTCATTGCATGCTTGTTCTTATCCTAAACCAGCACTAGAGTCATTGCATGTGTTCTTTTCACAAACCACATATGGATCCACTAGAGTCATTGCATGTATGTTCTTTTCATAAAACACATAGATCAACCAATGTCATTGCATGTGTCTTCTTTTCACAAACCACATATGGATCCACAAGAGTCATTGCATGTCTATTCTTTCCACAAACCACATGGATCAACCAATGTCATTGCATGTGTGTTCTTTTCATGAACCACATATAGATCCACTAGAGACATTGCATGTCTATTCTTTCCACAAACCACATGGATCAACCAATGTCATTGCATGTGTGTTCTTTTCATGAACCACATATGGATCCACTAGAGTCATTGCATGTATGTTCTTTCCATAAACCACATGGATCCACCAATGTCATTGCATGTGTGTTCTTTTCATGAACCACATATGGATCCATTAGAGTCATTGCATGTGTGTTCTCTTCATGAACCAGATATGGATCCACCAATGTCATTGCATGTGTGTTCTTTTCACAAACCACATATGGATCCACTAGAGTCATTGCATGTATGTTCTTTGCATAAAACACATGGATCAACCAATGTCATTGCATGTGTGTTCTTTTCACAAACCACATATGGATCCACTAGAGTCATTGCATGTATGTTCTTTTCACAAACCACATATGGATCCACCAATGTCATTGCATCTATGCTCTTTTCACAAACCACATATGGATCCACTAGAGTCATTCCATGTATGTTCTTTTCATAAACCACATGGATCAACCAGAGTCATTCCATGTGTGTTCTTTTCAGGAACCACATGTGGATCCACTAGAGTCATTGCATGTATGTTCTTTTCACAAACCACATATGGATCCACTAGAGTCATTGCATGTATGTTCTTTTCATAAAACACTTGGATCAGCCAATGTCATTGCATGTGTATTCTTTTCACGAAACACAAATGGATCCACCAGAGTCATTGCATGTATGTTCTTTTCATAAACCAACACAAGAGTCATTGCATGTGTGTTCTTGTCACAAACCACATATGGGTCCACTAGAGTCATTGCATGTCTGTTCTTTTCATAAAACACATGGATCCAATAATGTGATTGCGTGTGTGTTATTTTCATGAACCACATATGGATCCACTAGAGTCATTGCATATCTGTTCTTTCCATTAACCATAGCTATAATCATTGCATGTGTGTTATTTTCACAAACCACATATGGATCCACCAGAGTCATTGCATGTGTGTTCTTTTCATGAACCATATATGGATCCACTAGAGTCATTGCATGTTTGGTCTTTTCATAAACCAGCACTAGAGTCATTGCATGTGTGTTCTTTTCGAAAACCACATATGGATCCACTAGAGGCAATGCATGTGTGTTCTTTTCACAATCTACATATGGATCCACCAGAGTCATTGCATGTGTTTTCTTTTCATGAACCACATATGGATCCACTAGAGTCATTGCATGTATGTTCTTTCCACAAACCACATGGATCCACCAATGTCATTGCATGTGTGTTCTTTTCACAAATCACATATGGAGCCACCAGAGTCATTGCATGTGTGTTCTATTCAGGAACCACATATGGATCCACTAGAGTCATTGTATGTATGCTCTTTCCATAAACCAGCACTAGAATGATTGCATGTGTGTTCTTTTCACAAACCACATATGGATCCACTAGTCATTGCATGTTTGTACTTTTCATAAAACATATGGATCCACCAATGTCATTGCATGTGTGTTCTTTTCATGAACCACATATGGATCCAATATAGTCATTACATGTCTGTTCTTTCCATTAACCACAGCTATAGTCATAGCATGTGTGTTCTTTTCATGAACCACATATGGATCCACTACAGTCATTGCATGTGTATTCTTTTCACAAGCCAAATATGGATCCACCAGAGTCATTGCATGTATGTTCTTTTCATGAACCACATATGGATCCACTAGAGTCATTGCATGTGTGTTATTTTCATGAAACTAGCACTAGAGGCAATGCAAGTGTGTTCTTTTCACAATCTACATATGGATCCACTAGAGTCATTGCATGTGTGTTCTTTTCATGAACCACATATGGATCTACTAGAGTCATTGCATGTATGTTCTTTCCATAAACCAGCACTAGAATCATTGCATGTGTGTTCTTTTCACAAACCACATACGGATCCACCAATGTCATTGCATGTGTGTTCTTTTCATGAACCACATAGGGATCCAGATGAGTCATTGCATGTATGTTCTTTTCACAAAGCACATATTTTTGAGGTGAAACAGAAGGGAAAGTCCCTACTGCAATGTTTTCAATTATAAGGGTATGAGTATGTTACAATGAGAAAATTACAGATGAGTCTATTGATCTAAGGCAGATCAAAAAGGAAAAGTGCCACCTCTAACATTGGGATGAAATAACATTGGGGTGACACAAGATATGTAGTCACACAAACAGACTTGAATTTATCACAAGGTATTGAAGTCATAATCATACATAGCAGCATAATGATTCTAAGAAGCTCATAACAGAATCCAAGGGTAATTGGTCTAGACACAAAATGACAATATTGTGTAGACATTAAAAACATCTATTTAGGAGCTTTCTTCTTAGACTGCTATCCACAGGATTCAGCAGCTCCTCCTTTCTTCTTGCTGACGGGTTTGTGTCAAAACCATTCTTCTTTGGTCCAGTTTTCCAAGTGGCTTGCTGGTCAGATCATTGATCCTGCTCTTCTTCAGTAGCCTTTTCTCAAGTTCACCCTCCTTAACCTTACAAAACGAATCAACAAGGTTTTTAACAACTTTATTGCTGAGACAAGGTGGATCAGCATTGCAAGAGAGACAATTAAAATCAGAGCAATTCACATGACTTTTAAATCCCCCATTAAGCTCCACAATTCTGGGACTCCTTCTCACCTCAGTGTCCACCAAAGGTTCTTTTCCCCTTCTTTTTTTGATGGAGCATTGGGCACCATCAGGTTTGATGGAGAATCATGCAGGCAGTAAGGAGGCATCTTTCCAACACATTTATCAGGGATAATGAAAGTAAAGGTATTTTCTTCAGCAATTGGCTCTTTTATAATATCCCAAAGAGGAGAAGTAAGAAAGTGCTTTGCCCAACTGAATTTTTCAGGAGTGATGAGCATGAGTGTGATAAAGTTAAATCAACTTACAGGAATATAACATTGCAGTCTGTTTTTGCCAGGTGAAGAATTGTTGATGTGTGGAGCAATGAATCTATCCTGAGTTCCATCCTTGCTTGGAGAAGGACCGCTTAGCAGATAGCACATCAGAGGTGTTGACAAAAGGAGTGAAAGCCATCCCTACTTGCAAATGAGCCTCATTGGGAGAGAGAAGGTTTGTGTCTTCAATCATCCAATCATCCTGCTGATTCCCCTCATTAGCATGTTGGCCCTCCTCCTCATCATCACAGTAATTACGGGTATGTTGAGCAGTCCCTCACCCATGCCCAATCTTGGGTAACTTCAACAGTCTGTTGTTCCACCTCAATATCATCAACCCCATGGACAGAAGCATTGTCATTATTAGAGGAAATATTGGCAGCAGGAATGGAACCAGTAACAGCACTGTCAGCCTCCTGAGGTGGTAAATCCAAGTTATCAATAGGCATGTCCACTCCCTCTGCAAAAACTGGCCCTTGAACAGGTGCATTCCGTTGTCCCTAACCAGCATTATTCTGTTGAGGGGTAGGATCAACCCATTGGTCCCATGCACCAATGTCACCTTCAGGCTGTGGAGGAGGTGGTGGAGGAGGACCAAAAATAGGTCCCACCATAGGCAAGGGATGAGGGTCAGCATCATCATCAGGTAGTGGGTCCTCATCAGGTGGGCCCCCACCTAGGAGGTTGCTGTTTAAAAGTTCCACAGAGAAAGTCCATGATTCAGTTTCCACAAGGTCCCCAATGGTGAATCTAACACTTTTAGGCACATCCAAAAGGTCAGTGACTCTTAGTTTAGCAATGATTCTGCCTTTGTGCTCAGGGTCTCTTTCCCAAAGCAACACCTTTCCAATATCAGAAAAAACAGCATTCAGATCATCAGTATGCTAATGATCAAGAGGAGGGCCCAGAATCATGACCCAACATTCATTGTTAAACTGAGTTCTCTGAGTTAATGCCTTCATTGTGCCCGCAAGCGAGATAGCAACATCTTGGAAAGGGATTGGACCAGGCGATTAAGCGGTCACAGTCCGACATTGTTAAATTGAACATATGTAAAGCCAAAGACGGTCTTGAATATCACGGAAATTAACACGAGACTCATTGACAAAGAAAACGTGCAACACATCTCTGATATTTTCGAAAGGAACTGGACGGAGGGGATGAATTGTTCATGAGCCCTTGGACGACGAGGAACCACCACCCTTCTGACACGATTCCTGCCAGCCACCTGCAAAATCTCAAAGCCATGGGGTAGGAAAGGCTGTGGGTCAACCGGAATGTTTTCCATTGCGGCAACGGTTGTTGCTGGCGACGAGCGGAGCAAGGTAGTTGGGGTTTCTGCAGGCGTGGGAGTTGAGGAGGCAGGGGGTTCGGGATTTTTCTTTTTTTGGGCGAGGGAAAAATCCTTAAGACAATCAAACACCCTAGGCCACGACACTTGCGGCGAGATATGGGCCCTGAAGCAATTAAGGTAGGATTTGTCGGGCCAAGGACGTGAAGGGAAGGTTGGGAATTTCAAAAAAGGTAAAAGACCAGGCAGATTAAATGAGGACGATTTGTTGTCTACAGGAGATTTCGCACCCTCAATAACTCTTCCATTAACCACAATTTCTGCAAATGACGTGCCAGGTTTATTTCGCTTAATATCACCCATGATTTGACCGTTATTGCATGGGGCCGTTGACGAGGAAATCGGTGATCCAATACGTTCAAAAACCGAAGATTTTTTTTCTTTTTGTATGAAACAAAAGTCTAGTCCTTGTCCAATTCTTTGTAATATTCTTTCTCCTCAAATCTCCAATTTGGACCTCCTTCACCCCAAAGGTTGATCTTCAAGACAAAAAAATCATTTGAGAAGGTACTCGAATTATAGATTTCAAAACCCACACGTGAAGCGACTGAAAATCGAAATGTTCTGTCTTGGAGGATCTTGACTTGAAATTTTGAAGCTAGGCCACCAAAAAAAGCTTGAAGTGCAATGCCAATAGTATGAATATCAATTTTAAAGTTGGCACGACCAAAAGAGCCTACTAGGAAAAAGGTCTTCTTCGAAAACCTCCCGAGAAATTGATGTGATGACCAAATTTTTTGAAAATATTTGTCTCAAAAATTCTCCCTTTAGAGAAATCCAATGAAATGCACTTGTTGATCTTGTCCGATGAAGCTTGTGTCTTGTCGGAATTAAGGTCTTCAAGGATTTGAGCACCCACAACAACTTTTTTGACCACAAGATCCAAAGTCACTCCCGAGAAGATCTTCTCATTTTGAAGAAGGAATCTAGCATCAATCACCACCTTATCTTGATTAAGCAACACAACCCGCTTAGCAAGAGAATAGAGGACCAAAAAACCAGGGGCTTTGTCCGAATCATCAGAAGGCAAGGAAGAACAGGTAACGTGCCACATAAGTTTCAAATCTTCAGCCTTGTCAACCTCAGCATGAGAAATCCCAAGAAAACCAGGAGAGGAGGTCGAGAAATCATTGATCCAAGCAAGATGAGAGGGGAACCTCACCACTAATCCAATCGAGAGCACCTCCCCATTTTCCATGCATTTACCCTCTAGAGGAAAACCATTGGCATTGAGAATGACCAGCCATAGTTTAGCGAGAATCGGAGATCCAACAAGGAACTTACCATCGGTGGAACTTCTGAATACGAATAGGTGATTTTCCAATCTCCACGGAAGAATCAAAGCAGAGAAACCCATGGTACGGTGTGACGGCAGGGAGTGACGCCGATGAGAGCCGGTGGAAGGGGCCTCAGAGAGGCATGCATCGGAAATCGTGCGGGTTTCTTGGCCGGGGTCTCCAACCGTTGGGTATTCACCAATGTCATTGCATGTGTGTTCTTTTCACAAACCACATATGAATCCACTAGAGTCATTGCATGTATGTTCTTTTCCACAAACCACATGTATCCACCAATGTCATTGCATGGGTGTTCTTTTCATGAACCACATATGGATCCACTGTAGTCATTGCATGTGTGTTCTTTCCATAAACCAGATGGATCCACCAATGTCATTTCACGTGTGTTCTTTTCATGAACCACATATGGATCCACTAGAGTCATTGCATGTGTGTTCTTTTCACTAAACCATCACTAGAGTCATTGCATGTGTGTTCTTTTCATGAAACACAACTAGAGTCATTGCATGTGTGTTCTTTTCACAAACCACATATGGATCCACCAGAGTCATTGCATGTGTGTTCTTTTCACAAACCACAAATGAATCCACCAGAGTCATTATATGTGTTCTTTTCATGAACCACATATGGATCCACTAGAGTCATTGCATGCTTGTTCTTATCCTAAACCAGCACTAGAGTCATTGCATGTGTTCTTTTCACAAACCACATATGGATCCACTAGAGTCATTGCATGTATGTTCTTTTCATAAAAAACATAGATCAACCAATGTCATTGCATGTGTGTTCTTTTCACAAACCACATATGGATCCACTAGAGTCATTGCATGTCTATTCTTTCCACAAACCACATGGATCAACCAATGTCATTGCATGTGTGTTCTTTTCATGAACCACATATAGATCCACTAGAGACATTGCATGTCTATTCTTTCCACAAACCACATGGATCAACCAATGTCATTGCATGTGTGTTCTTTTCATGAACCACATATGGATCCACTAGAGTCATTGCATGTATGTTCTTTCCATAAACCACATGGATCCACCAATGTCATTGCATGTGTGTTCTTTTCATGAACCACATATGGATCCACTAGAGTCATTGCATGTGTGTTCTCTTCATGAACCAGATATGGATCCACCAATGTCATTGCATGTGTGTTCTTTTCACAAACCACATATGGATCCACTAGAGTCATTGCATGTATGTTCTTTGCATAAAACACATGGATCAACCAATGTCATTGCATGTGTGTTCTTTTCACAAACCACATATGGATCCACTAGAGTCATTGCATGTATGTTCTTTTCACAAACCACATATGGATCCACCAATGTCATTGCATCTATGCTCTTTTCACAAACCACATATGGATCCACTAGAGTCATTCCATGTATGTTCTTTTCATAAACCACATGGATCAACCAGAGTCATTCCATGTGTGTTCTTTTCATGAACCACATGTGGATCCACTAGAGTCATTGCATGTATGTTCTTTTCACAAAACCAGCACTAACGACATTGCATGTATGTTCTTTTCACAAACCACATATGGATCCACTAGAGTCATTGCATGTATGTTCTTTTCATAAAACACTTGGATCAGCCAATGTCATTGCATGTGTATTCTTTTCACGAAACACAAATGGATCCACCAGAGTCATTGCATGTATGTTCTTTTCACAAACCGCATATGGATCGACTAGTCATTGCATGTCTGTTCTTTTCATAAAACACATGGATCCACCAATGTCATTGCATGTGTGTTCTTTCCATGAACCACATATGGATCCAATAGAGTCATTGCATGTTTGTCCTTTCCATTAACCACAGCTATAGTCTTTGCATATGTGTTCTTTTCATGAACCACATAAGGATCCACTAGAGACATTGCATGTATGTTCTTATCCTAAACCAGCACTAGAGTCATTGCATGTGTGTTCTTTTCTCAAACAACATATGGATCCACTAGAGTCATTGCATGTATGTTCTTTTCATAAAACACATGGATCCACCAATGTCATTGCATGTGTGTTCTTTCCATGAACCACATATGGATCCAATAGAGTCATTGCATGTTTGTTCTTTCCATTAACCACAGCTATAGTCTTTGCATATGTGTTCTTTTCATG
Organism: Avena insularis; assembly: GCA_023614405.1. NCBI lineage: Eukaryota > Viridiplantae > Streptophyta > Magnoliopsida > Poales > Poaceae > Avena > Avena insularis. Next base: position 305,534,836 of record CM042694.1, read on the forward strand.
AACCACATAAGGATCCACTAGAGACATTGCATGTATGTTCTTATCCTAAACCAGCAATAGAGTCATTGCATGTGTGTTCTTTTCTCAAACCACATATGGATCCACCAGAGTCATTGCATGTATGTTCTTTTAATAAAACACATGGATCAACCATTGTCATTGCATGTGTGTTCATTTGACAAACCACATACGGATCCACCAGAGTCATTACATGTCTGTTCTTTTTCATAAAACACATGGATCAACCAATGTCATTGCATGTGTGTTATTTTCACAAACCACATATGGATCCACCAGAGTCATTGCATGTTTGTTCTTTTGATAAACCACATGGATCAAGCAGAGTCATTGCATGTGTGTTCTTTTCATGAACCACATATGGATCCACTAGAGTCATTGCATGTATGTTCTTTTCACAAAACCAGCACTAGAGTCATTGCATGTGTGTTCTTTTCACAAACCACAAATGGATCCACGAGAGTCATTGCATGTATGTTCTTTTCATAAAACACATGAATCAACCAATGTCATTGCATGTGTGTTCTTTTCACAAACCACATATGGATCCACTAGAGTCATTGTATGTCTGTTATCTTCATAAAACACATAGATCCACCAATGTCATCGCATGTGTGTTCTTTTCATGAACCACATATGGAACCACTAGAGACATTGCATGTCTGTTCTTTCCATTAATCGTAACTATAGTCATTGTATGTTTGTTTTTTTCATGAACCACATATGGATCCAATAGAGTCATTGCATGTTTGTTCTTTCCATTAACCACAGCTATAGTCTTTGCATATGTGTTCTTTTCATGAACCACATAAGGATCCACTAGAGACATTGCATGTATGTTCTTATCCTAAACCAGCAATAGAGTCATTGCATGTGTGTTCTTTTCTCAAACCACATATGGATCCACCAGAGTCATTGCATGTATGTTCTTTTAATAAAACACATGGATCAACCATTGTCATTGCATGTGTGTTCATTTGACAAACCACATACGGATCCACCAGAGTCATTACATGTCTGTTCTTTTTCATAAAACACATGGATCAACCAATGTCATTGCATGTGTGTTATTTTCACAAACCACATATGGATCCACCAGAGTCATTGCATGTTTGTTCTTTTGATAAACCACATGGATCAAGCAGAGTCATTGCATGTGTGTTCTTTTCATGAACCACATATGGATCCACTAGAGTCATTGCATGTATGTTCTTTTCACAAAACCAGCACTAGAGTCATTGCATGTGTGTTCTTTTCACAAACCACAAATGGATCCACGAGAGTCATTGCATGTATGTTCTTTTCATAAAACACATGAATCAACCAATGTCATTGCATGTGTGTTCTTTTCACAAACCACATATGGATCCACTAGAGTCATTGTATGTCTGTTATCTTCATAAAACACATAGATCCACCAATGTCATCGCATGTGTGTTCTTTTCATGAACCACATATGGAACCACTAGAGACATTGCATGTCTGTTCTTTCCATTAATCGTAACTATAGTCATTGTATGTTTGTTTTTTTCATGAACCACATATGGATCCAATAGAGTCATTGCATGTTTGTTCTTTCCATTAACCACAGCTATAGTCTTTGCATATGTGTTCTTTTCATGAACCACATATGGATCAACTAGAGACATTGCATGTATGTTCTTATCCTAAACCAGCAGTAGAGTCATTGCATGTGTGTTCTTTTCTCAAACCACATATGGATCCACCAGAGTCATTGCATGTATGATCATTTCATAAAACACATGGATCAACCATTGTCATTGCATGTGTGTTCTTTTGACAAACCACATATGGATCCACCAGAAACATTACATGTATGTTCTTTTCATAAAACACATGGATCAACCAATGTTATTCCATGTGTGTTATTTTCACAAACCACATATGGATCCACTAGACTCATTGCCTGTTTGTTCTTTTCATAAACCACATGCATCAAGCAGAGTCATTGCATGTGTGTTCTTTTCATGAACCACATATGGATCCACTAGAGTCATTGCATGTGTGTTCTTTTCACAAAACCAGCACTAGAGTCATTGCATGTGTGTTCTTTTCACAAACCACTTATGGATCCACGAGAGTCATTGCATGTATGTTCTTTTCATAAAACACATGGATCAACCAATGTCATTGCATGTGTGTTCTTTTCACAAACCACATATGGATCTACTAGAGTCATTGCATGTCTGTTATTTTCATAAAACACATATGGATCCACTATAGTCATTGCATGTGTGTTCTTTTCATGAACCACATATGGATCCACTATAGTCATTGCATGTGTGTTCTTGTCATGAACCACAGATGGATCCACTAGAGTCCTTGCATGTGTGTTATTATCCTAAACCAACACTAGAGTCCTTGCATGTGTGTTATTATCCTAAACCAACACTAGAGTCATTGCATGTGTTTTCTTTTCACAAACCACATATGGATCCACTAGAGTCATTGCATGTGTGTTCTTTTCACAAACCACGTATGGATCCACCAATTTCATTGCATGTGTGTTCTTTTCATGAACCACATATGGATCCACTAGAGCCATTGCATGTCTGTTCTTTCACAAAGCACATATGGATGCACCAGAGACGTTACATGTATGTTCTTTTCATACAACACATGGATCATACAATGTTATTGCATGTGTGTTATTTTCACAAACCACTTATGGATCCACTAGAGTCATTGCATTTTTGTTCTTTTCATAAACCACATCGATCAAGCAGAGTCATTGCATGTGTGTTCTTTTCATGAACCACATATGGATCCACTAGAGTCATTGCATGTATGTTCTTTTCACAAAACCAACACTAGAGTCATTGCATGTGTGTTATTTTCACAAACCACATATGGATCCACGAGAGTCATTCAATGTATGTCCTTTTCATAAAACACATGGATCAACCAATGTTATTGCATGTGTGTTCTTTTCACAAACCACATATGGATCCAATAGAGTCATTGCATGTGTATTTTCATAAAACACATGGATCCACCAATGTCATTGCATGTGTGTTCTTTTCAGAACCACATATGGATCCACTAGACACATTGCATGTGGGTTCTTTTCATGAACCACATATGGATCCAATAGAGTCATTGCATGTTTGTTCTTTCCATTAACAACAGCTATAGTCTTTGCATGTGTGTTCTTGTCATGAACCACAGATGGATCCACTAGAGTCATTGCATGTGTGTTATTATCCTAAACCAGCACTAGAGTCATTGCATGTGTTTTCTTTCACAAACCACATATGGATCCACTAGAGTCATTGCATGTCTATTCTTTTCATAAACGAACACTAGAGTCATTGCATGTGTGTTCTTTTCACAAACGACAAATGGATCCACTAGAGTCATTGCATGTCTATTCTTTTCATAAACGAACACTAGAGTCATTGCATGTGTGTTCTTTTCATCAACCACATATGGATCCACTAGAGTCATTGCATGTCTTTTCTTTCCATTAACCACAACTATATTTATTGCATTTGTGTTCTTTTCATGAACCAAATATGGATCCACTAGAGTCATTGCTTGTGTGTTATTTTCATGAAACTAGCACTAGAGTCAATGCATGTGTGTTCTTTTCACAATCCACATATGGATCCACCAGAGTCATTGCATGTGTGTTCTTTTCATGAACCACATATGGATCCAATAGAGTCATTGCATGTTTGTTCTTTCCAGTAACCACAACTATAGTCTTTGCATGTGTGTTCTTTTCATGAACCACATATGGATCCACTAGAGACATTGCATGTATGTTCTTATCCTAAACCAGCACTAGAGTCATTGCATGTGTGTTCTTTTCACAAACCACATATGGATCCATTAGAGTCATTGCATGTATGTTCTTTTCATAAAACACATGGATCAACCATTGTCATTGCATGTGTGTTCTTTTCACAAACCACATATGGATCCACCAGAGTCATTACATGTATGTTCTTTTCATAAAACACATGGATCAACCAATGTCATTGCATGTGTGTTATTTTCTAAAACCACGTATGGATCCACTAGAGACATTGCATGTTTGTTATTTTAATAAACCACATGGATCAAGCAGAGTCATTGCATGTGTGTTCTTTTCATGAACCACATATCGATCCACTAGAGTCATTGCATGTATGTTCTTTTCACAAAACTAGCACTAGAGTCATTGCATGTGTGTTCTTTTCACAAACCATATATGGATCAACTAGAGTCATTGCATGTCTGTTCTTTTCATAAAACACATGGATCCACCAATGTCATTGAATGTGTGTTCTTTTCATGAACCACATATGGATCCACTAGAGTCATTGCATGTCTATTCTTTCAATTAATCAACTATAGTCATTGCATGTTTTCTTTTAATGAACCATGATGGATCCACTAGAGTCATTGCATGTGTGTTATTATCCTAAACCAGCACTAGAGTCATTGCATGTGTTTTCTTTTCACAAACCACATATGGATCCACTAGAGTCATTGCATGTGTGTTCTTTTCAAAAACCACATATGGATTCACCAATGTCATTGCATGTGTGTTCTTTTCATGAACCACATATGGATCCACTAGAGTCAGTACATGTATGTTATTTTCACAAACCACATATGGATCCACCAATGTCATCGCATGTATGTTCTTTTCATAAAACACATGGATCAACTAGAGTCATTGCATGTGTGTTCTTTTCACAAACCACATACGGATCCACTAGAGTCATTGCATGTCTATTCTTTTCATAAATCAGCACTAGAGTCATTGCATGTGTGTTCTTTTAACAAACCACATATGGATCCACTAGAGTCATTGCATGTGTGTTCTTTTCATGAACCACATTTGGATCCACTAGAGTCATTGCATGTCTGTTCTTTCCATTAACCACACCTTTAGTCATTGCATGTGTGTTCTTTTCATGAACCAAATATGGATCCACTAGAGTCATTGCATGTGTGTTATTTTCATGAAACTAGCACTAGAGTCATTGCATGTGTTTTCTTTTCACAAACCACATATGGATCCACTAGAGTCATTGCATGTGTGTTCTTTTCATGAACCACATATGGATCCACTAGAGTCATTGCATGTATGATCTTTCCATAAACCAGCACTAGAATCATTGCATGTGTGTTCTTTTCACAAACCACATGTGGATCCACTAGTCATTGCATGTATGTTCTATTCATAAAACACATGGATCCACCAATTTCATTGCATGTGTATTCTTTTCATGAACCACATATGGATCCAATAGAGTCATTGCATGTTTGTTCTTTCCATTAACCACAGCTATAGTCTTTGCATGTGTGTTCTTTTCATCAACCACATATGGATCCACTAGAGACATTGCATGTATGTTATTTTCATGAAACTAGCACTAGAGTCAATGCATGTGTGTTCTTTTCACAATCCACATATGGATCCACCAGAGTCATTGCATGTCTGTTCTTTTCATGAACCACATATGGATCCACTAGAGTCATTGCATGTATGTTCTTTCCATAAACTGGCACTAGAATCATTGCATGTGTCTTCTTTTCACAAGCCACATATGGATCCACTAGAGTCATTGCATGTCTATTCTTTCCATTAATCGTAACTATAGTCATTGCATATGTTTTGTTTTAATGAACCAGATGGATCCACTAGAGTCATTGCATGTGTTATTATCCTAAACCAGCACTAGAGTCATTGCATGTGTTTTCTTTTCACAAACCACATATGGATCCACTAGAGTCATTGCATGTTTGTTCTTTTCAAAAACCACATATGGATTCACCAATGTCATTGCATGTGTGTTCTTTTCATGAACCACATATGGATCCACTAGAGTCAGACATGTATGTTCTTTTCACAAACCACATATGGAAACACCAATGTCATCGCATGTATGTTCTTTTTATAAAACACATGGATCAACTAGAGTCATCGCATGTGTGTTCTTTTCACAAACCACATACGGATCCACTAGAGTCATTGCATGTATGTTCTTTCCATAAACCGGCACTAGAATCATTGCATGTGTGTTCTTTAACAAACCACATATGGATCCACTAGAGTCATTGCATGTCGTATCTTTTTATAAATCACATGGATCCACCAATGTCATTGCATGTGTGTTCTTTTCATGAACCACATATGGATCCACTAGAGGCATTGCATGTCTGTTCTTTCCATTAACCACAACTATAGTCATTGCATGTGTGTTCTTTTCATGAACCAAATATGGATCCACTAGAGTCATTGCATGTGTGTTATTTTCATGAAACTAGCACTAGAGTCAATGCATGTGTGTTCTTTTCACAATCCACATATGGATCCACCAGAGTCATTGCATGTGTGTTCTTTCATGAACCACATATGGATCCACTAGAGTCATTGCATGTATGTTCTTTCCATAAACCAGCACTAGAATCATTGCATGTGTGTTCTTTTCACAAACCACATATGGATCCACTAGTCATTGCATGTATGTTCTATTCATAAAACACATGGATCCACCAATTTCAATGCATGTGTGTTCTTTTCATGAACCACATATGGATCCAATAGAGTCATTGCATGTTTGTTCTTTCCATTAACCACAGCTATAGTCTTTGCATGTGTGTTCTTTTCATGAACCACATAGGGATCCACTAGTGACATTGCATGTATGTTCTTTTCACAAAACCAGCACTAGAGTCATTGCATGTGTGTTCTTTTCACAAACCACATATGGATCCACCAGATTCATTGCATGTATGTTCTTTTCATGAAACACCTGGATCAACCAATGTCATTACATGTGTGTTCTTTTCACAAACCATATATGGATCCACTAGAGTCATTGCATGTCTGTTCTTTTCATAAAACACATGGATCCACCAATGTCATTGAATGTGTGTTCTTTTCATGAACCACATATGGATCCACTAGAGTCATTGCATGTCTATTCTTTCCATTAATCGTAACTATAGTCATTGCATACGTTTTCTTTTAATGAACCACAGATGGATCCACTAGAGTCATTGCATGTGTGTTATTATCCTAAACCAGCACTAGAGTCATTGCATGTGTTTTCTTTTCACAAACCACATATGGATCCACTAGAGTCATTGCATGTGTGTTCTTTTCAAAAACCACATATGGATTCACCAATGTCATTGCATGTGTGTTCTTTTCATGAACCACATATGGATCCACTAGAGTCAGTACATGTATGTTCTTTTCACAAACCACATATGGATCCACCAATGTCATCGCATGTATGTTCTTTTCATAAAACACATGGATCAACTAGAGTCATTGCATGTGTGTTCTTTTCACAAACCACATACGGATCCACTAGAGTCATTGCATGTCTATTCTTTTCATAAATCAGCACTAGAGTCATTGCATGTGTGTTCTTTTAACAAACCACATATGGATCCACTAGAGTCATTGCATGTGTGTTCTTTTCATGAACCACATTTGGATCCACTAGAGTCATTGCATGTCTGTTCTTTCCATTAACCACACCTTTAGTCATTGCATGTGTGTTCTTTTCATGAACCAAATATGGATCCACTAGAGTCATTGCATGTGTGTTATTTTCATGAAACTAGCACTAGAGTCATTGCATGTGTTTTCTTTTCACAAACCACATATGGATCCACTAGAGTCATTGCATGTGTGTTCTTTTCATGAACCACATATGGATCCACTAGAGTCGTTGCATGTATGATCTTTCCATAAACCAGCACTAGAATCATTGCATGTGTGTTCTTTTCACAAACCACATATGGATCCACTAGTCATTGCATGTATGTTCTATTCATAAAACACATGGATCCACCAATTTCATTGCATGTGTGTTCTTTTCATGAACCACATATGGATCCAATAGAGTCATTGCATGTTTGTTCTTTCCATTAACCACAGCTATAGTCTTTGCATGTGTGTTCTTTTCATGAACCACATATGGATCCACTAGAGACATTGCATGTATGTTATTTTCATGAAACTAGCACTAGAGTCAATGCATGTGTGTTCTTTTCACAATCCACATATGGATCCACCAGAGTCATTGCATGTCTGTTCTTTTCATGAACCACATATGGATCCACTAGAGTCATTGCATGTATGTTCTTTCCATAAACTGGCACTAGAATCATTGCATGTGTCTTCTTTTCACAAGCCACATATGGATCCACTAGAGTCATTGCATGTCTATTCTTTCCATTAATCGTAACTATAGTCATTGCATATGTTTTGTTTTAATGAACCACAGATGGATCCACTAGAGTCATTGCATGTGTGTTATTATCCTAAACCAGCACTAGAGTCATTGCATGTGTTTTCTTTTCACAAACCACATATGGATCCACTAGAGTCATTGCATGTTTGTTCTTTTCAAAAACCACATATGGATTCACCAATGTCATTGCATGTGTGTTCTTTTCATGAACCACATATGGATCCACTAGAGTCAGTACATGTATGTTCTTTTCACAAACCACATATGGAAACACCAATGTCATCGCATGTATGTTCTTTTTATAAAACACATGGATCAACTAGAGTCATCGCATGTGTGTTCTTTTCACAAACCACATACGGATCCACTAGAGTCATTGCATGTATGTTCTTTCCATAAACCGGCACTAGAATCATTGCATGTGTGTTCTTTTAACAAACCACATATGGATCCACTAGAGTCATTGCATGTCGTATCTTTTTATAAATCACATGGATCCACCAATGTCATTGCATGTGTGTTCTTTTCATGAACCACATATGGATCCACTAGAGGCATTGCATGTCTGTTCTTTCCATTAACCACAACTATAGTCATTGCATGTGTTCTTTTCATGAACCAAATATGGATCCACTAGAGTCATTGCATGTGTGTTATTTTCATGAAACTAGCACTAGAGTCAATGCATGTGTGTTCTTTCACAATCCACATATGGATCCAGAGTCATCGCATGTGTGTTCTTTTCATGAACCACATATGGATCCACTAGAGTCATTGCATGTATGTTCTTTCCATAAACCAGCACTAGAATCATTGCATGTGTGTTCTTTTCACAAACCACATATGGATCCACTAGTCATTGCATGTATGTTCTATTCATAAAACACATGGATCCACCAATTTCAATGCATGTGTGTTCTTTTCATGAACCACATATGGATCCAATAGAGTCATTGCATGTTTGTTCTTTCCATTAACCACAGCTATAGTCTTTGCATGTGTGTTCTTTTCATGAACCACATAGGGATCCACTAGAGACATTGCATGTATGTTCTTTTCACAAAACCAGCACTAGAGTCATTGCATGTGTGTTCTTTTCACAAACCACATATGGATCCACCAGATTCATTGCATGTATGTTCTTTTCATGAAACACCGGATCAACCAATGTCATTACATGTGTGTTCTTTTCACAAACCATATATGGATCCACTAGAGTCATTGCATGTCTGTTCTTTTCATAAAACACATGGATCCACCAATGTCATTGAATGTGTGTTCTTTTCATGAACCACATATGGATCCACTAGAGTCATTGCATGTCTATTCTTTCCATTAATCGTAACTATAGTCATTGCATACGTTTTCTTTTAATGAACCACAGATGGATCCACTAGAGTCATTGCATGTGTGTTATTATCCTAAACCAGCACTAGAGTCATTGCATGTGTTTTCTTTTCACAAACCACATATGGATCCACTAGAGTCATTGCATGTGTGTTCTTTTCATGAACCAAATATGGATCCACTAGAGTCATTGCATGTGTTCTTTTCATGAACCACATATGGATCCACTAGAGTCAGTACATGTATGTTCTTTTCACAAACCACATATGGATCCACCAATGTCATCGCATGTATGTTCTTTTCATAAAACACATGGATCAACTAGAGTCATTGCATGTGTGTTCTTTTCACAAACCACATACGGATCCACTAGAGTCATTGCATGTCTATTCTTTTCATAAATCAGCACTAGAGTCATTGCATGTGTGTTCTTTTAACAAACCACATATGGATCCACTAGAGTCATTGCATGTGTGTTCTTTTCATGAACCACATTTGGATCCACTAGAGTCATTGCATGTCTGTTCTTTCCATTAACCACACCTTTAGTCATTGCATGTGTGTTCTTTTCATGAACCAAATATGGATCCACTAGAGTCATTGCATGTGTGTTATTTTCATGAAACTAGCACTAGAGTCATTGCATGTGTTTTCTTTCACAAACCACATATGGATCCACTAGAGTCATTGCATGTGTGTTCTTTTCATGAACCACATATGGATCCACTAGAGTCATTGCATGTATGATCTTTCCATAAACCAGCACTAGAATCATTGCATGTGTGTTCTTTTCACAAACCACATATGGATCCACTAGTCAGTTTTTGTATTTTCTATTCATAAAACACATGGATCCACCAATTTCATTGCATGTGTGTTCTTTTCATGAACCACATATGGATCCAATAGAGTCATTGCATGTTTGTTCTTTCCATTAACCACAGCTATAGTCATTGCATGTGTGTTCTTTTCATGAACCACATATGGATCCACTAGAGACATTGCATGTATGTTATTTTCATGAAACTAGCACTAGAGTCAATGCATGTGTTTTATTTTCTGAAAACACATATGGATCCAGATGAGTCATTGCATGTGTTTTCTTTTCTTGAACCACATATGGATCCACTAGAGTCATTGCATGTATGTTCTTTCCATAAACTGGCACTAGAATCATTGCATGTGTCTTCTTTTCACAAGCCACATATGGATCCACTAGAGTCATTGCATGTCTATTCTTTCCATTAATCGTAACTATAGTCATTGCATATGTTTTGTTTTAATGAACCACAGATGGATCCACTAGAGTCATTGCATGTGTGTTATTATCCTAAACCAGCACTAGAGTCATTGCATGTGTTTTCTTTTCACAAACCACATATGGATCCACTAGAGTCATTGCATGTGTGTTCTTTTCAAAAACCACATATGGATTCACCAATGTCATTGCATGTGTGTTCTTTTCATGAACCACATATGGATCCACTAGAGTCAGTACATGTATGTTCTTTTCACAAACCACATATGGATCCACCAATGTCATCGCATGTATGTTCTTTTCATAAAACACATGGATCAACTAGAGTCATTGCATGTGTGTTCTTTTCACAAACCACATACGGATCCACTAGAGTCATTGCATGTCTATTCTTTTCATAAATCAGCACTAGAGTCATTGCATGTGTGTTCTTTTAACAAACCACATATGGATCCACTAGAGTCATTGCATGTGTGTTCTTTTCATGAACCACATTTGGATCCACTAGAGTCATTGCATGTCTGTTCTTTCCATTAACCACACCTTTAGTCATTGCATGTGTGTTCTTTTCATGAACCAAATATGGATCCACTAGAGTCATTGCATGTGTGTTATTTTCATGAAACTAGCACTAGAGTCATTGCATGTGTTTTCTTTTCACAAACCACATATGGATCCACTAGAGTCATTGCATGTGTTTTCTTTTCACAAACCACATATGGATCCACTAGAGTCATTGCATGTTTGTTCTTTTCAAAAACCACATATGGATTCACCAATGTCATTGCATGTGTGTTCTTTTCATGAACCACATATGGATCCACTAGAGTCAGTACATGTATGTTCTTTTCACAAACCACATATGGAAACACCAATGCCATCGCATGTATGTTCTTTTTATAAAACACATGGATCAACTAGAGTCATCGCATGTGTGTTCTTTTCACAAACCACATACGGATCCACTAGAGTCATTGCATGTATGTTCTTTCCATAAACCGGCACTAGAATCATTGCATGTGTGTTCTTTTAACAAACCACATATGGATCCACTAGAGTCATTGCATGTCGTATCTTTTTATAAATCACATGGATCCACCAATGTCATTGCATGTGTGTTCTTTTCATGAACCACATATGGATCCACTAGAGGCATTGCATGTCTGTTCTTTCCATTAACCACAACTATAGTCATTGCATGTGTGTTCTTTTCATGAACCAAATATGGATCCACTAGAGTCATTGCATGTGTGTTATTTTCATGAAACTAGCACTAGAGTCAATGCATGTGTGTTCTTTTCACAATCCACATATGGATCCACCAGAGTCATTGCATGTGTGTTCTTTTCATGAACCACATATGGATCCACTAGAGTCATTGCATGTATGTTCTTTCCATAAACCAGCGCTAGAATCATTGCATGTGTGTTCTTTTCACAAACCACATATGGATCCACTAGTCATTGCATGTATGTTCTATTCATAAAACACATGGATCCACCAATTTCAATGCATGTGTGTTCTTTTCATGAACCACATATGGATCCAATAGAGTCATTGCATGTTTGTTCTTTCCATTAACCACAGCTATAGTCTTTGCATGTGTGTTCTTTTCATGAACCACATAGGGATCCACTAGAGACATTGCATGTATGTTCTTTTCACAAAACCAGCACTAGAGTCATTGCATGTGTGTTCTTTTCACAAACCACATATGGATCCACCAGATTCATTGCATGTATGTTCTTTTCATGAAACACCTGGATCAACCAATGTCATTACATGTGTGTTCTTTTCACAAACCACATATGGATCCACTAGAGTCAATGCATGTCTGTTCTTTTCATAAAACACATAGATCCACCAATGTCATTGCATGTGTGTTCTTTTCATGAACCACATATGGATCCACTAGAGTCATTGCATGTCTGTTCTTTCCATTAATCATAACTATAGTCATTGCATGTGTTTTCTTTTCATGAACCACATATGGATCCACTAGAGTCAGTACATATATGTTATTTTCACAAACCACATATGGATCCACCAATGCAATCGCATGTATGTTCTTTACATAAAACACATGGATCAACTAGTCATTGCATGTGTGTTCTTTTCACAAACCACATATGGATCCACTAGAGTCATTGCATGTCTATTGTTTTCATAAATCAGCACTAGAGTCATTGCATGTGTGTTCTTTTAACAAACCACATTTGGATCCACTAGAGTCATTGCATGTCGGATCTTTTTAAAAAACACATGGATCCACCAATGTCATTGCATGTGTGTTCTTTTCATGAACCACATATGAATCCACTAGAGTCATTGCATGTCTGTTCTTTCCATTAACCACAACTATAGTCATTGCATGTGTGTTCTTTTCATGAACAAAATATGGATCCACTAGAGTCATTGCATGTGTGTTATTTTCATGAAACTAGCACTAGAGTCAATGCATGTGTGTTCTTTTCACAATCCACATATGGATCCACCAGAGTCATTGCATGTGTGTTCTTTTCATGAACCACATATGGATCCACTAGAGTCATTGCATGTATGTTCTTTCCATAAACCGACACTAGAATCATTGCATGTGTCTTCTTTTCACAAACCACATATGGATCAATTAGTCATTGCATGTATGTTCTATTCATAAAACACATGGATCCACCAATTTCATTGCATGTGGGTTCTTTTCATGAACCACATATGGATCCAGTAGAGTCATTGCATGTCTGTTCTTTCCATTAACCAAAACTATAGTCATTGCATGTGTGTTCTTTTCATGAACAAAATATGGATCCACTAGAGTCATTGCATGTGTGTTATTTTCATGAAACTAGCACTAGAGTCAATGCATGTGTGTTCTTTTCACAATCCACATATGGATCCACCAGAGTCATTGCATGTGTGTTCTTTTCATGAACCACATATGGATCCACTAGAGTCATTGCACGTATGTTCTTTCCATAAACCGGCACTTGAATCATTGCATGTGTCTTCTTTTCACAAACCACATATGGATCAACTAGTCATTGCATGTATGTTCTATTCATAAAACACATGGATCCACCAATTTCATTGCATGTGGGTTCTTTTCATGAACCACATATGGATCCATTAGAGTCATTGCATGTCTGTTCTTTCCATTAACCAAAATATAGTCATTGCATGTGTGTTCTTTTCATCAACCAAATATGGATCCACTAGTCATTGCATGTGTGTTATTTTCATGAAACTAGCACTAGAGTCAATGCATGTGTGTTCTTTTCACAATCCACATATGGATCCACCAGAGTCATTGCATGTGTGTTCTTTTCATGAACCACATATGGATCCACTAGAGTCATTACATGTATGTTCTTTCCATAAACCAGCACTAGGATCATTGCATGTGTGTTCTTTTCACAAACCACATATGGATCCAATAGAGTCAATGCATGTCTGTTCTTTTCATAAAACACATAGATCCACCAATGTCATTGCATGTGTGTTCTTTTCACAAACCACATATGGATCCACTAGAGTCATTGCATGTCTATTCTTTCCATTAATCGTAACTATAGTCATTGCATATGTTTTGTTTTAATGAACCACAGATGGATCCACTAGAGTCATTGCATGTGTGTTATTATCCTAAACCAGCACTAGAGTCATTGCATGTGTTTTCTTTTCACAAACCACATATGGATCCACTAGAGTCATTGCATGTGTGTTCTTTTCAAAAACCACATATGGATTCACCAATGTCATTGCATGTGTGTTCTTTTCATGAACCACATATGGATCCACTAGAGTCAGTACATGTATGTTCTTTTCACAAACCACATATGGATCCACCAATGTAATCGCATGTATGTTCTTTTTATAAAACACATGGATCAACTAGAGTCATTGCATGTGTGTTCTTTTCACAAACCACATACGGATCCACTAGAGTCATTGCATGTATGTTCTTTCCATAAACCGGCACTAGAATCATTGCATGTGTGTTCTTTTAACAAACCACATATGGATCCACTAGAGTCATTGCATGTCGTATCTTTTTATAAAACACATGGATCCACCAATGTCATTGCATGTGTGCTCTTTTCATGAACCACATATGGATCCACTAGAGTCATTGCATATGTCATTCTTTCCATTAACCACAACTATAGTCATTGCATGTGTGTTCTTTTCATGAACCAAATATGGATCCACTAGAGTCATTGCATGTGTGTTATTTTCATGAAACTAGCACTAGAGTCAATGCATGTGTGTTCTTTTCACAATCCACATATGGATCCACCAGAGTCATTGCATCTGTGTTCTTTTCATGAACCACATATGGATCCACTAGAGTCATTGCATGTATGTTCTTTCCATAAACCAGCGCTAGAATCATTGCATGTGTGTTCTTTTCACAAACCACATATGGATCCACTAGTCATTGCATGTATGTTCTATTCATAAAACACATGGATCCACCAATTTCAATGCATGTTTGTTCTTTTCATGAACCACATATGGATCCAATAGAGTCATTGCATGTTTGTTCTTTCCATTAACCACAGCTATAGTCTTTGCATGTGTGTTCTTTTCATGAACCACATAGGGATCCACTAGAGACATTGCATGTATGTTCTTTTCACAAAACCAGCACTAGAGTCATTGCATGTGTGTTCTTTTCACAAACTACATATGGATCCACCAGATTCATTGCATGTATATTCTTTTCATGAAACACCTGGATCAACCAATGTCATTACATGTGTGTTCTTTTCACAAACCACATATGGATCCACTAGAGTCAATGCATGTCTGTTCTTTTCATAAAACACATAGATCCACCAATGTCATTGCATGTGTGTTCTTTTCATGAACCACATATGGATCCACTAGAGTCATTGCATGTCTGTTCTTTCCATTAATCATAACTATAGTCATTGCATGTGTTTTCTTTTCATGAACCACATATGGATGCGCTAGAGTCATTGCATGTGTGTTATTATCCTAAACCAGCACTAGAGTCATTGCATGTGTTTTCTTTTCACAAACCACATATGGATCCACTCGAGTCATTGCATGTGTGTTCTTTTCACAACCACATATGGATTCACCAATGTCATTACATGTGTGTTCTTTTCATGAACCACATATGGATCCACTAGAGTCAGTACATGTATGTTCTTTTCACAAACCACATATGGATCCACCAATGCAATCGCATGTATGTTCTTTACATAAAACACATGGATCAACTAGTCATTGCATGTGTGTTCTTTTCACAAACCACATATGGATCCACTAGAGTCATTGCATGTCTATTGTTTTCATAAATCAGCACTAGAGTCATTGCATGTGTGTTCTTTTAACAAACCACATTTGGATCCACTAGAGTCATTGCATGTCGGATCTTTTTAAAAAACACATGGATCCACCAATGTCATTGCATGTGTGTTCTTTTCATGAACCACATATGAATCCACTAGAGTAATTGCATGTCTGTTCTTTCCATTAACCACAACTATAGTCATTGCATGTGTGTTCTTTTCATGAACAAAATATGGATCCACTAGAGTCATTGCATGTGTGTTATTTTCATGAAACTAGCACTAGAGTCAATGCATGTGTGTTCTTTTCACAATCCACCTATGGATCCACCAGAGTCATTGTATGTGTGTTCTTTTCATGAACCACATATGGATCCACTAGAGTCATTGCATGTATGTTCTTTCCATAAACCGGCACTAGAATCATTGCATGTGTCTTCTTTTCACAAACCACATATGGATCAATTAGTCATTGCATGTATGTTCTATTCATAAAACACATGGATCCACCAATGTCATTGCATGTGTGTTCTTTTCATGAACCACATATGAATCCACTAGAGTAATTGCATGTCTGTTCTTTCCATTAACCACAACTATAGTCATTGCATGTGTGTTCTTTTCATGAACAAAATATGGATCCACTAGAGTCATTGCATGTGTGTTATTTTCATGAAACTAGCACTAGAGTCAATGCATGTGTGTTCTTTTCACAATCCACATATGGATCCACCAGAGTCATTGCATGTGTGTTCTTTTCATGAACCACATATGGATCCACTAGAGTCATTGCATGTATGTTCTTTCCATAAACCGGCACTAGAATCATTGCATGTGTCTTCTTTTCACAAACCACATATGGATCAACTAGTCATTGCATGTATGTTCTATTCATAAAACACATGGATCCACCAATTTCATTGCATGTGGGTTCTTTTCATGAACCACATATGGATCCATTAGAGTCATTGCATGTCTGTTCTTTCCATTAACCAAAATATAGTCATTGCATGTGTGTTCTTTTCATCAACCAAATATGGATCCACTAGTCATTGCATGTGTGTTATTTTCATGAAACTAGCACTAGAGTCAATGCATGTGTGTTCTTTTCACAATCCACATATGGATCCACCAGAGTCATTGCATGTGTGTTCTTTTCATGAACCACATATGGATCCACTAGAGTCATTACATGTATGTTCTTTCCATAAACCAGCACTAGGATCATTGCATGTGTGTTCTTTTCACAAACCACATATGGATCCAATAGAGTCAATGCATGTCTGTTCTTTTCATAAAACACATAGATCCACCAATGTCATTGCATGTGTGTTCTTTGCACAAACCACATATGGATCCACTAGAGTCATTGCATGTCTATTCTTTCCATTAATCGTAACTATAGTCATTGCATATGTTTTGTTTTAATGAACCACAGATGGATCCACTAGAGTCATTGCATGTGTGTTATTATCCTAAACTAGCACTAGAGTCATTGCATGTGTTTTCTTTTCACAAACCACATATGGATCCACTAGAGTCATTGCATGTGTGTTCTTTTCAAAAACCACATATGGATTCACCAATGTCATTGCTTGTGTGTTCTTTTCATGAACCACATATGGATCCACTAGAGTCAGTACATGTATGTTCTTTTCACAAACCACATATGGATCCACCAATGTCATCGCATGTATGTTCTTTTTATAAAACACATGGATCAACCAGAGTCATTGCATGTGTGTTCTTTTCACAAACCACATACGGATCCACTAGAGTCATTGCATGTATGTTCTTTCCATAAACCGGCACTAGAATCATTGCATGTGTGTTCTTTTAACAAACCACATATGGATCCACTAGAGTCATTGCATGTCGTATCTTTTTATAAAACACATGGATCCACCAATGTCATTGCATGTGTGTTCTTTTCATGAACCACATATGGATCCACTAGAGTCATTGCATGTCTGTTCTTTCCATTAACCACAACTATAGTCATTGCATGTGTGTTCTTTTCATGAACCAAATATGGATCCACTAGAGTCATTGCATGTGTGTTATTTTCATGAAACTAGCACTAGAGTCAATGCATGTGTGTTCTTTTCACAATCCACATATGGATCCACCAGAGTCATTGCATCTGTGTTCTTTTCATGAACCACATATGGATCCACTAGAGTCATTGCATGTATGTTCTTTCCATAAACCAGCACTAGAATCATTGCATGTGTGTTCTTTTCACAAACCACATATGGATCCACTAGTCATTGCATGTATGTTCTATTCATAAAACACATGGATCCACCAATTTCAATGCATGTTTGTTCTTTTCATGAACCACATATGGATCCAATAGAGTCATTGCATGTTTGTTCTTTCCATTAACCACAGCTATAGTCTTTGCATGTGTGTTCTTTTCATGAACCACATAGGGATCCACTAGAGACATTGCATGTATGTTCTTTTCACAAAACCAGCACTAGAGTCATTGCATGTGTGTTCTTTTCACAAACTACATATGGATCCACCAGATTCATTGCATGTATATTCTTTTCATGAAACACCTGGATCAACCAATGTCATTACATGTGTGTTCTTTTCACAAACCACATATGGATCCACTAGAGTCAATGTCTGTTCTTTTCATAAAACACATAGATCCACCAATGTCATTGCATGTGTGTTCTTTTCATGAACCACATATGGATCCACCGAGTCATTGCATGTCTGTTCTTTCCATTAATCATAACTATAGTCATTGCATGTGTTTTCTTTTCATGAACCACATATGGATCCGCTAGAGTCATTGCATGTGTGTTATTATCCTAAACCAGCACTAGAGTCATTGCATGTGTTTTCTTTTCACAAACCACATATGGATCCACTCGAGTCATTGCATGTGTGTTCTTTTCACAACCACATATGGATTCACCAATGTCATTACATGTGTGTTCTTTTCATGAACCACATATGGATCCACTAGAGTCAGTACATGTATGTTCTTTTCACAAACCACATATGGATCCACCAATGCAATCGCATGTATGTTCTTTACATAAAACACATGGATCAACTAGTCATTGCATGTGTGTTCTTTTCACAAACCACATATGGATCCACTAGAGTCATTGCATGTCTATTGTTTTCATAAATCAGCACTAGAGTCATTGCATGTGTGTTCTTTTAACAAACCACATTTGGATCCACTAGAGTCATTGCATGTCGGATCTTTTTAAAAAACACATGGATCCACCAATGTCATTGCATGTGTGTTCTTTTCATGAACCACATATGAATCCACTAGAGTAATTGCATGTCTGTTCTTTCCATTAACCACAACTATAGTCATTGCATGTGTGTTCTTTTCATGAACAAAATATGGATCCACTAGAGTCATTGCATGTGTGTTACTTTCATGAAACTAGCACTAGAGTCAATGCATGTGTGTTCTTTTCACAATCCACATATGGATCCACCAGAGTCATTGTATGTGTGTTCTTTTCATGAACCACATATGGATCCACTAGAGTCATTGCATGTATGTTCTTTCCATAAACCGGCACTAGAATCATTGCATGTGTCTTCTTTTCACAAACCACATATGGATCAATTAGTCATTGCATGTATGTTCTATTCATAAAACACATGGATCCACCAATTTCATTGCATGTGTGTACTTTTCATGAACCACATATCGATCCACTAGAGTCATTGCATCTATGTTCTTTTCACAAAACCAGCACTAGAGTCATTGCATGTGTTTTCTTTTCAAAAACCACATATGGATCCACTAGAGTCATTGCATGTGTGTTCTTTTCAAAAACCACATATGGATTCACCAATGTCATTGCATGTGTGTTCTTTTCATGAACCACATATGGATCCACTAGAGTCAGTACATGTATGTTCTTTTCACAAACCACATATGGATCCACCAATGTCATCGCATGTATGGTCTTTTTATAAAACACATGGATCAACTAGAGTCATTGCATGTGTGTTCTTTTCACAAACCACATACGGATCCACTAGAGTTATTGCATGTCTATTCTTTTCATAAATCAGCACTAGAGTCATTGCATGTGTGTTCTTTTAACAAACCATATATGGATCCACTAGAGTCATTGCATGTCGTATCTTTTTATAAAACACATGGATCCACCAATGTCATTGCATGTGTGTTCTTTTCATGAACCACATATGGATCCACTAGAGTCATTGCATGTTTGTTTTTTCCATTAACCACAACTATAGTCATTGCATGTGTGTTCTTTTCATGAACCAAATATGGATCCACTAGAGTCATTGCATGTGTGTTATTTTCATGAAACTAGCACTAGAGTCAATGCATGTGTGTTCTTTTCACAATCCACATATGGATCCACCAGAGTCATTGCATGTGTGTTCTTTTCATGAACCACATATGGATCCACTAGAGTCATTGCATGTATGTTCTTTCCATAAACCAGCACTAGAATCATTGCATGTGTGTTCTTTTCACAAACCACATATGGATCCACTAGTCATTGCATGTATGTTCTATTCATAAAACACATGAATCCACCAATTTCAATGCATGTGTGTTCTTTTCATGAACCACATATGGATCCAATAGAGTCATTGCATGTTTGTTCTTTCCATTAACCACAGCTATAGTCTTTGCATGTGTGTTCTTTTCATGAACCACATAGGGATCCACTAGAGACATTGCATGTATGTTCTTTTCACAAAACCAGCACTGGAGTCATTGCATGTGTGTTTTTTTCACAAACCACATATGGATCCACCAGAGTCATTGCATGTATGTTCTTTTCATAAAACACCTGGATCAACCAATGTCATTACATGTGTGTTCTTTTCACAAACCACATATGGATCCACTAGAGTCATTGCATGTCTGTTCTTTTCATAAAACACATAGATCCACCAATGTCATTGCATGTGTGTTCTTTTCATGAACCACATATGGATCCACTAGAGTCATTGCATGTGTTCTTTCCATTACACATTACTATTGTCTTTGCATGTTTTTTCTTTTCATGAACCACATATGGATCCACTAGAGTCATTGCATGTGTGTTATTATCCTAAACCAGCACTAGAGTCATTGCATGTGTTTTCTTTTCACAAACCACATATGGATCCACTAGAGTCATTGCATGTCTGTTCTTTTCATAAAACACATGGATCCACCAATGTCATTGCATGTGTGTTCTTTTCATGAACCACATATGGATCCAATAGAGTCATTGCATGTCTATTCTTTCCATTAATCGTAACTATAGTCATTGTATATGTTTTCTTTTCATGAACCACATATGGATCCACCAGAGTCATTGCATGTGTGTTATTATCCTAAACCAGCACTAGAGTCATTGTATATGTTTTCTTTTCACAAACCACATATGGATCCACTAGAGTCATTGCATGTGTGTTCTTTTCAAAAACCACATATGGATTCACCAATGTCATTGCATGTGTGTTCTTTTCATGAACCACATATGGATCCACTAGAGTCAGTACATGTATGTTCTTTTCACAAACCACATATGGATCCACCAATGCAATCGCATGTATGTTCTTTTCATAAAACACATGGATCAACTAGAGTCATTGCATGTGTGTTCTTTTCATGAACCACATATCGATCCACTAGATTCATTGCATGTATGTTCTTTTCACAAAACAAGCACTAGAGTCATTACATGTGTGTTCTTTCACAAACCACATATGGATCCACTAGAGTCATTGCATGTGTTCTTTTCAAAACCACATATGGATTCACCACTGTCATTGCATGTGTGTTCTTTTCATGAACCACATATGGATCCACTAGAGTCATTACATGTATGTTCTTTTCACAAACCACATATGGATCCACCAATGCAATCGCATGTATGTTCTTTTTATAAAACACATGGATCAACTAGAGTCATTGCATGTGTGTTCTTTTCACAAACCACATACGGATCCACTAGAGTCATTGCATGTATGTTCTTTCCATAAAACACATGGATCAACAAATGTCATTGCATGTGTGTTCTTTTCACAAACAACATATGGATCCACTAGTCATTGCATGTCTGTTCTTTTCATAAAACACATGGATCCACCAATGTAATTGCATGTGTGTTCTTTTCATGAACCACATATGGATGCACTAGAGACATTGCATGTTTGTTCTTTTAGTAAACAACATGGATCAAGCAGAGTCATTGCATGTGTGTTCTTTTCATGAACCACATATCGATCCACTAGATTCATTGCATGTATGTTCTTTTCACAAAACCAGCACTAGAGTCATTACATGTGTGTTCTTTTCATAAACCACATATGGATCCACGACAGTCATTGCATGTATGTTCTTTTCATAAAACACATGGATCAACCAATGTCATTGCATGTGTGTTCTCTTCACAAACCACATATGGATCCACTAGAGTGATTTCATGTCTGTTCTTTTCATAAAACACATGGATCCACCAATGTCATTGCATGTGTGTTCTTTTCATGAACCACATATGGATCCACTAGAGTCATTGCATGTCTGTTCTTTCCATTAATCGTAACTATAGTCATTGCATGTGTTTTCTTTTCATGAACCACGGATGGATCCACTAGAGTCATTGCATGTGTATTCTTATCAAAAACCACATGCACTAGAGTCATTGCATGTGTGTTCTTTTCACAAACCACATATGGATCCACCAGAGTCATTGCATGCGTTTTCTTTTCATGAACCACATATGGATCCACCAATGCCATTGCATGTGTTTTCTTTTCATGAACAACATATGGATCCACTAGAGTCATTGCATGTGTGTTCTTTTCACAAACCACATATGGATCCACCAATGTCATTGCATGTGTGTTCTTTTCATAAAACACATGGATCAACTATAGTCATTGCATGTGTGTTCTTTTCCATAACCACATATGGATCCACTAGAGTCATTGCATGTCTGTTCTTTTCATAAATCACAACTAGAGTCATTGCATGTGTTCTTTTCACAAACCACATATGGATCCACCAGAGTCATTGCATGTCGTTCTTTTCACAAAACACATGGATCCACCAATGTCATTGCATGTGTGTTCTTTTCATGAACCACATATGGATCCACAGTCATTGCATGTGTGTTCTTTTCCATTAACCAAAACTAGAGTCATTGCATGTGTGTTCTTTTCATTAACCACATATGGATCCACTAGAGTCATTGCATGTGTGTTCTTTTCATTAACCACAGCTAGAGTCATTGCATGTGTGTTCTTTTCACAATCCACAAATTAGAGTCATTGCATGTGTGTTCTTTTCATAAACCACATATGGATCCACCAGAGTCATTGCATGTCCGTTCTTTTCATAAACCACATGGATCCACCAGTGTCATTGAATGTGTGTTCTTTTCACAAACCACATATGGATCCACCAGTGTCATTGCATGTGTGTTCTTTTCATTAACCACACATGGATCCACCAGTTTCATTGCATGTGTGTTCTTTTCAATAACCACATATGGATCAACAAGAGTCATTGCATGTCTGTTCTTTTCATTAACCACAGCTAGAATCATTGCATGTGTGTTCTTTTAATAAACCACATATGGATCCACCAGACTCATTGCATGTCTATTCTTTTCATAAACCACATGGATCCACTAGTGTCATTGAATGTTTGTTCTTTTCACAAACCACATATGGATCCACCAGTGTCATTGCATGTGTGTTCTTTTCATTAATCACACATGGATCCACTAGAGTCATTGCATGTGTGTTATTTTCATTAACCATAGCTAGAGTCATTGCATGTCTATTCTTTTCAGAAACCACATGGATCCACTAGATTCATTGCATGTGTGTTCTTTTCACAAACCACATATGGATCCACTAGAGTCATTGCATGTGTGTTCTTATCATGAACCACACATGGATCCACTAGACTCATTGCATGTTTGTTTCATAAACCATCCATTAACCACTAGAGTCATTGCATGTGTGTTATTTTCATGAACCACATGGATCCACCAGACATTGCATGTGTGTTCTTTTCATTAACGACATCTAGAATCATTGCATGTGTGTTCTTTTCACAAACCACATATGGATCCACCAGAGTCATTGCATGTATGTTCTTTTCATAAAACACATGGATCCACCAATGTCATTGCATGTGTGTTCTTTTCACAAACCACATATGGATCCACCAGAGTCATTGCATGTTTGTTATTTTCATAAAACACATGGAAATGTCATTGCATGTGTGTTCTTTTCATTAACCACATATGGAACCACAAGAGTCATTGCATGTGTGTTCTTTTCATTAACCACATATGGCTACACTAGAGTCATTGCATGTGTGTTCTTTTCATAAACCACATATGTATCCAATAGAGTCATTGCATGCCTGTTCTTTTCATAAACCACATGGATCCAGCAGTGTCATTGAATGTGTCTTCTTTTCACAAACGACATATGGATCCACCAGTGTTAGTGCATGCGTGTTCTTTTCATGAACCAAAATTAGTCATTGAATGTGTGTTCTTTTAGCAAACCACATATGGATCCACCAGTGTCATTCAATGTGTGTTCTTTTCACAAACCACATATGGATCCACCAGTGTCATTGCATGTGTGTTCTTTTCAGAAACCATAGCTAGAGTCATTGCATGTGTGTTCTTTTCATTAAACACATATTGATCCACTAGAGTCATTGCATATGTGTTCTTTTCATTAACCACAACTAGAGTCATTGCATGTGTCTTCTTTTCATAAACCACATATGGATCCACCAGAGTCATTGTGTGTATGTTCTTTTCATAAACCACATGGATCCACCAGTGTAATTGAATGTTTGTTCTTTTCACAAACCACATATGGATCCACAAGTGTCATTGCATGTGTGTTCTTTTCATTAACCACACATGGATCCACCAGTGTCATTGCATGTGTGCTCTTTTCATAAACCACAGCTTGAGTCATTGCATGTGTGTTCTTTTCATTAACCACATATGGATCCACTAGAGTCATTGCATGTGTGTTCTTTTCATTAACCACAGCTAGAGTCATTGCATGTGTGGTATTTTCATTGACCAAAATTAGAGTCATTGCATGTGTGTTCTTTTCATAAACCACATACGATCCACCAGAGTCATTGCATGTCTGTTCTTTTCGTAAACCACATGGATCCACCAGTGTCATTGAATGTGTGTTCTTTTCACAAACCACATATGGATCCACCAGTGTCATTGCATGTGTGTTCTTTTCATTTACCACACAAGGATCCACCAGTTTCATTGCATGTGTGTTTATTTCAATAACCACATATGGATCAACTAGAGTCATTGCATGTGTGTTCTTTTCATTAACCACAACTAGAATCATTCCATGTGTGTTCTTTTCACCACATATGGATCCACCAGACTCATTGCATGTCTATTCTTTTCATAAACCACATGGATCCACCAGTGTCATTGATGTTTGTTCTTTTCACAAACCACATATGGATCCACTAGTGTCATTGCATGTGTGTTCTTTTCATTAACCACACATGGATCCACTAGAGTCATTGCATGTGTGTTATTTTCACTAACCATAGCTAGAGTCATTGCATATCTATTCTTTTCAGAAACCACATGGATCCACTAGATTAATTGCATGTGTGTTCTTTTCACAAACAACATGTGGATCCACTAGAGTCATTGCATGTGTGTTCTTATCCTACACCAGCACTAGAGTCATTGCATGTGTGTTCTTTTCATAAACGACATATGGATCCACCGGAGTCATTGCATGTAAGTTATTTTCATGAACCACATGGATCCACCAGTGTTATTGCATGTGTGTTCTTTCGAGAATCATTGCATGTGTGTTCTTTTCACATACCACATATGGATCCACCAGAGTCATTGCATGTCTGTTCTTTTCATAAACCACATGGATCCACCAGTGTCATTCAATGTGTGTTCTTTTCACAAACCACATATTGATCCACCAGTGTCATTGCATGTGTGTTCTTTTCATAAAAAACGGCTAGAGTCATTGCATGTGTGTTCTTTTTATTAACCACATATGGAACCACAAGAGTCATTGCATGTGTGTTCTTTTCATTAACCACAGCTAGAGTCATTGCATGTCTGTTCTTTTCATAAACCACATATGGATCCAATAGAGTCATTGCATGTCTGTTCTTTTCATAAACCACATGGATCCAACAGTGTCATTTAATGTGTGTTCTTTTCACAAACCACATATGGATCCACCAGTGTTAGTGCATGCGTGTTCTTTTCATGAACCACAATTAGAGTCATTGAATATGTGTTCTTTTTGCAAACCACATATGGATCAACCAATGGCATTGCATGTGTGTTCTTTTCACAAACCACATATGGATCCACCAGTGTCATTGCATGTGTGTTCTTTTCAGAAATCACAGCTAGAGTCATTGCATGTGTGTTCTTTTCATTAAACACATATGGATCCACTAGAGTTATTGCATATGTGTTCTTTTCATTAACCACAACTAGAGTCATTGCATGTGTCTTCTTTTCATAAACCACATATGGATCCACCAGAGTCATTGCATGTCTGTTCTTTTCATAAACCACATGGATCCACCAGTGTAATTGAATGTTTGTTCTTTTCACAAACCACATATGGATCCACCAGTGTCATTGCATGTGTGTTCTTTTCATTAACCACACAAGGATCCACCAGTGTCATTGAATGTGTGCTCTTTTCATAAACCACAGCCAGAGTCATTGCATGTGTGTTCTTTTCATTAACCACATATGGATCCACTAGAGTCATTGCATGTGTGGTATTTTCATTGACCAAAATTAGAGTCATTGCATGTGTGTTCTTTTCATAAACCACATACGATCCACCAGAGTCATTGCATGTCTGTTCTTTTCATAAACCACATGGATCCACCAGTGTCATTGAATGTGTGTTCTTTTCACAAACCACATATGGATCCACCAGTGTCATTGCATGTGTGTTCTTTTCATTAACCACACATGGATCCACCAGTTTCATTGCATGTGTGTTCTTTTCAATAACCACATATGGATCAACAAGAGTCATTGCATGTCTGTTCTTTTCATTAACCACAGCTAGAATCATTGCATGTGTGTTCTTTTAATAAACCACATATGGATCCACCAGACTCATTGCATGTCTATTCTTTTCATAAACCACATGGATCCACTAGTGTCATTGAATGTTTGTTCTTTTCACAAACCACATATGGATCCACCAGTGTCATTGCATGTGTGTTCTTTTCATTAATCACACATGGATCCACTAGAGTCATTGCATGTGTGTTATTTTCATTAACCATAGCTAGAGTCATTGCATGTCTATTCTTTTCAGAAACCACATGGATCCACTAGATTCATTGCATGTGTGTTCTTTTCACAAACCACATATGGATCCACTAGAGTCATTGCATGTGTGTTCTTATCCTACACCAGCACTAGACTCATTGCATATGTGTTCTTTTCATAAACCACATATGGATCCACCAGAGTCATTGCATGTAAGTTATTTTCATGAACCACATGGATCCACCAGTGTCATTGCATGTGTGTTCTTTTCATGAACCACAACTAGAATCATTGCATGTGTGTTCTTTTCACAAACCACATATGGATCCACCAGAGTCATTGCATGTCTGTTCTTTTCATAAACCCAATGGATCCACCAATGTCATTCAATCTGTGTTCTTTTCACAAACCACATATCGATCCACCAGTGTCATTGCATGTGTGTTCTTTTCATAAAAAACAGCTAGAGTCATTGCATGTGTGTTCTTTTCATTAACCACATATGGAACCACAAGAGTCATTGCATGTGTGTTCTTTTCATTAACCACAGCTAGAGTCATTGCATGTTTGTTCTTTTCATAAACCACATATGGATCCAATAGAGTCATTGCATGCCTGTTCTTTTCATAAACCACATGGATCCAGCAGTGTCATTGAATGTGTCTTCTTTTCACAAACCACATATGGATCCACCAGTGTTAGTGCATGCGTGTTCTTTTCATGAACCAAAATTAGTCATTGAATGTGTGTTCTTTTAGCAAACCACATATGGATCCACCAGTGTCATTCAATGTGTGTTCTTTTCACAAACCACATATGGATCCACCAGTGTCATTGCATGTGTGTTCTTTTCAGAAACCATAGCTAGAGTCATTGCATGTGTGTTCTTTTCATTAAACACATATGGATCCACTAGAGTCATTGCATATGTGTTCTTTTCATTAACCACAACTAGAGTCATTGCATGTGTCTTCTTTTCATAAACCACATATGGATCCACCAGAGTCATTGCATGTATGTTCTTTTCATAAACCACATGGATCCACCAGTGTAATTGAATGTTTGTTCTTTTCACAAACCACATATGGATCCATCGGTGTCATTGCATGTGTGTTCTTTTCATTAACCACACATGGATCCACCAGTGTCATTGCATGTGTGCTCTTTTCATAAACCACAGCTAGAGTCATTGCATGTGTGTTCTTTTCATTAACCACATATGGATCCACTAGAGTCATTGCATGTGTGTTCTTTTCATTAACCACAGCTAGAGTCATTGCATGTGTGGTCTTTTCATTGACCACAATTAGAGTCATTGCATGTGTGTTCTTTTCATAAACCACATATGGATCCACCAGAGTCATTGCATGTCTGTTCTTTTCATAAACCACATGGATCCACCAGTGTCATTGAATGTGTGTTCTTTTCACAAACCACATATGGAACCACCAGTGTCATTGCATGTGTGTTCTTTTCATAAAAAACGTCCAGAGTCATTGCATGTGTGTTCTTTTCATTTACGACATATGGAACCACAAGAGTCATTGCATGTGTGTTCTTTTCATTAACCACAGCTAGAGTCGTTGCATGTTTGTTCTTTGCATAAACCACATATGGATCCAATAGAGTCATTGCATGTCTGTTCTTTTCATAAACCACATGGATCCACTAGTGTCATTGAATGTGTGTTCTTTTCACAAACCACATATGGATCCCCCAGTGTTAGTGCATGCGTGTTCTTTTCATGAACCACAATTAGAGTCATTGAATGTGTGTTCTTTTTGCAAACCACATATGGATCCACCAATGTCATTGCATGTGTGTTCTTTTCACAAACCACATATGGATCCACCAGTGTCATTGCGTGTGTGTTCTTTTCACAAACCACATATGGATCCACCAGTGTCATTGCGTGTGTGTTCTTTTGAGAAATCACAGCTAGAGTCATTGCATGTGTGTTCTTTTCATTAAACATGTATGGATCCACTAGAGTCATTGCATATGTGTTCTTTTCATTAACCACAACTAGAGTAATTACATGTGTCTTCTTTTCATAAACCACATATGGATCCACCGGAGTCATTGCATGTATGTTCTTTTCATAAACCACATGGATCCACCAGTGTAATTGAATGTTTGTTCTTTTCACAAACCACATATGGATCCACCAGTGTCATTGCATGTGTGTTCTTTGAATGCTTCCTGTGACTCGTTTGTCCACTCGAATTTGCCGTCTTTGCGAAGAACTTGGTAGAAGGGCAGTGCCTTTTCGCCTATTCGACTGATGAATCGACTGAGCGCCGCGATCTGTCTAGCCAGCTGATGGACGCCTCTTATGTTCTTCGGCTTCTCCATGGCCAGTATGGCTTTTATTTTCTTCGGGTTCGCCTCGATCCCTCTCGCGGAGATAAGATACCCGAGTAGTTGCCCAGATGGTACGCCGAAGTCGCATATGTCCGGATTGAGCTTGATCCGGTAGAGTTTAAGGTTGGCGAAGGTTTCGCGCAAGTCGTTGATTAGTGAAGCTTCCTCTTTGGTCTTGATTACGATGTCATCGACATAGACTTGAATGTTGCGACCAAGTTGGTTTTTCAGGCAAGCCTGCATGCATCGCTGGTAGGTGGCTCCTGTGTTCTTTAGCCCGAAGGGCATTGTGTTGTAGCAGAACACACCAAAAGGCATTGTAAACACTGTTTTTTCTTGATCTTCCTCCTTCATTCGAATCTGGTTGTAGCCTGAGTAGGCATCAAGGAAGCAGAGGCGCTCACATCCCGCGGTGGAGTCGATGATCTTGTCGATTCGCGGTAGCGGAAAGTGGTCCTTCGGGCAGTGCTTATTCAAAGAGGTGAAGTCCACGCACATCTGCAGGATATCCGTGTCCTTTTTTGGTAAAAGCACTGTGTTGGCGAGCCAAGTGCTTTCCTTGATCTCGCATATGAATTTGGCGTTAAGGAGTCTGTTGATCTCCATTCTGACTGCCTTTGCTCTTGGTATAGACAGTCGCCGAATTGTTTGTTTGACTGGCCTTGCGTCTGGGTTGACACTGAGTGCATGCTTGGCGAATTCCCTGGGAACTCTTGGCATGTCTGCTAGACACCACACGAAGATTTCCCATTGCTCACAGAGGAATTCAACGAGCGCGAGTTCCTATGCGGGACTCAAGTTGTTGGCGATGAGGGCTGTCTTGGCGGGATCCGATGGGTGGACCTGAACTTTCTTCATGTGCACCGATGAATCAAAGGACAGGTCAGGTGAGCTTGGCCGGCTTAGTGGAGGCAGACTGTTGTCTGTCGACTCCTTCAATCTTGTGAGTTCCTCCTGCATGCCGAAGGACTAGGAGATTCTATTGAATTCCCTGTCGCAACTGTCAGACCTCTCGAAGCTCCCGTTGATTGTGATGATGCCATTAGGGCCTAGTATTTTCATCTGCAGATAGGCGTAGTGCAACACTGCCATGAACCTAGCGAACGCGACACATCCGAGGATGCAGTGGTACTGTGAGGGCCAATCGACGACTTCAAGGTCGATGCGCTCGTGCCGAAAGTTTTTCGGTGTGCCGAAGATGACGTCGAGGTTGATTTTGCCAAGGGGATATATTCCCTTGCCTAGGACGATGCCGTGGAATGTTGTGCCTATGGCCTCTAGGAAGGTTAGAGGGATCCTCATTGCTCGCAAGGTACTCGTGAACATAAGTTTGATGCCGCTTCCGTCATCCATGAAGACGTGACTCATGTCGAAGCCTCCAATTTGTGCCTCGAGGACAAGGGGACAATGGCCTGGGCGAGGTACTTGGCGCGGGTGGTCACGCTTGTCCAAGGTAATGCAGGAGTCGCTTCCACTGAGGTACTTAGTGGTGGATGGTGGTGAGTTTGTCGCCAAGTTGACTTGGCGGGTGATGGCCTTCTGCACCTGATTCGAGGGGCGTCCCTTTTGGATCATCATGGTACCCATGGTCCATGGGTATGGTTCGCCTCCGTGGTGCTGGTCCGGCGCAGCTGCATTTGGGGGTGGTCCAGGTGGTGGTGGCGGAGCTCCATGTGCCACAGCTCCTGGGACGGCTCTGTAACCCCTGGTTACAACATCACGATTCATCCGAGCTAGACCCTCGTGAAGCTTGAGGAACTCGTGGCAGTCTTTAAGGAGGTGGCTAGACTTCTTTTTGCCATCGCGCTTGTCGATGTAAAAGTGCACAGTGCATGGCTCGGACAACTTATCTTCAATTGATGTTGCGGGTGCCTCATCGCGAGTGCGGCGCTGCCATACTTGCATGGTTTTCCCAGAGTCACGGTATCCACTACTGCGGTAGCAGCGGTTGCAGGTGTGGTCGCGTCTATCGGTGTAGCCGGCTGTGACCATGTTGACGTCGTTGCGGTCATCGTAGATGCGCATACGACGTTTGCTTCGGCGGTCGCGTCTGCATTCGAGTTCTGCTTCATCGTCAGAATGAACGCGATTCTGCACCGAATCCTCTCCATCTGCCCATCGATTCACGATTTCCATCAGGTGGTCGATGGTTTTGGGCTTCAAGCAGGCCAGCTCCTCCCTGAGCTCTATGCGGCGTACACCGCCATTGAATGCATCAATAGCGCGATCCTCCGAGATGTTTTCTGTGGAGTTCTTGATGATGGACCACCTCATGATGTATGAGCATAGTGACTCTCCTGATCTTTCCTGGCAGCATCTTAGCTCTTCGATTGATGCAGGCCTTTTGTAAGTGCCCTTGAAGTTGCGCACAAAGTTGTAGACCAGCTCTTCCCAACTACGAATGGATCCGCATGGCAGGTTGTTGAGCCATGCCCGGGCGGCGTCCTATAGCTATAGCTGCAGGCATTGCATAGCCGTGCTTCGACTCTCGTCGTGGATCTTGATAGAGGAGATATGGTCTTCTAGCCAGATTTTCGGGTCCTGCAGACCGTCGAACTTCGGGTTTTCTGATGGGAGCTTAAACCCCTTGGGCATTCGCTTTTGCCTGATGGCCCTGCTGAAGCATCTAGCGCCACAGAGCTCCACATCTTCGTCTTCTGAGTCAGACGACCGAGCGCGTCGCGCCCTTGATTTGTCGATTTTGCACTGCGTGATGTCATCACGCGCGTCGTAGTCGTGGTCATGTCGCCATGAGCGGTAGCGTCGAGACAGGTCATGACTGTCGTTGCTGGATGAGGGTGAGGAGTAGCGTTTCGCTAGGGCCTTGCCTTTCTTCGGCTCCAGCACTGGTTCTTTGTCGAGAGAAGCCTCGACTAATCCCAAGCCTGCGATCATAGATCGGTGCATGGCAGCTTGGGGATCCCTAGCTGGCGGTTGATTATTGAGTAGGTACATGGTGGCCACCATCACTGCTGCCTGCGGCGTCTTTGGGACCACGTTGCCCCGGGTGTCGACTGTCATAGAGCTTAAGTTGAGGACTTTTGCAGCTTCTATGCGTTCCTGCTCGGTGAGGTGGGCCATTCGAGATTGTCTCTTGTTGGCCACGTACTTGTTTCCCTTGGAAGAGGATCCTCCGTGGGAGGAGAGTCTGGCCCGTCGAAGGCTCAACTCGTCTGCCGCCTTTTTACGCGCTTCGAGTTGCACGATCGTTTGCAGCTGGCGTTTGTATTCTTCCTTAAGTAGCCAATGGTAGCCCATCAGCATCTCTTGCGATGTACCTAGAGGCAGGGGATTGCCCCGCAAAGCTTCTCAGCAACAGGCCCACTCGAGATCGTTGAGCCTGATCACGACACTCTCGCCGGTGTGCTCGTTCACCATGGTGGGAGGTTCGACTGCTCCTCCGTTGTTGACGGGGGTGCCGTTGGTAGGGCCATCGTTGGGTGGTCCGCCATTGGGTATGTTGCCGTTTGGCGGGTTGGCTTCATGGCCACCATTGCCTGCGTTGTCGCGATTGTTAGAGGAGTCGCCTATGTTGACGATGGAGCACATGAAGTGGTGGGGAAGCTGTTACTCCCACAACTTTTAGACCGGGAGCCGTAGGCTCCATCTTCAGTTGTCAGATCGCCCAGATCAGATTCGCGACTGTTGTCGCTAACCGTATTCTCAACTATTGTCGAGGTATTGAGCTTGCTAAGGGTGCCGATCGGCGGAGGGAACCATGATGCTGGATTAATCGATGGTATCATCGGCTGGTCAGGCATACGAAGCGTGCCCATCTGACCAACTTGGAAGCGGAAGCTCCCGATCGCCAGGCTGATTCCATCGCCCATGGGCTCGAAGGCCGGGCAAGTGGCCGGCGTGTGGACTGTGAATTCGAACGCGCCGAAGAGTTGGCGAATCTCCGCTGTTGCGGAGTTGTAGATCGCAGTTGATGGGGCCAAAGAAGCCGCAACATCAGCACTCCCAATTCCCACAGATGGCGCCAATTGACGAGGGTTTAACTCGTCAATGCCCATTGTTATGGACTTGGGTTTTGGAGAAGGAGGGAGCGCTGGAGACATCTATCGGCTAGCAAACAAGCACAACGGGGACTCGAAGATTTACCCAGGTTCAGGCCTCGTAGAGGTCCCTACTCCTGCTTGTCTGCTCGTGGAATTATCAAAGGAATTGAGGATTACAATGGTGCACAGATGTAATCTGGCGAGGGATGTGGAAACTAGGGTTGCGTGTGTGTTCTCCTCTCCGCCCCCGGTTAGCCTTCATATAGATAGGATAGGTCTCGGGAAGCAGGTCGAGTCGGTTACAGGTTAGGGTTTTCCCCTTTGAACTTTCTATCTTTAGCTTCTTCTTGTTCTTTAAGCAATCGAGAGTCTGTAGGTTACTCGAGTTCTCTGTTTGGGCCTTGGTGACACTGTGGGCTCCCGCTATATTCAGGCCGTATATACCAAGATCGAGTACCTGTAGGGTATACCCATGTCACATTACATGTGTGTTCTTTTGATAAACCACATTGGATCCACCAGAGTCATTGCATGTCTGTTATTTTCATAAACCACATGGATCCACTAGAGTCATTGCATGTGTGTTCTTTTCACAAACCACATATGGATCCACCAGTGTCATCGCATGTGTGTTCTTTTCATTAACCACACATGGATCCACTAGAGTCATTGCCTGTGTGGTCTTTTCATTAACCATACCTAGAGTCATTGCATATCTGTTATTTTGATAAACCACATGGATCCACTAGAGTCATTGCATGTGTGTTCTTTTCACAAACCACATATGGATCCACTAGAGTCATTGCATGTGTGTTCTTATCCTAGACCAGCACTAGAGTCATCGCACAGGTGTTCTTTTTATAAACCACATATGGATCCACCAGAGTCATTGCATGTGTGTTATTTTCATGAACCATATGGATCCACTAGAGTCATTGCATGCACGTTCTTTTCATTAACCACACCTAGAGTCATTGCATGTGTGTTATTTTCGCAAACCACATATGGATCCACCACTATCTTTGCATATGTGTTCTTTGCACAAACCACATATAGATCCACCAGTGTCATTGCATGTGTGTTCTTTTCATAAACCATAGCTAGAGTCATTGCATGTGTGTTCTTTTCATTAACCACATATGGATCCACTAGAGTCATTGCATGTGTGTTCTTTTCATTAACCACAGCTAGAGTCATTGCATGTGTGTTCTTTTCATTAACCACAGATAGAGTCATTGCATGTGTGTTCTTTTAATAAACCACATATGGACCCACCAGAGTCATTGCATGTCTGTTCTTTTCATAAACCACATGGATCCACTAGTGTCATTGAATGTGTGTTCTTTTCATAAACCACATATGGATCCACTAGTGTCATTGCATGTGTGTTCTTATCCTAGACCAGCACTAGAGTCATGGCATGTGTGTTCTTTTCATAAACCACATATGGATCCACCAGATTCATTGCATGTGTGTTATTTTCATGAACCATATGGATCCACTAGAGTCATTGCATTTGTGTTCTTTTCATTAACCACAGCTAGAGTTATTGCATGTGTCTTATTTTCATAAACCACATATGGATCCTCTAGAGTCATTGCATGTCTGTTCTTTTCATAAACCACATGGATCCACCAGTGTCATTGAATGTGTGTTATTTTCACAAACCACATATGGATCCACCAGTGTCATTGCATGTGTGTTCTTTTCATTAACCACACATGGACCAACTAGAGTCATTGCATGTGTGTTCTTTTCATTAACCACATCTAGAGTCATTGCATCTCTATTCATTTCATAAACCACATGGATCCACTAGAGTCATTGCATGTGTGTTCTTTTCACAAACCACATATGGATCCACTAGAGTCATTGCATGTGTGTTCTTATCCTAGACCAGCACTAGAGTCATTGCATGTGTGTTCTTTTATAAACCACATATGGATCCACCAGAGTCATTGCATGTGTGTTATTTTCATGAACCATATGGATCCACTAGAGTCATTGCATGTGTGTTCTTTTCATTAACCACAGAAGTCATTGCATGTGTGTTCTTTTCATAAACCACATTTGGATCCACCAGAGTCATTGCATGTCTGTTCTTTTCATAAACCACATGGTCCACAAGTGTCATTGATATGTGTTCTTTTCACAAACCACATATGGATCCACCAGTGTCATTTCATGTATGTTCTTTTCATTAACCACACATGGATCCACTAGAGTCATTGCATGTGTATTCTTTTCATTAACCATAACTAGAGTCATTGCATGTCTGTTCTTTTCATCAACCACATGGATCCACTAGAGTCATTACATGTGTGTTCTTTTCACACACCACATATGGATCCACTAGAGTCATTGCATGTGTGTTCTTATCCCAAACCAGCACTAGAGTCATTGCAGGTGTGTTCTTTTCATAAACCACATATGGATCCACTAGAGTCATTGCATGTGTGTTATTTTCATAAACCAGATGGATCCACCAGTGTCATTGCATGTGTGCTATTTTCATGAACCACAACTAGAGTCATTGCATGTCTGTTCTTTTCATAAACCACATATGGATCCACTAGAGTCATCGCATGTATGCTCTTTTCATAAAACACATATGGATACAACTAGAGTCATTGCCTGTGTGTTCTTTTCATTAACCACATGGATCCACTAGAGGCATTGCATGCCTGTTCTTTTCATTAACCACATATGGATCCATGTGGTTTATGAAATGAACGCTCATGGTGGCCGTTAGATCGCGTCTAATGGTGGTCATTAGATCGCATCTTCTAGAAGGCTCGCCCCCGTGAAGAACTAGTTGTCTGATCCGATTGTTGCAGACCGTTCGATTGGGGCGCATGGACGAATAAGATGGTTCTTCGTAAGAGCGATACGTGAGTAGGCTGTCCTGCGACATGATTGGATGTGCTTACATTTTCACTTATATTAGTATTATTTCCACTCCCTTATAGCCTACTAGTAATATCATAGAGCTCGTGAGTGAGCATGTCTACTCTACAGCCCCCTCCTCCACGACATATCACCGTGCCCGGACGAAGCCACCGTCTTTCATACGCCATGCCCGAACAACAACAGCTGATTCTCGGGTTGCTATCTTCATGCTAAGAAATCATTTTACAATCTTTTGAATTTATCTTACATATTCCTGCTATTCCCCGATCTAACTGCTGATCTTTTATCCGATTTCTCGACGAACTTCAGATGTGGGAGATGCTACAGCCCAAGAATCTGGAGATCTTCGCACGCAACTTCGCAGCGATGTTCCCATTCGTGTGCTCCCACCTAGGATGCTTTTGCCATTACTCCTACCACGAGCTCCTGCTCCACGAGCTCGCATGCCCGCACGGCGTGTGCTCCTACACGAAGACGGGTTGCAACTACACCAGCCCGCTGGTAGAGCTCGTCGTCCACCTTGTAGAGGAGCACTTGATCAAAGTGATTAGGATCTCGTACGACCACACCCAACTTCTCCAAGAGCAGGTGCCGTTTAGCACGCCGCCGGCTAATATTCCAGGAGGAGGACGGCTCTGTTTTCGTCCTGACCATCACCGCCGGTGTTTCGAGAACCAGAGCTGGGCCCACCTTCGTGTGTGCAGTATGCGTCGGGTTAGTCTCGAGCGTCTAGCCCCTATACATGGTGCGCATGTGGGAGAACGCCCAGCCAGCATCGTCCGATAGCATTCTTGTGCTAGTCGAGGCGCCGAGCTGCCCAACACCGCGGGAGGTGGACTATGTAGACCTAAGGTTGATCCTATGTGTGCCATCGCAGTACCTTGTCAGTGCTAGACCGAATAGGCAGATGCATCTCTATATTTGTATCGAGAAGACCGACAGGGAAATGTAGTACTTATGTTGTCGTTACTGTTAGACTTAAGCGATGCTTCTCAGGTGCATAGAGCATACGTGTTGTGCGAATGTACCCTAGTTGTAGTTTTTAGTACTCTTTAATAATTCGACAAATTATTGGTCCCATCAGCTTGTTGTTGTCACGTTGCAAAGTCTGCTTTCTCTGGACAGACAAGCAATACCGCGTGCTCCCGCATGTCAGTGTCACGTGTTTCGTGGGCCCACCTGCTAGTGTCATGTACCCCTTACTTCTCTTCCTTCCCCTTGAAGCCACTGACCCCACTTCTCTTCCATCCCACCACTACCATCTGATGGTTGTAATCTGATTTTCGTTGGATTGTTTACATGTAATCTACGTGGATAATGGAACATGCAAATGGCACAGACATAATTTCTAAAGTGGAAGCACTTACACACTTCTATTGCACATATTTCTCAATATAGCTCGCCAAACCCATTACAATAATTGTACTCGCACTAAACACAACTGAAATTGCAACCAGCCTAAACAACATCTAAACCCACATCACAGCACTATCGTCGGACTCCACCTCGATTGGTGACACCGCCGTGCCCTTCCCAGTGACATCCACTCCCGGTCGTGGCTTGACCTTCGCCAAGGAGGCAACAATGGCGTTCTGCATTACTTTTTCCCCATCGTTCGCCACATCAGAATCAACAATGACGAAGGGGATGGGGTTGGCATGGACCGAGCCCCGCTATGCCTAGCGGCTCATCCTCGAGCTCGACACCGCATCAGTCCTTCTATGGGTATGAGGGGCCGCGCTCAGAGACGTAGTGTCGTCGTTCCGCTCAAGAAACCATGGCCATTTGATACTTCGATGTTAGGATCTTGGGGTGGATCCATCGCGGCGAGCCCGACCGGGAGTGGTGGAGCGGATGGATCTGCCGGCGCGAGCCATGACATATTCCGAGGGAGTAAGAGTGTGGGCCAGGCGTGTCTGGTTCCTGATCAATACCTCGTAGTGAGATGTACGCGGGCAAGGTGCCAAAAAAATTCGTCCAATGCGTGCGAGAGGGCCTTTGAACCATGAAGGCGCGAGGTTTGGTTGACAAGTCCGCATGCTAGGTCCCCCACCTGTCATCCGAATGTGAACGATAGGATTCTGCCCGAGTTATTAAGTGGGGATAAATCACGCTTCACCGTGCCACTACTCTGACATCCAAAGGCTCCTCTTTCCCGCCCTTACTCCCCTCGCTCATGGCTCTCAGATCATGCAGTTCGTCTCGGGCGGAATCAGGGTCGGCTCAACGCCATTAGGCGGGTGCTCCCATCAGGTACCGGAGGACGCCCTATGGTTACTACCCCGATATGCTGTGTTTGTGCAGTGAGAAGATGCCGAGATGGATTTCGTGGACCGAAGAAAATACTACAGGAAAATTCAGCAACTCCAGCATCAGAGCGGTAAGTTCCTACTGTAGGTACAATGGTAACCTGGATCCGGAAAGCGTAATGTAATTCTTTTTTTGTTTCCTTTGATCTACTTCATAGGAAGGGAGGGGAACTAGCTATGACAAGTTTATGTGGATCGAAAAGCCACTGATAGGTTTTCACAAAGAGCTTGTTCAGGATCTGCATGATGCTGTGTGGGACAAGAAAGAGGAGATTCGTGCATTGGAGCGAGAGATCTGGGAGCTTCACTAGGTGCAAGGGAGGCAGGAGTAGGGAGGTGGTGAGACAAATGGGCTCAATTTTAGGCTAGATAGTGGAAACAATTTCCTCATTATCTGGACATTATTTGTTGCCTTTGCAGTATATGTTGCCATGTCATTGTCCAGTAGCTGAAATAAGTTGCTACTTCGTGGAGTGTAGCAGCCAGCTTAGAACTTGTTTTTTAGTTTAGAACCTTATCATAAGAGTAATGCCAATAGCAGGGATTTATTAAGCGCCTATAAATAATTCATGTATGTGCCATTAACATCCATCGATTTTGGAGACCCCTTAACCGCTCAGCTATCGCGGTCGAGGTGGTGTGATTGTTCAGATAGTAGTGGCACAGTCACAATTTCGGATTCAACTAGTGGCCTCAGCCGTATCCAATCCTCAAGTCGCGATACATTTTACTCCGAGTATGGGAGGCAGATTGTTTCGCCCGACAAGTTCCACGCACACAGCTCCAGAGTTTAACCGAACTACATATATAGGTTCAAGTTCAATACATTATTAGGCTTCTACACTGCTAGCCTTCTTCCTTTGCCTGGGTGACAACTTTCTTCCTCTTGCCTTCACATCCACTGGCTTCTTCATTTCCTGTCGTCTCCCTCTTCCTGGGTGTCAATTTTCTAATCTTCACGTACTCTGCATCTTCGAGTCGAGGGAAGTCAGGCCAATTAGCACCAGAATCGTGTCCAGCATCATCACTCCACTTGTTTTAGTTTTCTTCCCGCAACAAAATCATTGAGTTAGCTGTCTTGTTTCTTACCTTGCGCTTCCTGTAAAAAAACAGAACATGGATTACTACCTTATATCTACAGACTATAAACATTTTTTTTGAATGTAGCATCTCATACCTAGGTTTCGGAGCATTAAGGGGACAACCCATAGCTCTATGGCCTACAAGATGGCAGGTCTTGCATCTATTTTTCCCTTCTTGCTAGCATAGAAAGCCGAACCCTTCTTCTCGAGAAAATTCTTAAACATATTCACCTAAGGTCTTCCTCTGCCCCTTTTTGTAACTGGCTGGCAAAGCTTGAAACTCAGTTGGACTTGAGGCCATTGAGATGGGTTTGTACATGGCTGGACTGATCCGGTGAATGCAACTTTGAACTTTTCCATAGAGTAGTAGTCTGACAAATACTGATCCAAATGTGGTAGAGTTCTTTTGTGCACCAAGAAGGCCAAAGCATGGTCGCAAGGTTTCCTGGTATACTACCACTCTAAGAAGGTGCATTCTCGCAGCTGGATATTCACAACATCCCTTTTGCCACTCTTGGACATATCGACCACCTCACAGCTATTGCTAGTTGACGGGAGAACCCTAAGATGAGCAAGTCCTTGGCTTCTCTTGTGCAGTTGTTGTATAACTAGCGGTAGCATATGTCCTCCAAGTCTCCTATCGATCTCTCTCCTTATATTTAACAGTTTCAAGATCATACCACGTATGTTGTCCATTAAGATATGAACATGATGCACTTTTATGTCCTTCACCCAGTTATTCAGGAATTCTGCAAGGTTGTTGTTTACGTAATCAACTTTGATGTCAGGGTTGAATTGACTCCTCTTTTATAGCTGCAAATGATGGACAGCTAACTACTCCGGAAGTTCAGAGGCTTCCGCAAGTGCTCATGAAATATTTGCTGGTACTAGGTTTGTAAGCTCTAGCAGCAGCAAACATGTAATGAAATACGCTGTCTGCATAGTGTGAGTACAAGTTGAGCATCATATGGGCATGGCATTCTCTACCTTCAGCTCGCGGGAACACCTCCTTCAATCCATTCGTCAGCCCTTTGCATGCATCCATGGATATAGCCAATGGATCCATGTGGCCTATTGATCTCTTGAGCTGCCTCATAAACCAGACCTAGTTTTCCTCTATTTTTGTTTCAAATAACCCGAATGCCACTGGGAACATCCAGTTGTGACCATCAAGTGTTGTCGTAGATGGCAGGCAGCCTTTCCATTTGCTAGTTAGGACAGTGTTGTCTACACTCAGATATGGCCTACAACCGTCCTTGAATCCCTGGATGCAAGGTTTAAGCGCCATGAAAAATCTTTTGAAATAAATTTTACCACGTATTGATTCGGTGTCAATATCCACAACACTCCTCGGACACCTTTCTTGTACCTTCGCCTTGAAGTTGTACAGCATCCTGAAGCTATCGGTCCAATCCTAGTGCAAGACCCTTAGAGCTTTCTCTTTACCTTTCCAAACCGTGTAATACGGTAGGACAATGTTGTATTTAGAACCAAGCCTAGTCTGAATATTCTTCGCGGTCTCCTTAGGGTTATCCTTTAGTATGTACATAGCTTGTATAGCCACCCACTCTGTACCAGCCATTGAGGATTTCAGTTTGCTGCCTATCGGACACATGTGTGGAGGGCCCATTTTGTTCACCTACAACATAGATTCATTTAAAAGATAAGAGGAGTCGACTCATTGCCAGAAAGATCTTGCACAGCAGTTGTAGTTATAGAGTGAAAAGAGAGAAAGTTCTAATGGTTTGCTGCATTCATTGCCCCAGTACCCTAATTTCCTTCGACGCAGGTAAGGCTCTTGCTGTGATCCTCCATGGACAATGTACCTCGACCCGTCCATTCATCCATGTTAACTTGCAAATGGCCTCATTCCTCTAGGCAGTGTTCTTCAGTCAATGAACGTCGAACTCTCCCTTGATACCAAAATGCCGGAACGACATCCTAAACTCATGCATGCTCCTGAACTCGATGCCGACCAAAATTATAGGATACTCGTGGTCATGTTTCATTTATTCTACTTCAACACCAATATCATCAACTGGAATGCTAGCCTCATCGTTAAGTTCCTCGTCTATTTCATCATCACCAAATTCTTGATCCTCTACAGTGCACTCTTCTTCATCTGATTTAGAATCTTGGCCATCGTCTCTAATACCTAGTATTGCACACATCATAATGACTCCCATGGGTGGGGCTACACCATCATCTCCACCCGGATGGACCGGAACATTGCCCCAATCTACCTCACCGGCAACTCTACTTTCTCCGAGACACTCGGTTGGTTCTGCTGCAACCACATGGGGTGGTCTTACGTTTGCATGCATCCAAGGTTCTTCAGTACACAAACAGCAGTCAGAATCTATTTCATCTTGACTGTACAGAACCCTCTTGCTCCTCTTGTGTACATCCTCCTTCCTGATCTAATCTTTCCTGATGGTATTAGTAGGGCTTGACATCTGCATGCCATTCCCCATCGAACTAGGATTTTTGCTGTTGCTCTTGGGTGTGATATCCTTCCTGCTTCCACTCACGAGTGTTGGCTCCAAGGTGCTGGCGTTATTGCCTGACCTCTGCGGCGTGTTCTTCTTCGAATTAGCCCTTTTGCTGCTACTATTGGGCGTGTTCTCCTTCGTGCTGGCATTATTGCCTGACCTCAGTGGCGTGTTCTGCTCCAAATTAGCATTTTTTCTACTACCACTGGGTGTGGTAGCCTCCGTGCTCCATCTTTGCCTTTTTTCTACCACTCCTGGGAGAGTTCACCACCGTGCTCGCCCTCTTAGCGTTTTTTGCTACCGTTCGGTGGGGCATTTTGACTGGATCTCGGGGGTGTACTCTGTGGCGTGGTGCCTTTTTTCGTGCGACTCTTGGGCATCCTCTTCTCTGGCGTGGTCTCCTTGGTGATGTTCTTCTTCGGGGTGCCCTTTCTGGGGATGCTCTTCTTGCTCCTCTTTATGACACTCCTCTGTAAGGTTCTCCTCTGTTCGAAGCTACCCTCAATCGCACAATCCCAAGTGATGCCATGGATCAGGTCATGCATGCCTTCTACAAGTCCATCATCTCTATTGTCAAAATCTAGTTCCTCTCCAACCATTTGAACTATCAAGTGGATGTACACTTCACCTCTATAACGTTTCCTTGTACTAAATCATTGGTTTTTTCAGTTCTATAGCCTTTTTGCTCCTGTAACCAAAATATACCAAATGTTCTACCTGGGAGGACCCCCACAACACCTTCACATGTAACGATGCCATCAAGTCAGATAACTATACCACTTTAGGATTGTATCTACCAAGGATTACATCAAACTCGTCATAGAATTTTTCTGTGCCATCATCTAATTTTGCAGTATACTCCTCAACACCGATACGAATGATTACTTTGCCATCATCAGGTTTTGCAGGATAGAAACCTT
The DNA here is from genome assembly GCA_023614405.1 of Avena insularis. Taxonomy (NCBI): domain Eukaryota; kingdom Viridiplantae; phylum Streptophyta; class Magnoliopsida; order Poales; family Poaceae; genus Avena; species Avena insularis. The sequence goes on from CM042694.1 coordinate 305,578,410, forward strand.
CGAGAGGCACAAGAGGTGGAGAGGCACCATCAGACCCAACCATAATGCCACCATTGCCATCACCACCATCATCATTAGCTAGAGAAACCTCGGTGGAAGTACTAGGACAAGGAGCAAGGCGAGGGCCCTTAGTAGTGGGAGCTACAATACCTGGTGGACAGGCAAGGCCATGGCTAACGGCAGCCACAATAGGAGCAGCTGCTGCCACGCCACATCAATGATTAGGAGCATTTCCCACAACAGCAATGTTTCAAGTGCTAGCAGAGTCCAGACCATGAGCTAGCTCCAGACCAACAGATCGCTGAACCCGAGCACGAGTTCGAGGAGGACACAAGGCAACAGTCTTGGCAACAACAGTGGGGCAGCCTCCGGAAGCCTTAGTTTGCTCAACAGCGGCAGGTATTGGGTAAACAGTGGCCAGATCAACAAAAACACGGGGACGACCAGTACCAGCAGATTCCAAAGCAGGGGTTCGCACAACTTGAGCACGGTTTCGAGGAGGAGTAGCACACAAGGAAGCAGTCTTCTCAACAATAGCGGGGCAGCCTCCGGAAGCCTTAGTTTGCTCAACAGCGACATGGATTGGGTCAGCAGCAGCCGAAGAAACAACACCACAGGGACGACTAGTACCAGTAGATTCTAGGGCTGAGTTTTGCACAACTTGAGCATGGTTTCGAGGAGGATCAGCACACAAGGCAGCGGTCTTGGCAACAACGGCGGAGCAGCCTCGAGAAGCCTTAGTTTGCTCAACAGCGGCATGGATTGGGTCAGCAGCAACACCACGGGGACGACTAGTACTAGCATATTCCAGAGCAGAGTTTTCCACAACGGCAATACAGGGACTCCTATGAGGAGGTTGCCTGACAGAAGCATGGCGCAGACGAGGAACCATATTTTGCTCAACAGCGGCAGGGGTTCGAGTTAGACCACCATGTCCAATAATAGCTGGGTGACTCCCAATAGCAGGAGCTTCCACATCCAGTATTTTACAAATCAGCATAACCACATGAATCCCAAAAAACTGTTTCATCAACCCAATTAGCTGACTGTCACACACTATAGGAACCGTGAAGCCTCGTTCATCCATGAAGTCGAACCGTGCAGTCTGCTCTGGCCCCATTTCAGCACGTTCACGCACAACAACAACCATACTAGGGATAGTGCATAACTGCACAGGTGCTACTTCCATCTTCAGACTGCGTGTTTGATTCCACTTGCTCTTCCCATCAGCTAATTTAGTGTGGTAGTCGTAGAGAGTGACCAGAATCGTGTATTTGGGTTCAGCGGAGATCCTACTTGACAGAAAATTGGGGACAAAAGATAAGAATTGTTTGTCAGTGTTGTGCTAGCAAATAATTCTAGGTTCGATCTATCTCTGTAATGCCAATAGCTAGCTAGCAGTTATAGATAGTGCAAATAGCAAAGAGAAGAGTAGCTCACCCGCAATTAGCCATAAGTAGTTCTTCCTCGGCAATAGGATCTGCCATCCATCATGCTGCTTAGCTCACCGATGGTAGAGGCGGGCTAGAGCGTCGCAACGGCTAGAATGGCATTCGGCATTGGAGCTCGGTACCAGTGAGTAGGCGCAGCAACTTGTCGCCGGAAGTCAAATGCCCGAAGTGATCATTCTGGTTGGAGGGGGATTTCGACACCGCCGGTACTAGGGTTCATGCAAAATGAGGGAGTGGATTTGTGAATTTGGTCAATGCACCAAGCTCCTTTAGTCCCTCATTTTTCCTACATGGTTACCGCCTTGGCGCTTGCATCACGGACATATTACTGACATGAGGGTCCCGACCGTCTACTTCACGGGGCAGTTTCACAGAATGTTTGGATTTGGTAGGGGTGAGATGAGTTTGCCTCGAAATGGCCCATCTCGGTAGTTGGTGGCCCAACATTTTGAAACGCGGAAATTTCAGGCAACTTAGGTACCAGGATGCACTCGCCCGGGAACTTTGATACCGCAAACGAACAAGCCCCTTCTCCACGGCACACCGGTACATCAAGCTATGCTGGTGATTTCTCCTCAAGCCCTCAAGCAAGGCAAGATGAACACCATCATCACGCAAGAGCACTAGTGATCCAACAAGACCAACCACATGAATAACCATGAGTAGAACCTCGAGTGCAACACCAAGTTCACTATCCATGTCTGCAAGACATTCTCTCAACAAGTGATGACTCCAACTTGGAAGAACAAGCTTGTCGTCGATGTGAAGCTCTTCAAGACCCTCCTCATCGTCACCACCGTCATGAGCGTCAATGCCGACACCATGGTCACCATGATGATCCTCCTCCACCACATCAAGACATGGAGCGTCAAATTGTACATGTGGAACGACGCCAACCACGTCTGATGCAGCCTGTCCTACGGACGCTCGTACATCTACACCACCAAGTCCCCCAAGTGGACCAATGACTTGAGCCCGAGCTAAACTACTACAAGCTAAGGTTAACTCGCTCTTCTCCTCGTGTGACTTTGATACATCTTTGGATGGATTGCTACTTCATGCAACTATGCTATACATTATCAGCTACAATGCCCCCACGGATGAAGAACAAGGAGGAGGATGAGAAGAAGATGCTTCTAGAGCTGAAGCCCCGGAGTCTCGAGCATTGAAGCCCGGAGTCTCCGGCCACCAAGCCCGGAGTCCCTAGACCCCTGCCTGGAGCATTTAGTACACCCCCGCAGAGTCTTCACTTGAGAGCATCACCACCCCCGGAGTCTCCACGCCCCCCGGAGTCTCTGGCTTGCTGCCTCGGAGTCTCCGGCCATTGACCTCGGAGTCTCCACCCCAGGACTCTGGCCACGACTCCGGACCCCTTGCTAGAACTCTCTATATGCCGCCCCGGAGTCTAAGCTCCACCCCGGAATCTTCGGTCACCCTGGAGTCTCTGGCCCCCTGACCCCAGAGTCTCCGGTGTAAGTCAGTCAGGCATGTGAAAGGCCTTTTGGGCCTTCAGCCCACGTAACCCCAAATATGTCCAGACTTTACCCTTTATTGCCTAAACTACCCTTGAACTAGTGGCTGGCCTATATATAGTCCCCCACCTCTATTGCAAACCCTAGGCTTGATATTTGGAATTAGTGGACACCCCTTGTGGACCTATCTAGTTCTAGCCTCATGCTCCTTTGACAAAGGAGCACCAAATATCACAAACCTTGTTGGAGTTTGCATCGTGCCTTCGTGTTGTACAAGGCCTAGGCATCGGAGTCCCTTTGCCTAGACGTCAAGATCTCACCGAGTCTCCCTACTTGTTGTGCCGGTTCGAGAGAGGGTCCTCCGCCCGACGCTGATCCTAGGGATTGCGCTGGACCGGTCACCACCGGCGTAAGCTATTGGTGTGTATTGTGGATTTGCGTGTGTGTGTTCATCGTGTTCTCCGTGCGTGAGTCTGTGGATTTCATCATATCCCTCATCCCCCTCCTTGTTTTCAAGGGATTCGTGAAAGATCGGGCCACCCTTGAGGTTTGCCCTCAACAACGTTAAGAGGCTCAAGACCATAATCTTCATCAAGAGGCCCAAGTGTCTAACCCATGTCACCAACCGAGGAATGATCCTACCCTTCACCCACAACTATGGCAAGAGGCTCCACGTCATCATTAACCTCATGAGGCCTAAGTTCCTCAACCTCGTACACAAACGCACCCAGAGAAAGAGCAAGCTCATCAACAACTGTGCCAAGAGCAAGATCCCCAACAATGTCGCAAGTACCAAGTTCCACCTCCCCCAAACGTGGCTCAACAACTGCAAGTGCAACAACAATATCACCAAGATTGTCGCAATGATTGCATGGAATATGAAGACCATCAACGTTATGGCAACCGCCGTTACCATGACCGCAATGAGGAAGAAACTTTTGGCAAGCTCAAGTTCACCATGCCCAAGTTCGCCGGTTCTAGTAATCCTGAAGAATACCTCTCATGGGCACTCAAGGTCGACAAAATCTTCCGCATGCACAACTATAGTGATGAGAAGATGGTAGCCATGGCATCTCTTGAGTTTTATGATTATGCCAACCTTTGGTGGGAACAAGTATAAGTTGCTCGTGAAGCAAGAGGAGAGCCTCCAATCAACACTTGGCATGATATGTAGGATCATATGAGATCACACTTTGTTCCTTCGCACTACATGCACGACCTCTTCAACAAGCTTCTAATGCTTAACCATGGGACAAAGACTATGGAAGAGTACTTAAGCAAATGGAGCTCAACATGAGCTGTGCCAACATGATCCGTGCCAACATTGGAGAGCGTGAAGAGGAAACAATGGCACATTTCATCATTGGCTTGAACCATCCAATCAACAAATCGTTGAGTTCCAAAAGTACAACAACATGGTTGAGATTTTGCATAATGCAACAAAGGCCATGTGTCAAGTGCAAGAGGACATCAAACACAAACAAGCGCAAGACGTACTTCACCTATAAGCAATCTCCAACCTCTACAACAACAAACTTCAAGGGAATCCCCTCAAGTACTTCCAAGCCTCCATTCAAGACCAAACTTCCTCAAGGAAAAGCGCCCCCAAGTGGCAAGCAAACCGTGGATGACCCGCCATTCAACGGCGAATGCTAAACGTGTGGAGGAAAAGGACACAAGTCGGCCAAATGTGGCTATACCAAAGTCGTGTTCATTTAGGACAATGGAGACGAGGAATACTTGAGTGAAGATGAATTTTATGCATGATTCAAAGAAGCAATGGCAAGGCAACATGTTGAAGATGACCAAGAACTCCTCATGTGTGAGAATGATGCAAATTCATCGCTTGTTGCCACAAGAGTCTTGACCACTCAAGCCCAAGAGCATGAAGATCAAAGATCCAACATCTTCCAAACACGTGCCAGCATCAATCGGAAATCCATTATAGTTATCATCGATGGAGGGAGTTGCCACAATCTTGCAAGCACCAAGTTATGAGAAGATCAACCTCACCCTCCATCCACACAAGCACCCATACCATGTCCAATGGCTGAGTGGCCAAGGGTCCATGAAGATCAAGTACACCGTCTCGATAATATTCTCAATTGGACCATACAAAGATACCGTGGAGTGTGATGTGGTTCCCATGACGGTATGCCATATGGTGCTTGGTAGACCGTGGAGATATGAAAAATGTGCTCTACATGATGATCGCACAAATGTGTATACCTTCAAATGGCTTAACAAGGCAAGTGATGACTCCTAGCTAAATAATTGTGGACAATGCAAAGGCTTTAGCGAGGGTGCAAACCACAAAACCACATTGTGAGAAGAGTGGTGAGCGAGAGAACCACCATATAGCGAGTGAGAGCCACAAGCCAAACCCGAGTTTGAAAACTAAGAGTGTTCTTCTTGCCACCAAAAGTGAAATGAGAGAAGTGAGGAATAACCCATCTATCTTGCACTATGTCCTCATTTGCAAGGGACTAGCGCAAGGACCTAATGCTTGACAAATATTCCTCCCTCTTTGATGTATATTTTGTAGGAATTCAAGGACGTGTTTCCTGAAGAGCTACCACATGAATAACCTCCTCTTCGTGGAATCAAGCATCACATTGACCTCATACCCGGTGCACCTCTACCAAACCGCGTCGCATACTGCAAGAATCTAGAGGAGACAAAGGAGATCGAACGCTAAATAAACCAACTCGTCTCCAAAGGTTTGATCCAAGTAAGCACTAGTCCAAGTGTGGTACCCGTGATTCTTGTCCCAAAGATGGATGATACGTTGTGGTTATGCATGAACTGACATCAAATCAATGCTATTACCGTGCGTTATAGACATCCTATAACATGTCTTGATGACATGTCTAATGAGTTGAGTGGACCTACTATTTTCTCGAAAATCGATCTTCGTAGTGGCTACCACCAAATATGCATGGCGGAAGGTGATGAGTGGAAAACAGCCTTCAAGACCAAACTTGGTCTCTATGAATGGTTGGTCATGCATTTTGGCCTATCTAATGCCCCATCCACCTTCATGCGCCTTACAAATCATATTTTGAGATCTCTCATTGGAAAAAGTGGTGTTGTCTATTTTGACAATATGCTTGTTTATAGCAAGTCGCTTGAGGAGCATGTTATATGTGTTAAGGAGGTTTTGCAAATCCTAAAATGAAAAGCTATATGCTTACCTTCCCAAGTGCACTTTTGATACATACAAGTTGATTTTTCTTGGTTTTGTTGTCTCTTCGAATGATATTGAAGTTGATATTTCTAAAGTCAAATACATAAGTGATTGGACCATTCCCACAAATGTGAGTGAACTTTGAAGTTTTCATGGTTTGACCGGTTTCTATCGTTGATTTGTGAAAGATTTCTCTACCATTGCTTGTCCTCTCAACGAGTTGACCAAAAAGAATGTCACCTTTGTTTGGGGAAAAGCACAACAAAAGGTCTTTGATGAGCTCAAAAAGAGGCTCACCAAAGCACCTCTCCTTGCTTTACCGGATTTCACAAAAACTTTTGAGATAGAGTGTGATGCTAGTGGTATTGGCATTACAGGAGTCCTCATGCAAAATGGGTGTCCTATTGCAGAGCTTTTTGCCTTAGTCTGTGTCCTTCAAGTGTGGCAACACTATCTTTGGCCTAAGGAATTTATCATACATTCTAACCATGAGTCGTTGAAATATCTCAAAGGCCAAGACAACTTGATTAAAAGGCATGCTAAGTGGGTTGAGTTCTTGGAGTCTTTTCCTTACATCGTCAAATATAAGAAAGGCAAAGATAATGTAGTTGCGGACGCCTTGTCCCGCAAGAACACAAGCCTTCTTACGCGCCTCAAAGTAAACATGTTGGGTCTTGATGATATACAAAAATTGTATTCTTCCGACCTGTTCTTTGGACCAATATTCGCAAAGTTTTCAACTGATAAAGGATTAGATGACTTCTATTTGCATAAGGGTTTTCTCGTTAAACAAAACAAGCTTTTCATTCCGAAGTCATCTCTACAAATTTTGCTTCTCCAAGAGTCTGATGGTGGAGCCCTTATGGGTCACTTTGGTTGTGACAAGACATATGATATGGTCTCCACACACTACTATTGGCCCAAGATGAAGTGCGATATGGAGCGCCACGTCCAACGATGCACTACATGTGTCCAAGATAAGTCTAAGACAAACCCTTTTGGTCTTTATATGCCATTGCCTATTCCTCATGCACCTTTGTCAGACATTAGCATGGACTTTGTGTTAGGATTGCCTAGGTCTAAGCATGGTCATGATTCTATATTTGGCATAGTGTATCACTTTTCCAAAATGGCACACTTCATCCCATGCCATAAGACAGATGATGCTTCACATATTACAAATCTGTTTTTCAAGGAAATAGTTCTTCTTCATGGTGTGCCAAGAACAATCGTCTCCGACCACAACATCAAATTCATGAGCTACTTCTGGAAGACGCTAATGTCCAAGCTCGGTGTTAAGATCTTCTTCTAGTTTTCCTCACATCCTCAAACAAATGGCCAAACCGAGGTCATCAACCAAAGCTTCGGAATATTCATTCGCATGTTGATCAAGAAGAATCTTAAGGATTGGGAGGAATGCATTCCACACGTCAAGTTTGCCTACAATAGAGCCAAGCACTCCACCACAATGAAGATCCCATTCATGATCTTCTACGGGTTTGAGCCCCTCACCGTGCTCGACATTCTACCACTTCCTCCATGAGCGCACCAACATGTAAGTCCACAAGCGCGCCCAAGCCAGGAAGAAACTACACGAAGACACAAGAGCTACTATCCAGCAACAAGTGCTTCACCAAGATTCAAGGCTAAACAAGACCAAGAAAGAGATGATCTTTGAAGAAGGTGACCTTGTGTGGATACACTTAAGCAAAGACCACTTCCCCAATGATCGCGACTCCAAGCTCAAGCCAAGGGGAGATGGTCCCTTCAAAGTCCTCAAGAGGATCAACAACAATGCCTATGTCATCGAGGCTTATTATTTTGTGGCCCCAAAGTTGTCGGGCAAGTGCATTGCGGGGTCCTACTTGCATGTAATTCCCGGGTTTCACAAAGTTGGGCTACCAACTACCGAGAGGGGCCATTTTGAGGCAAACTCATGTCACCCCTACCAAATTCAAACATTCCATCAAACTGCCCCGTGAAGTAGACAGTCGAGACTCTCATGTCAGTACTCTATCCATGACACAAGTGCCAGCGCGGCAACCACGTAGGAAAAATGAGGAACTAAGGGCCTTGGTGCATTGACAAAATTCACAAATTCACTCCCTCCTTTCCCATGAACCCTAGCACCGGAAGCGGTGAAATCCACCCTCTAACCAGAATGATCCCTTTGGACATTTGACTTTCAGCGCCAAATTTCTGCGCCCAATCACTAATCCTGAGGTCTAATGCTACATGTCATGCCTGCTGTTGCGAGGCTCTAGCCCGCCTTCGCCACCGACGAGCTGGGCAACATGGGGGATGGCAGATCCTACTACCAAGAAAGAAGAAGTTCTGGCTACATGGGGGTGAGCTACTCTTCTCTTTTCTATTCGCACTAACTATAACTGCTAGCTGGCTATTGATATTAAAAAGATAGATCAAACCTAGAATTGTTTGCTAGCCCAACACTGACAAACAATTCTTATCTTTTATCCCCAAATTTCTATCAAGTAGGATCTCCGCGGACAACCCTTACATGGTTTCGATAACCGTCGGTATCTACCGCTCTAAATTAGCAAATGATAAGGGCAAGTGGTATGGAATTAATTGTCTCGGGATGGAAGAAGAACCTACACAGATCTGCACTATCCTTGGTATGGTTGTTGCTCTGCATAAACATGCTGAAATAAAACCAAAGCAGACTACACAGTTTAGCTTCATGGATGAACGAGGCATCATGGTTCCTATAACGTGTGATAGTCAGCTAACCAGGATGATGAAAAAATCTCTTGGGCTTCACATATTTGTGCTAAATTGTGAAATAGTAGATGTGGCAACTGCTTCTAGTGGGAGTCTCCCTGCTATTTTTGAACAGGGCGGTCTAACTCGAACTCCTGCTGCTGGTAAGAAAAATGTGGTTCGTCTTCCATGCCATGCTTCTGTCGGGCAACCTCCTCCTAGGATTCTCCCTGCTATTCTTGTACAAGGTGGTCTAACTCGAACTCCTACTGCTGGTAAGCAAAATGTGGTTTGTCCTATGCACCATGATTCTGTTGGGCAACCTCCTCGTAGGAGTCCCCGTATTGCCGTTGTGCAAACCCCTTCTATGGAATCTGCTGGTACTGGTCGTCCCCGTGGTGTTTTTTCTTTGGCTGGTGCTGACCCAATCCCTACCGCTGTTGAGCAAACTAAGGCTTCTATAGGCTACCCCACTATTGTTGCCAAAACTGCTATCTTGGGTGCTGCTCCTCCTCGAACCCGTGCTCAAGTTCAATGGGCTGTTGTTGCGGCTACTCCAAGCCTTGTTGTTGTGGAGCAAGCTCATGGTATGGACTATGCTAGTACTCGAAGCACTGCTATTGTGGGAACTACTCGTGGTTGTCGATGTGGCGTGGAAGCAGCTGCTCCTATTGTAGCTTTCGTTAGACGTGGCCCTACTTGTCTACCAGGTATTGTAGCTCCTGCTACTAAGGGCCCTCGCCTTGCTCCTCCCGTTGATACTTTCACCGGGGTTGCTGCAGCTACCGATGACGCTGGTGATGGGGACAGTGGCGTTGTGGCTAGGTCTGATGGTGCCACTCCACCTATCAAACCTCTCGGTGGTTTTGGTCCTGCAGAACCTGGTTATTGCAAAATACGAGTTCATATTGGTGTCAAGAAGTTCATTGCAAAATTAGATGATGGCATAGAAAATTTCTAAGACGACTTTGATCTAATGCTTGGCAGATATGATCCTAAAGTGGTAAAGATATATGACCTGATGGCAGCGTTACATGAGAAGGTGGTGTGGGGGTCCTCCCAGGTGGCACATTTGGTATATTATTGTTACAAGACTGAAAAGGCTACACAACTGAAAGTTACCAGTGATTTAACCATACTGTTTAGAAGAAACATAGTAAACATGAAGTGTACATCTACTTGATAGTGCAAGTGGTTGGAGAGGAATTGGATTTCAACAATAAGGATGATGGACTTGTACAAAACATCTGTGACCTGCTCGATGGCATCACTAATGGTTGTGCGACTAAGGGTAGCTTCGAACGGAGGAGAGTCTTACAGAGGAGCATCATAAAAGAGGAGCAGGAAGAGCATCCCTAGAAAGTGCACCCCGAAGAAGAACATCACCAAGTAGACCACGCCAGAGAACAGGACACCCAAGAGTTGCACAAAAAATGGCACCACACCACAGAGTACACCCCTGAGAACCAGTCAAAATGCCACACCAAACAGTAGCAGCAAAAACGCTAAGAGGGCGAGCACAGTGGTGAACACACCCATGAGTGGTAGCAAAAAGGCTAAGATGGCCAGTACGGAGGATACCACGCCCAGTAGTAGCAGAAAAAAAATGCTAATTTGAAGAAGAACATGCTGCAAAGGTCCGGCAATAATGCTAGCACGAAGGAGAACACACCCAATAGTAGTAGCAAAATGGATAATTCGAAGAAGAACACGCCACAGAGGTCAGGCAATAATGCCAGCACGCAGGAGCCAACACCCATGAGGGGAAGCAGGAAGGAGAGCACACCCCAGAATCGCAGCAAAAAGGCTAGTTCAATAAGGAATAGAACGTACATGTCAAGCCCTACTGATACCATCAGGAAAGATTCCATTAGAAGGAGGATGTACACAAGAAGAGCAAGAGGGCTCTGTACAGTCGAGATGAAAGAGAATCTGACTACTGTTTGTCTACTGAAGAACATGGGATACATGGAAATGTAAAACTACCCTTGTGGTTGCAACAGAACTAACTGAGTGTCTAGGAGAAAACAGAGTTGTCGGTGAGGTAGATTGGGCCAATGTTCATGTCCATCCGGGTAGAGATGATGGTGCAGCCCCACCCCTGGGAGTCAATATGATGTGTGCAGTATTAGGCGTTGGAGACGATGGCCAAGATTCTGGATCAGATGTAGAAGAGGGCACTGTAGAGGATCAAAAATCTGGTGATGATGAAATAGACGAGACACTTAATGATGAGGCTGGCATTCCAGTCGATGACTTGGGTGTCGACATAGAAGATATGAAACATGACCACGAGGGTCCTATAATTTCAGTCGGCATCGACTTTAGGAGCATGAATGAGTTTAGGATTTTGTTCCAGCATTTTTGTATCAAGGGGGAGTTCGATGTTCATAGACTGAAGAACACTTCCTAGAGGTATGTGGCCGTTTGCAGGTTAATGTGGAAGAATGGACGGGTGGCAGTACCTTGTCCATGGACGATTGCAGCTAGATCCTTACCTGCGTCAAAGGCAATTAGGTTATTCAAGCAATGAATGCATCAAACCATTCGAACTTTCTCTTTTTTAACACTATAACTACAATTGTTGTGTAAGATCTTTCTGGGAACGAGTCGACTCCGCTTATCTTATAAATGAATCTATGTTGCAGGTGAAAAAATGGGCCCTCCCCCATGTGTTTGATAGGCAGCATGCTGAAATCCTCAATGGTTCATACAGAGTGGGTGGATTTACAAGCTATGTCCATACTAAAGGATAACCCTAAGGAGACCGTGAAGAATATTGATATAGGCACGATGGAGGAGGTGAAGCCCAATTTTAGGACTCCACCAATCTAGGTGTTTTAATAATGTGTTTTATGTTCCTGGTCATATTGTGGGCCAATTAGTATTTTGGGATATCTATTTTCGTGCCCTCAGTTCCTTAGTTGTACTAAGTTTTCCCCAACCGCTTAGCGTTTCCTCCCTTTTGCCCATCTCCTTGTACGAAACTCTCACATGGTCTAAAACTCGTCATCCTTGACTTCCATTACGTCTTGACAAGTGGGTCCGTGTTGATGGTCGATGGTGGACCCTCACCGTTACATGCTAACAAGTGGGGTCATGTTCTGTCGGGTCCCGTAGTGGACCCTTGCTGTTACATGCTGACAAGTGGGGCCGCGTTCAGTCGGTTCCTATAGTGGACACCTCTCTCCACTTATCCAGATCATCATGGGACCCACAACTTATCCACGTGAGCGTCGGACCCACAACTTCCCCATGTTGGTGTTGCAAGATGGGACCCCGAGGCGCTCGTGTCGTTGCCTCCCCTTTCTTCTTCTTCTCCGACGACAACGGTCCTTTGTCTAGCTTCATTTTCATATAGTGAAATGTAATGCATATACAAAAATTATACGCAAATTATACATCTTTGAACTCTTAGAAATCACACTTAGGACATGATAATGTTGTGCTAATAAAATCCTGATCATTTATCATTTCCATGGAGTGAAATATAATGCATAAAAGGTGAGTATATGAAAATTATAAATGTTTGAACGTTGTGCAATGGCACTTAATACGTGATAATGATGTGCTAACAAAATTTTGAGAGATTGCCATTTTGTCCCCCATTTTCATAGAGTGGAATATAATGCATAAACTTGCATATATGAAAATTATACACCTTTGAACTCTTTGAAATCGCACTTAATATGTGATAATGTTGTGCTAAGAAAATGTTGAGAGATTATCATTTTCATAGAGTGGAATGTAATGCACAAACTTGCATATGCAAAAATTAAAAACCTTTCAACACTTTGAAATCGCACTTAATACGTGATAATGATGTGCTAACAAATTTCTCAGAGATTGTCATTTTCTCCCCCATTTTTATAGAGTGAAATGTAATGCATAAACTTGTATATACGAAAATTATACACATTTGAACTCTTTGAAGTCGCACTTAATACATGATAATGGTGTGCTAAGAAACTCCTAAGAGATTGCCATTTTCATATAGTGGAATGTAATGCATAAACTTGCATAAACGAAAATTATACACCTTTGAACTCTTTGAAATCGCACTTAATATGTGATAATGTTGTGCTAAGAAAATGTTGAGAGATTATCATTTTCATAGAGTGGAATGTAATGCACAAACTTGCATATGCAAAAATTAAAAACCTTTCAACACTTTGAAATCGCACTTAATACGTGATAATGATGTGCTAACAAAATTTTGAGAGATTGTCATTTTCTCCCCCATTTTCATAAAGTGAAATGTAATGCATAAACTTGTATATACGAAAATTATACACATTTGAACTCTTTGAAGTCGCACTTAATACATGATAATGGTGTGCTAAGAAACTCCCGAGAGATTGCCATTTTCATATAGTGGAATGTAATGCATAAACTTGCATATACGAAAATTATACACCTTTGAACTCTTTGAAATCACACTTAATATGTGATAATGTTGTGCTAAGAAAATGTTGAGAGATTATCATTTTCATAGAGTGGAATGTAATGCACAAACTTGCATATGCAAAAATTAAAAACCTTTCAACACTTTGAAATCGCACTTAATACGTGATAATGATGTGCTAACAAAATTTAGAGAGATTGTCATTTTCTCCCCCATTTTCATAGAGTGAAATGTAATGCATAAACTTGTATATACGAAAATTATACACTTTGAACTCTTTGAAGTCGCACTTAATACATGATAATGGTGTGCTAAGAAACTCCTGAGAGATTGCCATTTTCATATAGTGGAATGTAATGCATAAACTTGCATATACGAAAATTATACACCTTTGAACTCTTTGAAATCGCACTTAAGACATGATAATGCCATGCTAATAAATTTCTGATCATTTATCATTTCCATGGAGTGAAATATAATGCATAAACTTGTGTATACTAAAATTTTAAACCTTTCAACACTGTGAAATCGCACTTAATAATGAGATAATGATGTGCTAGAATTTTTTTGAGAGATTATCATTTTCTCCTCCATTTTCATAGAGTGGAATGTAATGTATAAACTTACCTATATAAAAATTATACACATTTGAACTCTTTGAGATCGCACTTAATATGTGATTATATTGTGCTAAGAAAATCTTGAGAGATCATCATTTTCATATAGTGGAATGTAATGCACAAATTATACACCTTTGAACACTTTCCCTTCAAATTATATTCAAATTCATTTTGTTTATATTCAAATTCATTTTGCATGGATAGAGGGGTGCCCCCCGACAGATATAGGGGTTATACTGTCCGCTAGATCACAAAGCATCAACGGTTGGTGGGCACGATACGTGTGACAACTGTCTCAAGAAATCAGAGCGTAGCAGCCAAGATGAGCACAAGTGTGAGAGATTGTGACTAAGAGAGGGGGAAAACTGAGTAGAACTTAAGAACCAAGGACAAAAGTAAGTAGAACTTAAGAACTAAGGGTAAAACTGACAAAGGGATTCAAATAGAAAATAGAAAGAGATTTTAAAAATGGAAAATGCGTCTTTTATACAATAAAATATATCTTGGCATATATCAAACTTTTTGCAATTCAAATATACACCAGTTTGACAATTATTGCCTCAAACTATGTTTTGGGGAGAGATGTTTTGGGAAGAGGCTTGAGTAGAAAGCCATGAACCTTCATACATAGTAGGTGATTTGAGAAGTGGTGATTTAGGTTAAAACTTGATTATATATTTTTCTTATAGTGGAAGGTCACATAATAAGACTCCCTGGGTAGATGCCACTATGTTTTGATCTTTTTGAATTTGTTGTGCATAAAATGACTCAATTAGCTAGCTAAAACCCATTCGTTGACTATCTGTTGACCAGCCACCGGAGGGTAAAATTGAGTATATTGCACTCGGTAGTGTTAGTACTGGAGGGAAAAACTGAGTATAATCAAACTGTCACTGTTACACTCGAGGGCAAAACTAAGCACAACTAAGTCGCCAGGGTTAGACACGAGGGAAAAACGTGACTCACGGTATGTGTGGTGTGGTGCCGCAGGCGATAAGCCTGTGTCCGCACGCAGTGCGGTCAGTCTGTGACGATCGTGGTGCATGGTGGTGCAACGAAATATTGTTTTCCTTCTCCTTTATAGAGGCCTCCTCACTCTCACTAATCACTCACTCGCTCGCTCAACCGTCTCCACTGTCCCATCACCTTCTGCAAAGCCCCAAGAAAAAGCCCAACCACGCCGGCGATGGATAAGAACGGCGTGGTGGCCATCGGCACCTCCAAGTCCGCCGTCGAGAAGACCCTCGTCCCCATATAGGACCTCATCGAGGCATCGAACGCAGCTGTCGTCCCCGTCCGAACCCCCGTCCTTGCTTCCGTCATAGCCACCGGCGAGGAGGCCCCCGCCGGTCTCAGGCAGATGCCGCTCGGCTAGGATCCCTACGAGGAGGTTGATTACATAAGGCCGGAGAACCCCTATGACACCAGCATCGCAGACCCATGGTCGGAGGTAACCAGGGTTTTCTCCCACTCCCTTCTTCTTCCCCCATTCCCATTGTTGGATGCTAGATCGAATGTTATTAGGTTCGACTGTTCGTATTTTTACAGTAGCTAATCCTCTTGTGTTAGATCTCGTATTTCGATGAATCCCCCTGTTCATATTTCAATGATTTCCGTTGTTCATATTTGAATCCCCTGTTCATATTTGGGATCAGTATTCAATTTGGTTTGAGATTTGGGGAATAATCAGGGGATCTCAGTCGGTTAATTCCTGTCCATATTGCACTCTACTATTTTTTTTCAATAGGAGGATAGCAGCGACGTCCGCAGCGACGACGAGTCCAAGGACACCAAGACTTGTCATGTGCTGAGGAGGATGAAGTCTGGCCAGTACGACAACTTCTTCGCTGGCGGTGTCTACAGATGCCCCTTCTACACCACCAGGAGGCTCCGCGCCACCGACTTCAACTTCCTCGTGAAGCATGTCGAGGACATGAGGACCTGCGGCGAGTCCGTGAACATCCACGGCTTCATAGCCAAGAACCAGGCACTCGGTCTTTACCTCCGCAACCTCCAGAAGGTGACCATCGAGGAGGGTCACATGCCCCCGATCAAGCCTAAGGCGCCCAAGGTCAAGGGACTGGGCAACAAGAAGTGGAGGAGACGCCAGAGGGAGGAGGCGGAGACCCTCCTGGAAAAGACCATGAGGGGCCACTGATTTTGTGCTGCTGTTGCTGCTGTAAAGCAGTTTTGTTTTGTCTTGTCTGCGTTGAAATTTTCTGCTGCTTCTCTTGAGAAGCCTAATTATAGAACCTCGTTAAGTACCATACTATATATCCTATATTAGCTGCTTTATCTATATTTTCTCTATTTACTGAATTTATTTATGTTGCAGGTTAGATTTGCTGCTCTGGGTTTTCTACCAGATTGGAAAAAAATGAGGACCAAAAGAAACAATGAATGAAGATAGAAGCTGCTCTAGATTCGCTACTTTTTGGGGCAAAAAAACACAACCGTTAGCGAGAGAGAGGGGAAAAGTCGCTCTTAAAAAAGCCAATCATAAAAATAATAAAACAGAAAACTTCCAATTTAGGTGACCGGACGCACGTAAACCACCAAACGCGCCCCCACATGATTCCACACCACGTCCCCCATAACGCGTTCCCAACAAATCAGCCCACACGTCAGCATAACGCGTTCCTGACCAAACGGCCCCACATGGTCCCAGACCGCGTGGCCCAACACGTCAGCCAACGGTCAACCTAACGACAGCTGTCGTTCGAGCTCTTAGATGAGTTTACGAGAAGGAGAGGGGCAAATATGAAAAAAAGTTAAGAGGCTGGGGAAAACTGAATACAACTAACGATCCAGGGGCACGAAAATAGAAATCCCTAGTATTTTTATTTGTTTGAGTTTTGTCTTGGTTTGGGACTGTCCAACCAAGTCAGGTCGTAGCCCATTAGTTGGGGCGCCCCAGCCTCCTATATAAAGGAGCGAGGCGGCTAAGGTTTGGAGTTGAGTTGTTTAGTCAAAAACTATCACGTGGTGTTCCACCATGTATCATCCCTCTGGGGAAACGATGCTGCCGCGTTATCCAATAAAGATTGCTGCGAGGGTTCTTGCGTCATCAAGGATTATCGAGCTGAGGTTTGAGGCGTGTTGTTCATACCACGTTGCTTGCTGAAATTTATTCCTCTTTTTCAGGTTACGTTCATCGCGTGATTAGAAGATTTGTTATTTTGCTGAGTTGCCGTGAAAGATCGGGCAAAACTCTACGGATCATCTACTTGATCCTTATCATGTGGTATCAGATTTCTGGATTGATCACGGCGAGTTCTTGTTGGTCGATATGCTGACCTGTTGATTAGTTGATAAATTGGAGATTTTATTGCTGCTCAGATTGGTCTGTCGTTTTCGCTGAGGACTTAGTTGTTGTTTCCAGATCGGCGCCTTGGCTTCTGTCCGTGTTAATTTCTTGGCATAGGAGATACGGCAGTAGGAAAGAAGAAGAAAAATCACGTGGAGATCATGCCTGATTAGTTAGTATATAATTGGATGGATTCTGGTACTAGTCCTAATCATGGAGTACTCCTGTTTGATTGGTCTTCACGTTATTATTAGCAAAATAAAGGAAATAGATCGATGTCGGATGGAATTGGTGCGATCAGAAAAGGAAAGAGCAGATTTTATTCGGATCGGATTGGCGCCGAATTTGTCGTAAGACCACTGCCAAAGAAGTTGATCGGATCGTTCAGTTAAAAAAAGAAGGAAAGGAAAGATATCAGATCGGTACTGATTTCTTGGAGATCTTTATTTACTTGACTGATTTCTTGGAGATCGGTAATCCATTCTTTAGCTGGTACGTGGAGTACAAAAAAAACATGAAAGAATCAAGGAGTCACGGCATCGTTGGGGTCAAGGAGTGTGGAAGAAAAATAACTTACCGATCACTCTGTGCGCCCTCGCGTGATCACTCATCCGACCACAGACGAGTATGTGCTCCAGCGTGGGCCGGCCCATCTGTTTACCTTCGCCTGGCCGCGCTCTCGTGTTTCGGCCACGATCGCTTCCTTCGATCGCTAGCTGCTCTAGGCCATGTTTTGCTTCTGCCGCTGAAAAAAGGAATCGCTTGGCCTGTAGGTGTGGTACGACACGGAAAAGCAAAACTATATGTTTGACTCAGCTTCTCGTACGAGGATTCGAATGTTTGTCGTGAAGCTCTACCACGCCGGAGTTTCTGCTGATTTTGGTTGTCTAAAATGTACAAGGATCCGAATTACTAAGGCTATGAGTGTCCTGCTCCACCTTTACGACGACAACTACGACGACGATCTCCTCTCGAGGAATGTGTTTTTTCTGCAGCGACATTCTGCTGTGAGGCATAATCTCTATCAGAACATAGTTTTCTGTCACGCCATGATACTGTTGATGCTCCAAGTGATACCGAGACGCCAAGGCAGCCTGCCGGTCGTGGGTTTATGCCACTACGATGGTGTCCTCCCTTGGCACAATCTGATCAGTTTGCGGAGGTGTGTTCACCATGGGTTGTTCCGCGAGCGGAACCTACACGTTCTAAGATGAAGATTTCTAAGTACATGGTATTTGTTTATGAGGTTGATGTCAACAAGCTAGTGACACCCATGACTCCTTCCGAGGAGAAGATAGCTGACGTTGACATGGATTTGGTGGATGAAGTTATACCATTGATTGGGATGAATATACAACTCAAGTGGATACATAATGATACATGCACGCCGATTGATAGAGGCTAGCTTTGAAATTTATTTTAGGCGCAGTGTATGATCAAGGGCAAAGCGTGCAAGTTAATTATCGATGATAGTAGTTGACCAATGGCATAAGCAAGGCAATGGTGGCATCTTTAGGATTGTCCACATGGCGTATTCCTGAACCTAAGCATCTCGAGTGGTTGAATAGTTGTGGTATGTTGAAGGTTACACATAAGGTTCGTGTGTCATTTACAGTTGGTGATTATGTTGATGAGGTAGAGTGTGATGTGTTGCCATTGGAGGTGTGTGGGCTGTTACTTGGACGTCCATGGCAGTATGATCGCAATGTTACTCATGCTGGGAGAACAAATACAAATTCTTTTGTGCATGATGGCAAACAACAGACTTTAAAACCTATGCAGGATGATCAAATAAAGTCTAATGTTGAGATGGTGGTACACAAGGAGAAGTTGCACAAGGCTAAGCCAAAATCTGGGCTAGCTACGCCGCAGCCTGAGGAGCATGATGCAAAGAGCGTTAGTGTTGCCATTGTTTCAGCCATGCCTGTAGATGACAAGCTAGTTCTACTTGTTAGTGACAAGCCGGTTGAAGTTAAGCCTATGATTTCTGAGAAGAGGGATATTCTAGTTTGTGTTGACATAGGTGTTCAGACCGATGATAGTTGTGCTGATCCAGTCCCAGTGCATATGGTACCACGGGTTTATGATCGTCGCTGTTATGTCAGCGCACCTGTGAGGCATTTTGTTAGAGCAGAAGTGTGGATGCACACAGGAAAAGATGGATGTGTTCGTCAGTTGTGTGGTCCGGGCATTACTCATCTTTTGTCGGGTCAGGTCGTGCAAAGAAGGTTCATGTTCAGCAACACAAGGTTCCAGCAAGAGTTGAGAAGAAGAAGGTGGAGGCACCTAAGTACAAGTTCATTTGGCGAAGAAAAGAGGTGCAGCTACCCAGGGCTATATCAAGTCAAACAGGCCAAGAGGAAGGACATGGTGTGGAAGGCAGGCACAACTTGAAGACGGCGACGACGCATGATGATTGTGTTTGTATAATGCCACCCTTTCGAGCAGACCCTCACGCATTGAGGACAATGCTTTTTGAAGGGGGGATGATACGGGCACGACGGAGGAGGTGAAGCCCTATTTCAGGACTTCACCAAGCTAGGTGTTTTAATAATGTGTTATATGTTCCTGGTCATATTGTGGACCAATTAGTATTTTTATTTGTGTGAGTTTTGGCTTGGTTTGGGCCTGTCCAACCAAGTCAAGTCGTAGCCCATTAGTTGGGGCGCCCCAGCCTCCTATATAAAGGAGCCAGGCGGCTAGGGTTTGGAGTTGACTTGTTTAGTCAAAAACTATCACGTGGTGTTCTACCGTGTATCATCCCTCCGGGGAAACGGTGCTGCCTGTTGGGTCCGCAGCATAGAAAACAAAAAATTTCCTATGATGAGAACTATACGCCAAGATCTATCTACTAGATACAGAGGAACGGGTGGACATACATCCATGGAGAACTTACCCTCGAAGACAACGAGTTTTGTTAACGAGTAGGAACTCGTGGTTGATGTAGTCGTACGCTTGCCGATCTCAAGATCGTGTGGAAGTCCGAACACCACAAATCAGCAGCGCATCCGTCCTCGCACACACGTCCAAGCCACCGGACAACCTCCACCTCCTCGCTCCAGCGAATCAGCGGAAGCATCAACTTCTTCCAGACGCAAGGCCACCGGGAACATGTATCTCGCTAATCTGAGACCATGGGAAATATCTAGAGGGGGAGAGAGATCCTTCACGAGAAGGTGTGCTTTGTGAGGGAGGAGAGGGGGGCCTTTTATAGGAGAGGGGGACTCCTCCCCTACCATGGCTGGCGGCCAAGGAGGAAGCCCCCTCCTCTTTCTCATTCATGTGGTGGAAGCTCCACTCACATCAATTCAAGCTCCACCCAAAGTTCCACTCACATGCATTAAATTTACACCAAATTTAATGCCACTCTCAATTAATAAAAATCTTTTATTTATTTTATTCAGAATTTTGTTAATTACTTTAATGAACAAACATTCACATAAAACCCCTTGCAACATTTCAATATCACATGCAGAACCACTTTCTGCAATTTCACCCGAAACAATTCCTGTTTCTATTGAAACATTTCCTGCGCTTTGCAAACCTTTTGTCTACAACATATGTGCTCCTAAATGGTGTCCGGCAACCCTTAAGTGTGTCACCCTATGGTTCGTGAATAATGCAGACATGATTGAGACTCCTCTCAGATCAATAATCATAAGCGGGACCTGGAGATCCATACTGACTCCTGCACATTCAACGATGACTTCTGTGATCGTGAGAACCTTTAACGCTAGTAATTTAATCCTTTTGTATCATGATATAATACATGTCCGAGATTTGATCATCGGTATCCAAATACCTAGTTTGATCTTGTTACCGACATGCACTCTTTTCTCGTTCCCGTGATATAACATTCTAGTGATCACATCACTTGCTTGCAAGCTATCTTAATGTGATATCACCGAGAGGGCCCAGAGTATATCTATCCGTCATCGGGATTGACAAATTCCACTCTTGATCCATGAGCCTCAACATAACACCTTCATAGCACTGAATCCACCTTTATAGTCACCCTGTTACGGTGTGACGTTTGATGTTATCAAGATACTCTTCCGGTGTTAGCAATTAACATGATCTCATGGTCTAAGGACTAAGACTACTTCGTATGATGTTATAGCAATATAAACATAATGAATTGATCGTAATGCTATACTTCGGATGAATGTTCATCACATCATTTCACAAATGATGTGACCTTGTTATTAACAACATCCAATGTCCATGATCAGGAAACCTTGATCATCTTGTTAATCAACAAGCTAGTCTATAAGAGAGGCATAACTAAGAACCCTTTTTGTTTATTAAACACACATGTATTGACGTTTCCTATCAATACAATTATAGCATGCAAAATAAACATCTATCATATACAAGGAATACATAATAACAACTTTATTATTGCCTCTCAGGGCATATTTCCTTCAGTCTCCCACTTGCACTAGAGACAATAATCTAGTTTACATAGTGATAAATCTAACACCCATGGAGTCCTGGTGTTGATAATGTTTTGCCCTAGGGATAACTTTAGTCAACGAATCTGCTACATTTAGGTCCATGTGTACTTTACAAATCTTTATATCTCCATCCTTGACATGCTCGTGGATGGAGTGAAACCGGCGCTTAATATGCTTGGAATTATTGTGAGACCTTGGTTCCTTGGCGTTGGCTATGGCTCCATTGTTGTCACAATAGATCACCATTGGGTCCAACACACTAGGAACCACACCTAGTTCCGTTATGAACTCCTTCATCCAAACCGCTTCATGCGCCGCTTCTGAAGCAGCAACATATTCCGCCTCCGTTGTTGATCCAGCCACCACAGGTTGTTAGGAACTCCTCCAAATAACTGCTGCTCCATTCAAGAGAAATACGTATCCGGATTGAGACTTAGAGTCATCCAGATCAGTGTCAAAGCTAGCATCAACATAACACTTAGCGACTAGCTCTTCTTCACCTCCGTATATAAGAAACATATCCCTAGTTCTTCTCAAGTACTTAAGGATATTCTTGGCCGCTATCCAGTGTTCCGAACCTGGATCATATTGGTACCTACTAGTCAAACTAAAAGCATGTGCCACATCCGGTCTTGTACATAGCATGGCATACATTATAGAGCCTATGGCTGAGGCATAGGGGATCTTATCCATTATCTCTCTTTCCTCCACCGTAGCCGGACTTTGAGTCTTACTCAATGTCTTGCCTTGCAACATAGGTAAGAACCCCTTCTTACTTCCATCCATATTAAACTTCTTTAATATCTTATCAAGGTATGTACTTTGCGATATCCCAATTAGGCGTCTTGATCTATCTCTATAGATTTTAATGCCTAATATATATGAAGCTTCACCAAGGTCCTTCATCGAAAATTTGATGTTTAGATAACTTTTAACACTGTTTAAAAGATCTATATCATTTCCAATCAATAATATGTCATCCACATATAATATTAGAAATTCCGCATTGCTCCCACTCACTTTCTTGTAAATACAAGCCTCTCCATAAGTTTGGACAAATCCAAACTCTTTGATCACCTCATCAAAGCGGAGATTCCAACTCCGGGATGCTTACTTTAGTCCATAGATGGATCGCTGAAGCTTGCATACCTTATCAGCATCCTTAGGATCGACACAACCCTTAGGTTGTATCATATACAACTCTTCTTAATATTACCATTGAGGAACACAGTTTTGACATCCATCTGCCATATTTCATAATCGAAGTATGCAACAATTACTAACATAATCCTAACCGACTTAAGCATCTCTACGGGAGAGAATGTCTCATCGTAGTCAACCCCTTGAATTTGTCAAAACCTCTTTGCGACAAGTCGAGCCTTATAGATGGTCACATTACCATCAGCATCAGTTTTTCTTTGAAAATCCATTTATTCTCAATGGCCTTTCGATCATGAGGTAAGTCTACCAAGGTCCAAACCTGGTTTTCGTACATGGATTCCATCTCGGATTTCATGGCTTCTAGCCATTTGTTGGAATCAAGTCTCATCATCGCTTCTTCATACGTCGCAGGGTCATCTATTTCATCAATCATGAAATTCATAACATGATTGCCGTACAGTTCAGGAGCTGCACGTGTCCTGCTTGACCTGCGAGGTTTGATAGTGTCCTCTTTCGGAGTTTCATGATCAATATCATTAGCTCTCTCCTCATTAGGTGAAGTCAACTCCGAAACAACTTCCGGTGCTGCGCTACTCGCCATTTCATGAAGAGAAGGTTCAATAAACTCTTCGTGTTCTACCTTCCGACTACTCACACTTTTCGCGAGAAACTCCTTCTCAAGAAAGGATCCATTCTTGGCAACAAAAATCTTTCCCTCGGATCTGTGATAGAAGGTATACCCAATCATTTGCGTAGGGTATCCTATGAAGATGCATTTTTTTGCTTTGGGTTCGAGTTTATCCGGTTGAAGTTTCTTCACATAAACATCGCATCCCCAAACTTTAAGAAATGACAGCTTAGGTTTGTTTCCAAACCATAATTCATACGGTGTCTTTTCAACGGATTTAGATGGTGCCCTATTTAAAGTGAATGCAGCGGTTTCCAGTGCATAACCCCAAAATGACAGTGGTAGGTTAGTCAAAGACATCATAGATCAAACCATATCCAATAAAGTACGATTACGATGTTCTGACACACCATTACGTTGGGGTGTTCCGGCAGGCGTAAGTTGTGAAACTATTCCACAGTCTTTCATATGTGTGCTAAACTCGTAACTAAGATACTCTCCTCCACGGTCGGACCACAGAAATTTCATCTTTCTGTTACGATGATTTTCCACTCTACTCTGAAATTCCTTGAAATTTTCAAAGGTTTCAGACTTATGTTTCATCAAATAGATATACCCGTATCTACTCAAATCATCCGTGAAAGTAACAAAATAACGATATCCACCTCACGCCGACACACTCATTGGTCCACACACATCAGTATGCATGATTTCCAATAAATCTGTCGCCCATTCCATTTAATCGGAAAACGGCATTCTAGTCATCTGCCCATAAGGCATGGCTCACATGTATCAAATGATTCAAAATCAAGTGATTCCAAAACTCCATCAGAATGGAGTTTCTTCATGCGTTTAATGCCAATATGACCTAGACGGCAGTGCCACATATATGTAGATATATCATTATCAAGTTTAATCCTTTTAGCGTCAACACTATGAATATGCGTAATACTACTATCGAGATCCAATAGAAATAAACCATTCAACACAGGTGCATGACCATAAAAGATATTATTCATATAAATCAAACAACCATTGTTTTTAGACTTAAACAAATAACCACTTTGCATCAAACACGATCCAGATACAATGTTCATGCTTAGTGCAGGCACCAAATAACAATTATTCAGATTTATAACTAATCCGGCGGCATATGGAGAGGCAGCGTTCTGACGGCGATCACATCAACACTTGATCCATTGCCGACCTGCATTGTGACCTCATCCCTTGCTAGTTGTCGCTTGTTTCGCAGCCCCTGAACTGAGTTACATATATTAGCAACCGATCCCGTATCAAATACCCAGTTGCTACTGCGAGTACTAGTCAAGTACACATCAATAACATGTATATCACATATACCTTTCTTTACCTTGCCGGCCTTCTTGTCCGCCAAATACTTGGGGCAGTTGCGCTTCCAATGGCCAGTCCCCTTGCAATAGTAGCACTCCGTATCAGACTTAGGGACAGCTCGGGGTTTCTTTTTAGGCGCGGCAACAGATTTTCCGCCCTTCTTTCCCTTGTGCTTGCCTTTCTTGTCCTTCTTGAAATCGGTGGTCTTATTGATCATCAACACTTGATGTTCTTTCCTAATCTCCACTTCTGCAGTCTTAAGCATTGACAGAAGCTCGGGAAGAGACTTCTTCATGCCCTGCATATTATAGTTCATCACGAAGCTCCTGTAGCTAGGTGGGAGAGATTGGAGAACATGATGTATGCCTAAGTCAATGGGAATCGTTATTCCCAAGGACACAAGCTTATCGGCGTACCCAGACATTTTGAGTACGTGCTCACTAACGGAGTTGTTCTCCTCCATCATGCAGCTAAAGAACTTTTTAGAAGCATTATAACTCTCTATGGCAGCATGGGTATCTAAAATCATTTTCAATTCTCCCATGGTATCAAAGGCATTGCCATTTTCGAAACGCTTTCGAAGTTCTGGCTCTAGCCCATACAGTACGCCGAAATGAACTAAGTTTTGGTCCTCCTGACGAGTTATATAGACATTCTTTTCCTCGTCAGGGGCATCAGGAGCTGGTCGGGGGCCTAGCGGTGCCTCCAGCACATATTGCTTTTGTGCAGTAGTGAGGAGAATCCTCAAATTCATAGCCCAGTTGGTGAAGTTGCTACCATTCGCAGCAAGCTTCTCTTTCTCCATGAACTCATTGAAATTAAAAGCAGGTGGTGCCATCTACAACAGAATTTTGTAAAGTATATTTAGACTAAGTTTATGATAGATTGAGTTCAACTAATCCAAATTACTACTGAACTCCCGCTCAAAAACGACATCCCTCGTGTCCTTTTTGGTGATTACATGAACCAAATCCACTTCACCAAGTCCGATCATCACGTGAGTCGGTGTAGCTTCAAAGGCGAGCATCTATATGGGCATCATATGAACTATATGACTCATGCTTAACCTTTCGGTCTGTGTTCCAAGGCCATGTCTGTACATGCTAGGCTTGCCAAGTAAGAACCTTAGTATTCGCGTGTGTAAAATTGTCTTACACCTGTTGTATGAAAGCGTAGAGTCGAGAACACCCGATCATCACATGATGCCTCAAAACACGATCCACAAAACGGTGCATACCTAAGGAAGAACACATTTTATCTTGATATCTAAATGAGGGATCATCTTATAATGCTACCAAAAATGCCAAACTAGCAATATAAGATGCTAACATCTAATGTGTGAAGTGAGATGATATGGTCCATGCATTTGATCTCTATCATTTGCATCATGGTATGATCTCTATCATTCCTTTGTGTGTAAGGCCAAGGTATATGGAACTTACACATTAAGTGAGTTGTAAGAGTATCTATCATACATCTACTTACAACAATACCATATCAAGACACTAGCCCAACAACGATCTAAACTAGACGCCTCTAATTTATCAATTGCAAGTTTTACGTGGCTTAGGGCTTTCGGATATAGAACCGGTCTTACCTACGAACATGAACCACAACGAGGATAACCAAGTTATTAGCAACTCGTTGTAAATGAGATATTGACTATAGTAGGAGAGACAGACACCCGCTAGCCACTTATGCAAAACTAATTGCATGTTAGTCGTGGAACCGATCTCATGTATGATGACATGTAAGGTTGGTCCGGGCTGCTTCATCCCACTATGCCAGCAATATCCAAAATACATAGAAGATGCAATAACATGATCATCATCGCCCACATATAAACATATGTGTACTACCCATGCAAAGCACCTACGCATAGATCAGGCTCTGATACCACTGTTGGGTCCGCAGCATAAAAAACAAAAAATTCCTACGATGAGAACTATACGCCAAGATCTATCTACTAGATACAGAGAAACGGGTGGACATACATCCATGGAGAACTTACCCTCGAAGACAACGAGTTTTGTTAACGAGTAGGAACTCGTGGTTGATGTAGTCGTACGCTTGCCGATCTCAAGATCGTGTGGAAGTCCGAGCGCCACAAATCAGCAGCGCATCCGTCCTCGCACACACGTCCAAGCCACCGGACAACCTCCACCTCCTCGCTCCAGCGAATCAGCGGAAGTAGCAACTCCTTCCAGACGCAAGGCCACCGGGAACATGTATCTCACTAATCCGAGACGATGGGGAATATCTAGAGGGGGAGAGAGATCCTTCACGAGAAGGTGTGCTTTGTAAACATTTCAATATCACATGCAGAACCACTTTCTGAAACAATTCCGGTTTCTATCGAAACAATTCCTGTTTCTATTGAAACATTTCCTGCGCTTTGCAAACCTTTTGTCTAGAACATATGTGCTCCTAAATGGTGTTCGGCAACCCTTAAGTGTGTCACCCTATGGTTCGTGAATAATGCAGACATGATTGAGACTCCTCTCAGATCAATAATCATAAGCGGGACCTGGAGATCCATACTGACTCCTACACATTCAACGATGACTTCTGTGATCGTGAGAACCTTTAACGCTAGTAATTTAATCCCTTTGTATCATGATATAATACATGTCCGAGATTTGATCATCGGTATCCAAATACCTAGTTTGATCTCGTTACCGACATGCACTCTTTTCTCGTTCCCGTGATATAACATTCTAGTGATCACATCACTTGCTTGCAAGCTATCTTAATGTGATATCACCGAGAGGGCCCAGATTATATCTATCCGTCATCGGGATTGAAAAATTCCACTCTTGATCCATGAGCCTCAACATAACACCTTCATAGCACTGAACTCACCTTTATAGTCACCCTGTTACAGTGTGACGTTTAACGTTATCAAGATACTCTTCCGGTGTTAGCAATTAACATGATCTCATGGTCTAAGGACTAAGACTACTTCGTATGATGTTATAGCAATATAAACATAATGACTTGATCGTAATGCTATAATTCGGATGAATGTTCATCACATCATTTTACAAATGTTGTGACCTTGTTATTAACAACAACCAATGTCCATGATCAGAAAACCTTGATCATCTTGTTAATCAGCAAGCTAGTCTATAAGAGAGGCATAACTAGGAACCCTTTTTGTTTATTAAACACACATGTATTGACGTTTCCTATCAATACAATTATAGCATGCAAAATAAACATCTATCATATTCAAGGAATACATAGTAACAACTTTATTATTGCCTCTCAGGACATATTTCCTTCACTGCCTTGTTATCCGATAAAGATTACTGCGAGGGTTCTTGCTCATCAAGGATTATCGAGCTGAGGTTTGAGGCATGTTGTTCATACCACGTTGCTTCCTAGAATTTATTCCTCTTCTTTATGTTACGTTCATCGTGTGATTAGAGATTTTTTATTTTGTTGATCGGGCAAAACTCTACGGATCATCTACTTGATCCTTATCAAATATTCATACTAGCCTCGGTGCTAAATACAACATTGTCCTACCGTATTACATGG
Organism: Avena insularis; assembly: GCA_023614405.1. Lineage (NCBI taxonomy): Eukaryota > Viridiplantae > Streptophyta > Magnoliopsida > Poales > Poaceae > Avena > Avena insularis. The sequence goes on from CM042694.1 coordinate 305,606,712, forward strand.
GTTGGACAGGTAAAGAGAAAGCTCTGAAAGTCTTGTACATGGATTAGACTAATAGCTTCAGGATGCTGTACAACTTCACGGCTGAGGTACAAGAAAGGTGCCCAGGGAGTGTTGTGGAAATTGGCACTAAATCATAAGGTGGTAAAATTTATTTCAACAAATTTTTCATGGCGCTTAAATCTTGTATCCAGAGATTTAGGAATGGTTGGAGGCTATATATGACTTTAGAGAGAACTATCCTAATTGGAAAATGGAAAGGTTGCCTAGCATCTGCGACAACACTTGATGGTCACAACTGGATGTTCCCAGTGGCATTCAGGCTATTCGATACAGAAATAGAGGAAAATTGGGTCTGGTTTATGAGACAACTTAGGAGATCAATAGTCCACATAGATCCATTGGCTAAATCCATGGATGCATGCAAAGGGCCGACGAATGCAGTGAAGGAGGTGTTCCCTCAAGCTGAAGGTAGATAATTCCATGCCCATCTGATGCTCAACTTGTACACACACTACGTAGGCAGCGTATTGGGTTACATGTTTTCTGCTGCTAGAGCTTACAAAGCTCGGATTAACGAATGTTTCATGAGCAAGATTTTGCGGAAGCCCCTGATCTTCCGCACTACTTAGCCGCCCATCATTCGAGGCTATCGAAGAGGAATCAATTCAACCCTGACACCAAATTTGAGTACATAAAAAATAACCTTGTTGAATGCCTGAATAACTGGGTGAAGGATATAAAAGTCCGTCTTGTTCATATCTTGATGGACAACATATGGGGTATGATCATGAAGCTATTAAATATAAGGAAAGATATCGGTAGGAGATTTATAGGACATATGCTACCACCTGTTGTACAACAACTTCATAAGAGAAGCCGAGGACTTGGTCATATTAGGGTTCTCCCGTCAAACAGCAGCAACTGTGAGGTGGTCAATATGTCCAATAATGGCCTCAAGGATGTTGTGTACATCGAGCAGCGAGAATGCACCTGCTTAGAGTGGCAGCATACCGGGAAACCTTGCGACCACGCCTAGGTTTTCTTGGTGAAGAAAAGAACTCTACCATATTTGGATCAATATTTGTCCGACTACTACTCTCTGGAAAAGTTCAGAGCTATGTACGCTGGATCCGTCGATCCCCGTATAGACCCATCTTAATGGCCTCAAGTCCAACTGAATTTCGAGCTTTGCTAGCTAGTTACAAAAAGGGTCAGAGGAAGACCTCAGGTGAAGAGGTTTAAGAATTTTCTCGAGAAGAAGGGTTCGGCTTTATAGTGCTAGCAAGAAGGGAAAAACCTGATGCAAGACCTTCCATCTTATAGGCCATAGAATAGCGGGATGTCTCCTAAATGCTCCCAAACCTAGGTATGAGATGGTACCTTCAATTTTTTGTTTATAATTGATGAGTCCAAAATTGAAGCATATTTACCTTTTATTTTTGCATTAAATAGAGTAGGGATCTTTGTATTTCACTGTGTTTGCACGCACCCTTTTGTTCTTGTTTTAATAGGATCCCAAATCACTAAGTCTTATATGAACAGTTATAAAATGATATTTCTAAGTAATAAAAGTCATTTTATGAATTTACCTTTGCACCTGGGAGAATACCAAATGAGGAGAAGAAATCAGTACCAATAACGACTGGTGGTATGGACGGTAATACCTCGGACATTACGCTCTAAGTTCAAGCCTGGACGAACCAAAAGTGGACAAGGGATTATACTATAGAGGCCCAAGGCCACCCACGTGTAGCCCCGTCGAAGCGAAGCAGGGCACGATACCGGCCTAGCCCTTATCCAGTTTTAAGAACATCGAGACAAGAGCGAGCAGCGTAAGCGACTGGTAATGCGACCACGACATACACAAATGAGCATGTATGTTTGCGACTTACAATAGACATCAGAGTCACACCATCTAGAAACAATGGAAACAGAAATATTCAACGCCATATGGCAAGATCCAAATATCCTAGATAGATATAATAATTTAGGATATCTCCTCATACATCACGCAACAGAGTATCAAGCGGAAGCGGAATACAAGATCCGAGTACAGATAAGAAGCAAATCGGTATAAGATGCCACAGAACGAAGCACATCCCGCCCACAGATCTCACGGATCTCCATCCCCGGAATCTCTACACCAGATGGTCATTGCCACCACCATCCGTCTCCTCAACCCAGTAACCTTCCTAAGAGTATACATGTCCATCTGAACCAAATATTTATCGTGTGAGACCCTAGGGGTATTCAGCAAGTCTTAATGCAGCTAAAGGGAACAACCTGGGGGTGATGCAATTGCAGCGAAAGATAATATCTACAAAGAGCTACAGAGACTCGCTACACATCTACCCAACCAGAGATGGACGGACGCTCGCTAATTAATAGCAACAGTTATATAAGCAATATAAATAACCTCGCTCGTCCTCCTTCTCGCTTACCGACGAGAAAGCGGAAGAACAACCCATCTGTTGGCAATTTTATTAACCATTCCATGAGCGTTGTACTAATTGCTAGTCCTATCTTAGTCAAATTGAAGGCGGTACTTTAGTTATGCTTGTCTATGATTGAGAAACTGTGCTCCAAGTCGTCCATAACCGCGGACACGGCTTTCAGAAAGATTTACCCTGCAAGGGTGCATAAATAGAAACACACACACGATCAACCTCGGGAAAAACCAAATAAAACACAACAAGGCCTCACGACGATGCATTCACAGGATTCATAAATCATTTCAGGGAGCCACCCCAATAAGCTACCCGCAACGAAGTTGGTCGGCTCCGAGACGGACCCAGGGTTTGCGACAATGGCTGTAAACGACTGGGAAACTGAAAATATGACTGGGCTTGTCGATACCGCGTAAACCTTTCGCATTCTTAAACAGTATAGGTGCTCCACACATAATTGTAAATAAAGAAGTAAAGCATGGCATAAGTACAAGATAGTAATAAAGCACCAAACTAGTTTGTGACCCCAAGAAATAAAGTGCGAGTCAAGCTCAAGCAAAGGAGGATTCATAGGGTCTCCCATATGTGGATAGTGCGAATAGTCAAGGAACAGGAATCAAGTACTCGGGGTCCTACGGGACACAAGTGAGCTTAAAGAACCAAATAACAGATAGTGCTCACCGATGCCTCTTTTATTAGTTCTCTACTCATATTAAGTTGTTTATGTACCTTATTATCCAAGGACTCACACAAATCCTACACATGCAATTCTACGACTCGCATGACTCAAACAACTCCTGTAGTAATGGCTCATGGGATAGAGGAACAAGCTTCGGTGGGGTTTAAAATTAAAGCTATGCAATACATGGGATTCAATTTAATGCAAACACGACTCAATGATGCAAGAGTAAGATAGAAGCATAGGTACTATATGTATGCAAGCATGGAGAATTGCTTGTCTGGTAGTTCAGTTACAGGATAGGAAGGATCCGGGTAATACTCCTGAGGCTCCTGGTATTCTCCTTGCTCAGTGTCTATCCGGATAAAAACCAAACACACAAGGGGCCGAAATAAATACATTGCACAATCATATAAATAATATGCAACAAGCAAGCAAGTATGCCATAATGGAATGATGCACAATTTACATGGTATAGCATAGCATGGCATGGGTGAGGTGTGGGGTACAAGAACAAAATATTTTATTAAGTTTTTAGTCATGTTTTGCTCTCATAAACATTGTTGTATACTTAATATTTATATGATACATTCTTCAATTCATATTATGGAATGCATAATGAGAACGGGCTTGTCGCGCTGATCGATTTAGATATATTACTTGTTGAATTTAGAATTATAAAAATAAAGTTATGATTTATTTAAGATAAAGGCATTAATTGGCATTTTAATAATTTCGAAATTTCAAAATACTCAAAAATCATTTTGAGTGGCATATTTGAATTCCTGCCATTTTTATTCGAAATATATATTATATGTATTATTTGGAATTAGCAAATAAAAGGTGAGATTTCATTATTATGAAAGCCTTTAATAAAGGCATAAAAGATTTGTTATTTTTCCAATATGTAACAATTTAGACAGAGGGCATATTATTTGTTTAGTTCGGATTTATGAATCAAAACATATAGAATTTTGAAGTTTTAATTTAAATTAGCATGAATTTTAATTGTTGGCATATTTTAATATTCAAAACAGTAGAAAAGTTTAAAATTGGACAGTTTAAACAATTCCAAAAAGGTCTCATGTTAACAGTTTTTTTAATTGGTTTTGAATTATCAGAGTTGTCGATGTTTTTAGAACATACAGGAGGTTAAGTTTGCAGAATAGCAACCGGGTCTGTTACAGTTAACATCCCAGGTCAGACTTCACCAAAAATAATTTAAAGAAAAGAGGCGATGGTGGAGAGGGGATTTGAACTACAATTACACGAACTGGGATCGGATGGGTAGCCACTGGACTAGGCATCGGATCTTGTACAGATGGTGGCGAGTTGTTGTTTTAAACCAGATCAAGGCCGGGATTTGGTCCGATGCAAAGATTTCTTCAGAGGTTTAGATAACAGACTCAACTCTAAATTTTTTGGGAGAATGCACGAGTGGTGCCGTCTATAGCTATGCCCACAGGCTAGCAGGTGAATCAAACTAACAAAACTAGCTAGCTGAAAATTGAATCGGGGACATGCATGTGCGGTAGATGCAAAACAAGTAAAAGTAACCAGAGCTTGTAGAGTGTGCGTGCGTGCGCAGTGTGCACAGAGAACAACTGAGGCACCATCTCAATTCTGGAAAAGGCTTGACGGCTCGCGTTCAAGGAGGCACAACAAGGAGCTAGCTCAATGTCACAGTTGCTCAACGTCTCTTTTAAAATTCTAAAAAACCACCACATTTTAGTAGGAAATTCGCACAATAACCAGTATTCGATGAAATTACAAAAAAACACCGATTTTGCGTGAATTGGTTTCAATGTGCACTGATTGTCCGACTTAGCCCGGTTAACACGATTTCTGACATCAGGCCCTACCGCCGGTGCTGACGTGGCAAGGAAAGGCTTGGACGTATCTACTTTTGGGTTATTTTGTAAACTTTTGTGGGACCCACTTGTCAGTAAATTTGTTTTTCTTTTTTCCGTCCCCACCCCAAATACTCTCTCTTCTAGGCCTCTGCCGCCGGCGTCCCCTGCTCCGGCCACCCAGTCGCCGGTATCCCCTGCTCCGGCTACCCCACCGCCGGTGTTCCCTGCTCCGGCCGCTAGCCTCCCCTGCCTCCAACGCCGACGCGTGCCTATACTCCGGCGCCACGGCCAGCTCGAACCGCCGTAGCACCATGGCCACCACCACTCTGTAGTCCATCCCCGTCAGGCAGCCGTCAGGTTCCTGCCCACACAGATCCGTCCCCTGAACCCGAACGAAAGGTACCCCAGCCGGTGCCGGCACCCGTCTTGCGGCCCCGCCACGAACCGTTTTGGCGGCGCACACATCAAGGGAGGCCGGCGGCGGTCCGCGCAGCAGGTGAGGCCGGTGACGGTGGCCCGCGTGGAAGGTGAGGCCGACGACAGCGGCAGCGCGCCCTCCATGTCGAGCCAGAGCTCGCACGCGCCCTCCCCTTGACGCTGCTCCCTGGCCCCGAGCTGCGGCTGCCCCATGCCGGCGCCCTCCCATGGCGAGCCGGTTGCGCTTGGACGGGGTGATGCACCGGCGGCCAGAGTGGGGAGGGGCGGCGCCGACGGCCGGATTGGTGGAGGATGGCGGGCAGGCAGCCGGAGTGGCGAGGGGCGGCGCCAGAGTAGGGAGGGGCGGCGCTGGCGGCCGGATTGGTGGAGGACGGCGGGCAGGCGGCCGGAGTGGGAAGGGGCGGCGCCGGAGTGTGGAGGGTGGCGTGTAGGGAGACGGTGATAGTGGGATTTTAGGGAATAAAATCAAACAAAAAAAGAATAAAATTAATTACTGACTAATGGGTCCCACAAAAAGTTTACAAATAAACTCAGAGTAGATATGTCCGAGCTCCGCCTTGCCACGTCAGCACTGACAGTGGGCCCCATCGGTCAGAAATCGTGTTAACCGGCCTCAATTTCACAATCAATGCACAGTGGAACGAATCTCCTTAAAACCGGTGGATTTTTGCAATTTCGTGCAATACTGTTTTGCGTATTTCCCACTGAAATGTGGTGGTTTTTTGGAACTTTCTCACGTCACATACAGAGGCTGAAACGGACAGGGAAAAGAGGAGGCAGGGGCGACGCTCACTAAGGTAAAGATGACGGGCTCAACACTGGAGTTCGCGCTTGGAGGCATCCGAGGCTGACACAAGTTGAGGTAGACGTATACGGCAGCCTCCCGGACAGACGAGGTCAATGGCGTTCTTGGTTGCAGCAATGGAGCGAGGTCTAACTCGCCGGGAAGAAGCTCCACACCAACGGGGACGGCGAACCAGGCTACTCCGGCCCATCCTGCAACTTCCGAGCAGACGACGGCGTCTTGGTGAAACGATCTCCGGCTTAACCGCGCTCGGTAGTGACCGCTGAGTGTTTGAGAAGCCTTGTCTACCTGATTGTCTTAAACTCTAATAAAGACCTACTCTCTTATACCATCAAGATCACTTAAGTGAAGCAATTCTACCATCTTACTCTATGTGGAGATATCAAACCCACTCATAGATTTAGAAGTAGTATCCCTAAACCTTGATCCTTGTTCCTACCTATAATTGAATATGGGTTATTAAAACCTCTCAAAACCTATGTACCTATATTTGAATAAACTGTAGTATTTCTCTACCAATGATTATTATTGGTTCATTATTACCTAACCAAAAGTGTTTTGTGGTAATTCTAAATTTTACAAATCAAGTAGAATTGGATTTGGCAAAAATCACCAAATATGGAGGACCATGAAAACCAAATCATCATATTATGAACCACGAGGATTAAAATCTTATTAATGAATATTCATAATTCCTTCAGGAAGTTAAGTATTACTAGAATTCTATATTTATTATTCACCATTTCAAATCTTTATCATTATAATTACCATAGTGAAAACAAGAACATTTCTATAAGATTTTCATATGAGAAACAAATCCCTAAAACCCCAAATTATATTGACTACTTAATAAAAGAACCTCTCATATAGTTATAGTTTCTTTTAATATAACAAAATAATACAGGGGAATTGGTTGTAGTGAATCCTTACACTATTCTGAATATTCTACCAGAATTTTAAATGCTTAAACCTTGTAGAAATAAAAAGTGGAAAACAAATTGTAAATAGAAAAGAAGGGAGAATATAAATACAGAAAAAAGGGGAAAAGACTAAAACAGAAGTTTCTAGCCCATGGCCCAATTCTCCACGTGTCTATTCAACGCTCGCGAGCAGCAGCAGTCATCTTCCACTCGCTCCACCGCAGCCTAGCACCGGCCCAGCCCAAATACCGTTTCGTCCAGACTATCTTCATCGTCCACCTCACGCGCGGCGTCCGAAGCAGCTCATTGGCGGGGATCCGGAGAGGATAAGGAGGCCACGCCGACGCCCTCGCTCATCCTCATCCACTCCATCTCGCACTTGCTCCCTCTCTATCTCTCTCTCCCGTTGAACACCGAAATCCTAGGTCGTCGGAGGTCATCATTCCCGCTGTTTCTAAGCACCCCGTGCCTCGCTGAAGCTACCACTGCATGCGCTGAGGTCTCCTTGTTCGTCTTCGACAAGCTCTGCAGGCAGGCGCGTGGTGGGAAGCATGGAATCGAGCTCGGCATCACGCTGGCCACCGCGGCCATTGTCGTTGATTCGTCGTCTCCTAACTGTCTCTGGCCTCACCGACTTCTCCATGGCGTTCGTGGTGAGCTCCTGTAACCTCCCAAACCCCTCTCGCTCTCTATAATGATCTGAATCGCCCTATCCACGTGCGTCCGAACCACGCCACCGGAGAGGTTCGTCGCCGGAGCACTTCCCGTGACCAAAACCTAGTGGTGCTTGCGTAGTTAGCCTCGTCTCATTGGCCTTGTTCGAACGCACCACTTCAAGAGGTCTCTGGTGTAGTATTTTGGCGTCACCGCCGTACTCCGGCGATAATCCGACAAGCGGTCGTCAGCCTAGCGTCACCTTTGACCAAGTTCAAGTATGGACTGGTCCATGCCAACATGGCGTGCCGATGTGGCCACTGGCCCACGGGACAGTGGCTCTAGGTAAAATAAAATAGGGTATAAAAAATCTTTTGTACCGCGTGGCAGGTGACGTGGCCTATGGCCCATCTGTCTGTGACGGCGGGTAGGGTTAGTGCTAGTATAAAAAATACTATTTGTTTAGCAAATATATAGAACCAAATAAGTTTAATATAAATATAATTTCTAGAAATTGAATGAAATGATTAAATCTTGTTAATTCTATATCTTTTGTTTTATAATTCAGAAATATATATTATATATATAAATGTTCAGAAAAATAAACTCTATATTATAAATCTTTTATCACATTTTATTTTCCAACTTAAATAATATAATAATTGCTATTAGTAAATAAACTATTTGGGATAAATCTTAAATAAGGTTTTTATTATTTAAAATCCATAAAAAAATGTATAATATATAAAAAATCATAGAAAAACAAAACAAAAACTTATAAACTTGTTTCAATTATTTTTATATCACTTAACAAATATTTATTATTTATTAAGTGTTTATAAAGTGATAAAATTTGTAAAAATCATATCATATTATTTAAAAATCACAAAAATACTTATAATATACCAAAATGATCACAGAAATGAAATCCACATATTAAAAATATCAACTCTCACTTCTGAAGTAAAATAAAAGATAAAGGTCCAATAAATCTTATTTTAAACCTTTTTCTTTTATTTTAATTCATTAAATATATAATAACCTTTATTATTACCTTTAGCATTATTTGTTTGAAATCTAAAAATGTATTAACAAGTCAATTAATGTTTAAGTGAAGTTAAAATAGGTAAAACCTTTTTAAAATGTAACTACTAAAACTATAAATCTCAAATTAAGGGTATTTTAGCTTTCCTAAAAGATTTTTACCAATTATAAAATCAACTAAAATAATATATTGTTTATCACAAGAATCCTATGCACTTGTAACATAACCACACTTTTATTTACTAATTCCTTCACCAGTTTGAGAAAACCACTTAAAAATTTAAACCATATTTCAAAGTAATTGAAGTAATACCTATTATTTACATTGTTAAGTATAACCATTAATTTCTAAGATAGGGAGGGAAATGCATTCACTTATACTAAGATTGATTAATATAGTAGTGTTTCCCTCTTTAATAATCTTAGCTAATAAGAACACCTTAAAGTGTTAACCTTAAGTTTGAATACTTTTTACTTTGTAAAAGTAATCTTTCCTCAAAGGTTATTCTTTTAAGAAACATTGAAAGTAATCCTTGAACACCTATTTAAAAACTCTAATGGAATCTTAATCTTGTTTAAGAAGTATTTCAGATACCATATCATTTGAGTGCTTTACTATTGCATATTACTTGTTATATTTACTTATTGTTTCACACGCACTCTCATAAGCCTTAATAAGAAGCACAAGTGTGAATCTGTTATAAAAGTGCAACACATTCTAAAGAACTCATTTCCAGTTTCCAAACCCTAGATTAGATACGACTATTCCGGGGATTCGTGTTTCTCAAATTGCATTACATTACTTATGCATCGTTGCATCTTGCTTCTTTAAACATTAGTCCTTACCGGACCAATGATGCTATTTATAGAATTTGGATCTCCTATTGTCTTGAAGACCGTGAGTGCATAATCTTGCAATCACAAAAGGCAAGTTCACAACTTGCTCATGTCCTTTGATTATTTTCTATGCTTGTAACTCAACTGTGTCATCACATGCATTTCAAAAAGGACAGAATATACTATTTTCATAATAATATGATTATGGATTATTTACCAAGTGGTAATAATCTATTTATACAGTTCCAGTGGTAAAGGAACATAAGATCTAGGACTTAACAACCAATATCGCTAGTGATTCTAGTGCCGTATATTACACGTCAACCATAAGACTTGGAATGGGACGGGAAAGTCAGCTATATCTTCTCCCTTTCATATGGAGGCAAGATGACCTTATTGTGACGTTGGGATTCCCGGTGTGGATCCAACATATGGGTGGGCACCGTTAGGCCCCATGATTTTGGTGTCTAGATTATTTATGAGTGGCTACCAGAGGTATAGATGAACCTCCAGGGGCATCACCAGCTCATAGAGTCTTCAGGAACTCCCCATGGTTATAGCTTGCCCTAGTTGGAGGCTTAATGGAGGTTTAGTCAGCTCCGAAGGATCATGCAGACATATGGGGTCGCGGAGAGGGCAGTACTGGCTTGGATCTTAGACTAGGCCCCATACCAAGGAAGTGTGGAAAAGCTCATGACTTGGTTGTGCAACAAGGCTAAGGTCTCTTGTGGGAAAAGTGACGCACCTCTACAGAGTGTAAGAATTGTGACATGTTACTCCCTGTTCCGGGAAGGACCTACGAACACGGCAGGAAAGGAAATCCATGAGGTTCTAGTCAACCCGTGAAGGCTGTCAGACATAATTTTCAGAATAAAAGCAACCTTTGAAGAAATGTTTACGAAAACCTGCATTGCCTACGACCTTTGGTCTGTGGCTATAGAGATAGTGCACCATACACTCCTTTTTAGTGAACTTGCTGAGTATGCTCGTACTCAACCGTACCTTCTTAGCCCTTGCTAGGTTCTAAGCCGTTGAAGACGACATCAACATCAATTTCTGCTCAAGAAACCATCATCGACAACTCAAGTTCTTCAATAAAGTCAATGAAGTCAACATATACATCAGCTGAAGTGAAGATAAAGTGTCGGTTTAGATAGGAGTAGATTCTCTAGCCATGAAACCTATTTCTGTAGAGCATTGCAATAGCAGCAATGGAAAGCCAAATAGTCTAGATACTAGTCTTAGTTACTAGATAGTTCTGAGTTATTATTTCTGGTTCTTCTTTGTAAGAAGTTCTTTCGCTCTCTTCAACCTAGAGTGTTCTCTGGATCTTTTGTAAAGAGTCGAGTTGTAATCTATAGTTATGTCTTGGACCTGCTGTGTTTCTGTTGTACCACTCTGGGGGATGTAATACTAGTGAACGGTGTTTCATTGGTGTTATGTCAACGACTATGTTGTACTACATCATGTAGTGGTATGCTCGGTCACCACATCGACGCTGCTTTGCTCGGAGAGAAGGACTCCCGAGGAAGAAAACAAGATCGTGAGGAGCAGAGGATCATCGTCGTCAAGTTTTCCGAGCCGGTGGAGTACCACAGCACCGCCACCGGCCACCGGCTGAACAGGCCACCGTCACTAACATCCTCGCCGTCCACAGTAAGTCGCCGCCTTCCCCCGACCATTAGATCGCGATTCAGCAACACAGATTAGATCTGCTAGCCAAAGGGGTACCGGCGAATGGCGTTGTGCCACATGGCAAGCGGTCGTTAGTAGCGCCATAGTCAGCGCCCTAGTCAATGCGACAAGTGGCAGGGATGTCGGGGTATTTTTTTCTAGAGATTGCTTTAATAGACAGAATATTGTTTTATCTTGTAAAATTCCTAGTAAATCAAATACTTGGCCACAAATTGCGTATGATATACTATTGGATTCATAAAATTGAGTAGAACACAGATCTGCAATAATATTGCTACATTACTGTCCTGATCTTGTGGTAGAATTTAAAGTCTAGATTGGGGTATTTTAATTATAAGAAAATAACCGTAACTCCATTTTAGTTGATTATTGTTGTATTGGCTTTGTATCTACGAGATCTACTGTTGAAATTTGTATAACTTGCTTAGAGGTTTCAGATATGTTTTGTGGTAGATTTGAAGGGTAGATCTATTTATGAGCATATTTAATTAAGTAATAATCTAAAATACTTAAAATCTGTTGGAAATCAATACTAATGACATCCCCAACACACTCCCACCCTTGAATAATATTCTTGGTCGAATTTGAATCCATCCTTGCATATTACGATGTTACATGCATAATTATTTTTGTGGCATTGTTTTGTGCAAGTTGTGATTGGATCTATGTTTATGTTTCATTAGATTGTTGGTCTTGTTGAGAATCTTGTTGCGTAGAGTGCTACTCGGATCAAGGCAAGTTACACCACTTGTTCATATTTTTGTCCCAATTTTGACTATGCATGTTTTAATCTTTAGAATAGTAGTATGCATGTGTAGGAATGTTTTGGTAGATCTACTTGGAAGTATTTTTGCAAGTGCGATGATTTTGTAGTATTCCATGAGTAACTCTATACTTAGGATTTTCCCATCCTAATAGGTTATCTTGTTTTGCTAAGTTTTGCTTGCTATGCTATATATACGTAAAGTACTGTTGGGGGGTTCGAAAGACTCAAAATTTTCTAAGTGTAAAGCTCTCTCGAGCGAACCTTTTCCTCTCAAAACCCCTTCAAAATAAAACTAAGTTTTCTTCTAGGCGGAATGGTTGTCAGGTCAGCGAGTGGACTTTGGTGGAGGACAGCTGCCAAGGAATCAAAGAAGTCTGCCATGTTTCAGAATCTAGAAGCTTCTAGTGCAACCACAATACATATGGGCTATGTCTTGGCCTAGTACTTAGTAGGAAACCTCACCGGGGTACCAACATTTGGAGGTTCTTGGCATGGTTGGATCCAGCTGGTAGAGGGGCTACTAAGGGAAAGCCTCGCCATGGTCTTGTTTGTAAAAGGACTTCATCGTGGATTGTGGGGAAAGTGCACAACCTCTCGAGAGTATTGCAATCTGATCGATCGGATGAGTTCACAGAAAAGAACACTTGAGCATGTGAAGGATGGAGCCTCTGAAGGATCTTCCTCTCTATTTCCAAACTTAAAGTTTTTCTAAAACCCTAGGGCATGTGTAATATCACCAATGGGTGGGATTTTGGGGACTTGGTGCATAATATCCAAGTGCTAGGTTGACTGGACACTTGGTTAGTAATATCCTCATGTTCCACTCGACCCTATAATACTTAAATAATGTTTACAAAGTAGGATAAAATTCTCCCTCTTTTCTTCTTACTTAGAGAAAATTGGCTTAATGGAAATGAACCCCAAAGCCTACTCCAAGCCTTGCATGTAGAGTTAGTATTATTCTTTCCTTGGTGTAATTTGCCAATACATTCAAAGTATTGACCCAACTGGTTGGCTGCACATTTCATGTGAAGAATCCGAAGATTGAAAGGTGTGTAGGGATCACGGGACTTCACGCAACTAGCCTGAGGCATTGATGGACTCAAGTTTAATTAGTTTCCGCTGTTTTATTTGAGCTAGCTATAAGCTATGCAAGTTGTAATAAATATACTCTAGATTATTCGTGTAATAATGACTTGTGTTTTACATGATATTCATTGACTGTGAAGTGCTAGCTATTGATCCCGGGACTAGCATGTTAATCACATGGACTTAGGATCTTTAACGATCCAAGGTCTTAACAGATGGTATCAGAGCACAAAGTTGCCTATAAGACGTGACCCCTAGGATTGGAAACCACCTTTATCATTGTGTGCTTTTGCTTTCTATATTCTTCTAAGTTATTTATGCTCTACTAGTAATTTCTTTTCCTTATCACCTTGTATCTAATCTTCATTCTCCTAACTTAAATATGATGAGCTTCTACTATGACACCGCCGAAGACATGAAGAACCTGCGCTTTGGGGAATGCCTTCTTGACATCATCAAGACATTGGAGCTGCCCATGCCGTCGATCAAAGGAAGCGTGTCGAGGAAGATGCACAAGGAGGGATGCTGGGCGATTGAAGTCATCCAACAGGGGCGAAGTGAAGCTGAACCCAAGACAGAGTCCATTGTGCTCAACATCATCGGCGACTCCAAGGAGAAAGGACTTAGCACCAGCATGTAGGAGCTCATTGAACGCCTATGCGGGCACCACCATGAAGAGGTTGAAGGCCACTACATCAATCTCTTTGGAAGGTGTGATGAGCAAGGAGTTCCAATTGAGTTAACCTCGGAGGAAACGGCGACATCCAAGCATCGAAATATCCAATACCAAGACTTGGAGTGCCACATCAACGATCTTGAGGAGGGCAGCTGCTTTGAGATCATAAGGAATGACGAGTTATGCGCTCTAGTCAAGGAGAAGGACGAGATGATCCAAGAGCTAGAAGAGATGATCAAGTCCCTAGAAGGGAAGCTCACAGCCCAAGACAAGAAGTTCATTAATCAAGAGAAGAGGGTGCAGGATAAGAACAAGAGAATTAGGGAACAGAATGAGCTACTCGCGAGAAACAAGATGGAGTTCAAGAACTTTTCTCTCATGATGAAGGAGCTACGAGCCACCAAGAGGAGCTTGGAGGAGAATATCGTGCCTATGACTAAGGAGTCAAACCTGGTTGAGGAGCTGCAAGAGGAGAAGAAGGAACTTCAAGGGAAGCTCAAAGCTGCTACACATGAGCTGCATGGGGTGAAGGACCTTCAGGAGAAGCTCGAAGCCACGACAAAGGACATGGAGCTATACAAGATAATGCTGGAAAAGGAAGGCTTCTCTATTGAGGACGAGGAAGTGGATGATGAGTAGGGTAGATAGTTGGACCACCTTTATATTTATGGTTAAACGTTATTCGTGATTGTAATAAGTACCAAAACTATATTGGTTTAGTTAAACTTGGATGAGTTGTGTTAAGATTTGTGCTATGTGTTTTTTTTGTGTTTCTCGTGTTTTTTTTGTGTTTACATAAGGGTAGGAGTTTATTCCGTAGTCTTTCTATCTATTTCTTAACTTGTTTCCCCCAGCCCCACATATGGCAAGACGTGGGAACAATAATCTGCCTCCTGAGATTGCACAACTTCTGAACTCCCAGAATTAGCTGATCCAACTCCTTACCCAAAACATGCAAAACAACAACAACACGCCACCTCCACCACCTCTGCCGCCCCAACAGGATCGCTTGACTCAGTTTTTGAGGTTGAACCCTCCTACCTTCTCAAGTAGCTCTGAGCCAATTGTGGCGGATGACTGGCTCCGCACCATCAACAAGAAGTTAGACACCATCCAAGTCGTTGGAGCTGACAGGGTGCGTTTTGTCACGCACCAACTTGAAGGACCTGCTGCTGAATGGTGGGATAATTACCAAGTCACCCACCCGGATATTGATGTTATCACCTGGAACCAGTTTGAGGGAGCCTTTCGTACTCATCATGTAGCTTCTAGTGTCATGAAACCAGCAAATGCGAGTTTTGGTTAAATGAAGTGGGATTCCTTGGTTATTGTGTCAGCAAAAGGAGTTGCTATGGACCCAAGTAAGGTAGCTTCCATGACAGAATGGGAGTCGCCTAAGAATGTGGGAGATATCAGGAGTTTCTTTGGCCTTACAGGATATTACCGAAGTTTCATTGAAAACTTTTCCAAGATAGCATAACCTATGACTGAATTGTTGAAGAAAGAAAAGAAGTTCGAATGGACCGAGGCATGTGAAGAGAGTTTTCAAGAATTGAAGAAGCGCCTAGTAACAACACTATTTTTGTGTCTGCCGGATATCCATAAGAATTTCCAAGTCTATTGTGACGCTTCTCGACAAGGACTTGGCCGTGTACTGATTCAAGATGGGAAGGTAGTGTCATATGCATCTCGGCAACTTAAGAACCATGAGAATAACTACCCCACACACGATTTGGAACTAGCATCAGTTGTGCATGCGCTCAAGGTATGGAGACATTACCTCATGGGCAAACATTGTGATGTGTTCACGGATCACAAGAGTCTGAAGTATATCTTCACCCAAAAGGAGTTAAATATGAGGAAAAGGAGATGGCTTGAACTCATCAAGGACTATGTTGGACCTGCAGTACAATCCTGGGAAAGCCAATGTTGTAGCTGATGCCTTGAGCCGCAAGGTCTATGTAAATGGACTTGCCGTAGGAGAACTTCCAAAGGATTTGTGCGAACAGTTCAAGGATCTCAAGTTAGAAATAGTTCCGGAAGGATACTTAGCAACTATGGAGATAGTGCCAACGCTTATGGATCAAATCAAAGAGGCCCAGAAGGGGGACAAGGAGTTGGAATAAATAAAAGTTAACATAAGCAAGAGTAAAGCAAAGGGGTTCCATATGGATGAGCAAGGAACACTTATGTATGAGAAGCGTTTGTGCGTTCCCATTGACCCCGATGTCAGGAAGTTAATTCTTCAGGAAGCTCATGATTCACCTTATTCAATTCATCCTGGTAATACAAAGATGTACATGGATGTGAAGGATATATTCTTGTGGAATAACTTGAAAAGAGAAATTGCCGAGTACATCTCTTTGTGTGAGTTGTGCAACAGAGTCAAGGCCAAACATCAAAAACCAGCAGGGCTGCTTCAACCATTACCTGTGCCTGACTAGAAGTGGGACAAGGTTGGCATGGACTTTATCACGGGACTACCCCGGACTCGTTCTGGGTATGACTCCATATGGGTGGTAGTTGATCATTTCACCAAGGTGGCTCACTTCATTCCCATAAAGACCACCTAGACGAGTGCCAAACTCGCCAAGATTTATGTGTCAAGAATTCTAAGTCTGCATGGTGTTCCTAAGGGAATTGTCTCTGATAGGGGTACCCAATTCACCTCAAAGTTTTGGCGACAGTTACACGAATCTCTAGGGACCCGACTAGAGTTTAGTACTGCTTTCCACCCATAAATGGATGGTCAAATAGAAAGAGTTAACCAGATCCTGGAGGACATGTTGAGAGCTTGTGCCCTAGACTATGGGTCTAGTTGGGATGACAACTTGCCATATGCGGAGTTCTCGTACAATAACAATTATCAAACTAGTATCAAGATGGCTCCATTTGAAGTTCTATATGGGAGGAAGTGTAGAACGCCGCTGCTATGGAATGTAGTTGGAGAACATAGTTTGTTTGGACCTAAGCTGATCAAGGATGCCGAAGAAAAGGTAAGGAAGATTCAAGACAGGTTAAAAGTAGCCCAATCCAGGCAAAAGAGTTATGCTGATTCCGAGCGCAGGGATGTAACTTATGAAGTGGGAGACCGTGCATATCTCCTAGTTTCACCACTACAAGGAGTTAAGAGATTTGGAATCAAAGGTAAGGTTGCACCTCGATTCATAGGGCCCTCTAAGATTTTGGCTCGTAGAGGGGAGGTTGCCTATTAGTTGGAATTGCCTAAAGTATTGACTAATCATGATGTATTCCATGTGTCACAACTAAAGAAGTGTCACCCAGAAATGGCTGAAACACCGCTAAGGGATATGGTTCCCCTGGATGAGGTTCAACTGGAAAATGATCTCACCTACGAGGAAAAACTCACCAAGATTCTATTGGGGGGATACCCCCGGGTAGGGTCACGCCGGGGTATAAAGGCCGAGTTAGCCGAGGTACGGCACGGTCAAAGCGAGTGCTGGCCGAGTCACCTTAAGGCAGGCCGACCTACGGAGTAACCCGGCCCATGGAGCAACTCCCTAGCCTTGGCCCGGATGGCATAAAATATATGCCGGCCATGTTTGTCTGTCTATTATGCAGGTACCCTCATAGCTGGGTTAGCCACGTGCTGGCCGGACTATCATATGGCTTCCGAGAGAAGGAAGGAATCTCCTGCTGGTCAAAAGGTGGCTTCGTTAGCTGTAGCGTGAGAAAAGCAAAGCAGAGAGGAGGACCAGCGGGACAGGGGCAACCAAGATGACACGGGCAATGTCGGCTGATGTAGCGCGTGTCTGGTGACGCTTAAAGGCATGGATCACGTTGTGGGTTACGTCCAAAGCCCGGACGAGCCGTTAAAGGGAATAAAGAAGCATCTAGCTTTAACCAACGGGCATATGCTGCCACGTGTGCCCTAACTTTGTAACCCGGGCTCCCCTATATAAGGAGCATCGGGGCCTCCATAGAGAGGGATCGATCATTTTCTCTGTCTAAGGTAGAACCCTAGAGCTAGGTTGTGGGGAGTAAAATATATAGTCTCCTTCTCACGAACAGCTCGAGGAGCACTTGTATGCACCATTGATAGAGGAAATACAAGAACATCTGTGCGTGGAATCACCACGTGTTCCCTCCCTGGATTCCCCTAGCACTCATTGGCCCCATCTTTAGCCTATCCATGGTATCTGCTATGCCACCACCACGACAGTTGGCGCCCACCGTGGGGCTAGCAGTGCTAGCAAGGGTGAAAATCTAGACGGGAAGCATCACCAACACCGGCGAGCGCATCGTCTCCGGCCTGGTTCAGAGCTTTGGTGCACTGGACTACGTCAGCGACAATGCAGGGAGCTTCGGTAGGCGTCCCCCTCTGTGCAACAACGTCTTCATCAAACTTAGTGCACATAAGATCTATGTCGGCATGGACGAGTCCTGCGTTCATCCGCGTAGCTCATGGTGTGTGTATCACTCTCCCCACTAGCAGCGTTGAGGTTCTGATGACCGCGCCAGACACAGGAGCAAGCAAGGACCCAACGCCAGAGCCGGAAGTCACACCAAAGCAGGCGAGGTCTAGGTTTTCCCCGCTAGAGAGGCCAGAGAATGTACTCCAGCAAGCAACAGATAGCCTAGAAACGCCAATAGCTCCTATGGTAGATCCGGCTCAGGCGCAAGCTGAGTTAGAGGAAACTAGGCAAAAAATGTTAGCCGGGGCAAATAAAGTTGCAGAGTTACAGCAGTCCTGGAACATCACTTTGAGGGAATATGCAAAAGCAAACAGCTTAGATGGAGCAAGAATCCGAGGTAGAAACCTGATTATTGAGATTGATAAGGAGTACGAGCCTAGGCCAGGTCAGACAGCCATGATAGTAACAGGAGGGCTGGAGAGGTACAATACCCCGGCAAAGAACCTCAGGGCAGCAAATGCGGCTGTGTCCGAATTAGAAGGCTTAACTAGAGAGGCCCAGGAAAGGCAATAAGAGAGGGTGAACCATTTGCTGAGGGTCGCTTGACAGCAAAACAAGGAAATGAACAAGGCAAACCCGGCATCACCAGGACCATCGCGCGTGGTTCATTCGGCTAGAAATAACCCGGCGAAATCTGGCGAAGCCGCATCATCTCCGGGTCACAACCCCAGGAGAGAAGAGGTGGTAAACTTCGGGAGAAAAGACAAACAAATGGTCCCCTATGACCTGGTGAGAGCTAGAAAACACAAAGTAGTGCAAGTTGACGAAGATCGCCATAGTACCAGCCGAGGTGAAGCTGGCCGGGGTAACCGCGACCAAGGTAACGCCGGTCAATGGAACGCTGTCAATGGCAATGCCAGACAACATGATCCGGCGAGAGCGGGGCAAAATGCACCTCGGCAGGAGAGAAGTGCAGGTCAAGCAGCACTGCACCAAAACGCTTGTCCGGACCAAGAGAGGTACAATGGTTATTCAGCAATGGTTAATGATGGATACCCTAGACCGGAGCACGATGTTTTTGGATCAAGGATAGGGAGCAAGAACTTGCAGCCAGATGATGCAAGGCTGAAATTGGACAGAATTTATAGGTTGGAATTGATCGAGGTACAGGGCCCACCTGGTTCGGCATGCTTTGGGCCCCGAATCATGAGGGAGCCGCCAGTGCCGAACTTTCAGTTGGCCAGAGGAACGAGGACCTACAATGCTAGTACCAGACCGGAGGATTGGCTTATTGATTACGCAAGAGCAGTCAAAATTGCAACTGGAAATTTGAGATGGGCAGTGAGGTACGTGTCGCAAATGTTGGAGGGGCCAGCAAGGGTTTGGCTAAACAACTTTCCACCAGGAAGTGTTAACTGCTGGCTGGACTTTGAGGAATTATTCGTTAGCAACTTCTCAAGCACTTACAAGAGGCCCAACATACCGCAGACCCTGGTGTTATGCCGGCAAAGACCGAATGAGCCAGACCGAGATTTTCCGACTCGATGGTGCAACGTGCACAACTCGTGTGAAGGAGTGATTGAATCACGATAAATTGCATGCTTCTCCCAAGGCTGTAGATATGGAAGTATGTTGTGGCAAAGACTGCAGCGAGATATGCCAACCACTTTGGCTGAGACGATCTGGATCGCAGATTCATATGCTTTGGGAGACATGACTCAAGATGGTTCCGGGTCATCAAGGAGAAATGATTTCCGGGCAAAGAGAAGGGACGAGTGTCCGTATTACAGATATAACTCGCAGTAGGTGGCAGCGGTGGATCGAGATCAACCCAATGCTGGCGCCAGCCAGCGCCAGAAAACTGGGGGGCAGAACTGGCAACAAAATAATGAAGGGAAGAAGCCTTGGACCCCGGAGCAGAAAAAGCAATGGCAGGAGCGAAAATATCGACCGAGGTATACGTTCGAGTCTATGCTGGATCAACCTTGCAAATTTCATATGCCAAGTCTGAATAGTCCGGCAAATCATACAACCCGGCAGTGTGAGTGGATGAGGAAGCTAGAGCAAGGTAGTTCAGGGAATGCTCAGGCACCTCGGAGCGAAGTACCTCGGAATGAAGCACCTCAGAACGAAGCACCTCGGCAGCCGTTGCTCACTGGGGGGGAACCAACAACAACTTATGCTGCCTCCACAACCATCGAGGTATGAAAATCGGGAAAGGAGAGATGTTGTACATCAAGTAAATAACAACCAGCAGCAGGATCAAGGTTACCACGTGAATGAGGGACGAAATGAATACAAGGAGCATCATCAAAGCTACTGTGTGTTTACCACGGAAGAGACTGACCGGAAAAGCTTGCAGCGCCAGCATATGGAGGTAAATGCGGTAATGCCGTCTATGGTAAGATATATGCCTTGGTCAGATCAGGAGATTACGTGGAGTATTAAGGATCATCCGAAGCTCATGCCCAACCCAGGGACCTACGCACTAGTCCTGGATCCGACGTTCATCGGGCCAAATCTCAATGTGAGGTTTTCCAAGGTGCTGATTAACAATGGCAGTAGCATCAACATCATGTACAAGGATACCATGCACAAGTTGGGAATATCAGAGAACAGGCTGCAAGCAACAAGGACCACCTTTCACGGCATTGTGCCAGGTATCTCCTGTGAGCCAATTGGCAAAGTCCGGGTTGATGTGTTGTTCGGTACGAGAGATAATTACCGGACTGAAAATTTGGAGTTCGGAGTAGTGAATCTGGAGAGCGCCTATCACGCGTTACTCGGCAGGCCCATGCTGCACAAGTTCATGTCAAGTACTCACATCAGCTACCTAAAGATGAAACTGCCCGGACCTAGGGGAGTGATAACTGTATCCGGGGACTTCAGGCATTCGATTGAGTGCGCCTCTGCCGGATCTAACTTAGCCGAGTCACTCATGATAGCTTAGAAAAAAGGAGGATACAGGAGGTGGCGGCATTGGCTCAATCCACAGAACAACATATGCCAGCTCTGACCAACCCGCATGGAAGCGTGTCATTCCAAGCAACCAAGGATACCAAGAAAGTGCCTATCGATGATCAATTCCCAGAATGTAACCATTGGTGGCGGGTTAAGCAGCAAATAGGAAAGCGAGCTCGTCAACTTCCTCTGCGAGAATCGGGATATCTTCGCTTGGTGCACACAAGATCTGCGAGGTATGCTGAGGGAGTTGGCCGAGCACTCCTTAAACGTAAGACCCGGCGCTAAGCCGGTGAAACAACCTCTCCGGCGTTTCGCCGAGGATAGAAGAAAAGTCATTGGGGATGAGATAGCTAGGCTCCTTGCAGTCGGGTTTATCATGGAAGTACTCTATCCGGATTGGCTCTCTAATCCGGTGCTTGTGGAAAAGAAGAAGTTGATGCGAATGTAGCCGTGGTATGGCGCATGTGCATTGATTACATGAACCTGAATAAGGCGTGTGATAAAGATCCATTCCCACTCCCTAGAATAGATCAAGTCATAGACTCAACTGCCGGATGTGAACTATTGTCATTCATTGATGCGTACTCTAGTTTCCACCAGATACCCCTAAACCCGGATGATCAAATAAAGACTGTGTTTACTACCCCGTACGGGGCTTATTGCTATCGCACTATGCCGTTTGGATTACGTAATGCTGGAGCAATGTACCAGCGATGCATGCAAAAATGTTTACATGACCAAATAGGTCGAAACATGCAAGTTTATGTGGACGATGTGGTGATAAAAACCAAGGAAAGCAATATGCTCCTTGATGACATCCGGTAGACATTCGCGAACTTGAGATGGTTCCGAATGAAGCTTAACCCGAAAAAATGCACTTTTGGTGTGCCCGCAGGAAAATTACTCGGTTTTTTGGTGTCCAGCCGAGGTATCGATGCTAACCTGACCTCGTCTGGCATCGTTAAGCCGGTCCGTGTGCCGGCTGGGAGAGAAGGCCTTGCCCCTCTACCAGTTAATGAAAAAGGCAGACAATTTCACATGGATGCCACAAGCGAATAGTGCATTTCGAGGATTAAAAAAGATGTTGTCTACTGCACCAATCCTAGCCGCACCACTACCCAAGGAGCCAATGTTGCTCTACGTAGCCGCGACCAACCAAGTCGTAAGTGCAGTAATTTCACTGAAGAGCAAGAACGCCTCAACCTCCAAATTGCCAAAGATCAAGAACTGCTGAAGGAGGTCGACATTAAGCTTGAGTCGACAAATGCTGAACTTGTGCAACTCCGGAAAAGGCGTGGCAACTGCACCAAGGAGCTGACCCGGATCCACAGCCATATTTCTCGTAAGTTCTTTTCCTTCAGCCGACATGAATCTCTCCGGGTTAACTTGCTTCACCTATTTCACTAATCTTGTTTTTAGATAAATTTCCGGAGGGTGATGCCATTGCAGCCACTACCGTTGCGAAGTTCCGCCAGAAGAGGGGTACTCCAACTGGTTCTGGCGCTGAGAACATTCCCTATGACATGGAGGACCTGCTGGTCAGCTTATCTTCTCGCATCGAGATCATGAAGAACTATGGTAAGGATATCCTAGATGTAGCAGTCTGGATCTTCAATGCCTTTTGGCCTGATGAAGATACTCCGGAGGGGTCCACTACTCTAATTAACAAGTTAATGGAGTGCGAGACTCAACTTGACCTCTGGGGGGAATCCGCCGGACGCGCCAGAGCTGAAACCGTCCTCCACTATGTGCTCATATGGTATGAAAAGATAAACCTAAAGCTTCTCAAGCGCATGCGCACCGGATCAAGGTGGTCCAATGACCCGGATTGGATAGCTCGGTGCAAGGCTTGCGCCCATAGCCTCATTCAGTATGCCCCATCCATCAATGGAACGAGGGACCAAGCTTCCTTGGTGCTGTTGACGACGAATATATCGAAGATGGTTCGGGTGAGGAGGAAGAGGACAAAGCCTCAGATGTCAAAGAGAACGAAGATGACGTTGAAGCTAAGGCCGGAGTTCCACCTGCTGGCGCCGAGTTACCTCCTCCTGCTGCTCCTTGACCACCAGCAAACACTTTGAAGTTTATCAGATCCCCGGTATGCCGGGTGTAAATGTATTAAGCACATTGATGATATTTTGCTACTAAGTTGCGCGTGCCGGATTAACTTGGGCATAGTCCCCGAGTTTCATTTTCTTGTTTCTCCAATTTCCTGGCTCGGCTCGTGTCTACCTTGATTCGGTTTTATGACTTACGAGTCTGAGTTTCAAAAATTTACTTAACAATACTTGGAAACTTTAGGACTAGCTCAAAATAACTCAGCATAGTAAAAATAAAGTAAACATAAGGTTAGTCCGAATAACAAATGTCAGCTTGATTAAGTCCTTTTCCTTAGTCGTTTTTCGTGTGCTACGCAATTCCAAACTTGTCCTCTTGCTTGCCATGAAGCCAAATCTTGTTGGACAGCAGCAAGTCGAAGAGTTGAGTTTTTGGTGCTCACACACTACTAATCCGGCTTAGGTAGAAGCCACTTACGCCAGCCGACATAAAAATAACAAATACAAAAGACAATAAATATCACTAAGGCAGTCCCCGAGTTACTGCTGGAGGTGCCAATATTTCATTGATAAACTCATTGCCGACATACATACCGACATATGAGAAGATTCAAATACACACACTTCTTTGTTAACTGTAGAATGGACGGAGTAGAGCTACATTCCATGGACGCTTAGACTCCTCGCCGGACCTGTCCGCCTTGTTCTTCTCCTGTGGTTTTCCATCGATGAGATAATAAGAGTCATTGTGCAATGCTTTGCTCACAATGAATGGCCCTTCCCATGGGGGATAGTTTATGCATGCCAGCAGTACGTTGTACCAACCGGACTACCAGATCACCTTCCCGGAAGACTCGGGGTTTTACTTTCCGGCTATGATAGCGTCGGAGATTTTGCTGATATATGGCGGATCTAGACAATGCCAATTCTCTCGCTTCTTCCAGCAGATCAACATCATTTTGCCGGGCTTCTCGCACTTTGGCTTCTGTGTATTGGGTGACTCTAGGCGAATCATGCTCTATGTCGGTTGGTAATATAGCTTCTGCCTCATATACTAGAAAGAATGGCGTATAGCCTGTTGATCGATTCGGAGTTGTTCTTAAACTCCACAGTACTGCTGGTAGTTTTTCTATCCAGCACCTCGCTGATCTTTGTAGCGGCTCAATGAGCCGGGGTTTATCCCGGATAATACTAATCCATTAGATCTTTCCACTTGTCCGTTCGATGCAGGGTGGGCTACCGAGGCAACGTCCAGCCGGATCTTCTTATCTCGGCAGAATCGCGCAAATGCTCCTTCATCAAAATTGGTGCCATTATCTGTTATGATACTGTGAGGATAGCCATATCTCAGAATGATATCCTTAAGGAATGTTACGGCCGTGGCTCCATCACATTTTCTTATCGGTTTTACCTCAATCCACTTTGTAAATTTGTCAACCATAACCAAGATATGGGTCATATTCCCTCTTGCTGGTTTAAACGGTCCAACCATATCCAAACACCATACAACAAATGGCCAGGTAATTGGTATAGTCTTGAGCTCCGACATTGGCATATGTGTCTTGGTTGCATACCTCTGACAGCCATTGCATTTTCTTACTAGATCTTCTGCTTGTTCTAAGGCACTTGGCCAGTAGAACCCATGCCGGAAAGCTTTTGCCACTAAAGCTCTGGATGAAGCGTGATGCCCACATTCCCCTTGATGTATATCTCGGAGGATGTCAAGCCCTTCTTCCGGTTAAACACATTGTTGGAGGACGTTTGTGACACTTCTCTTGTATAGTTCAGCATTGATAATTTTGTATGCCTTTGCGCGCCTCTGAATTTGCCTGGAAAGCACCTCTTCACTGGGCAAAGTTCCATCGTTCGGGAATTGAAATATGGGCAGTGCCCAAGCCGATATAGCTCGCACTGGAAACACATCCTCATATACTTCCATTTGCTCCACCGGCATTACCTCGGCCGGATCTCGCTGCGCAGTCCCCGGGTTCTGCGAAGCAGTCCCCAGGTTTCCTGAACCACTTCCCACGTCAATGTCCAAGGGCACAACTCCAGACTCCGGATCTGCCGGGATGTAGATTGAGTCGGTTTCTGGGGACGGCCTGATAGATGGTTTTGTGAGGTGTTCTAGTGCTACACCTGGTGGAATTGCTTGTCGGGTTGACCCGAGCTTCGATAGTACGTCGGCAGCCTCGTTTTCCAGCCGGGGTACATGGTGAAACTCGCACCCCTCGAAGTACCGAGATATGTTTTGCACATGGAATCTGTACAATGCCATGTTTGGATCAAGAGCATCCCATTGCCCCGAGACTTGCCGAACTACCAAATCCGAGTCGCCAACGCATTGGATCTGATGTATTCCGATTGCTTTTGCCACTTGAGCCCATGCACAAGTGCTTCATATTCGGCGAGATTGTTTGACGCTGCGAAATGGATCTGTAGCACATACTTCAGCTGGTCGTTCTTTGGCGAGGTAAGTACAACTCTGGCGCCTAACCTGGTTTTTGTTTTTGATCCATCAAAATGCATTCTCCAATAGTTTGGATCTAGTAGCGGTGGTTCGTATTGCATCTCGGCCCAATCCATGAAAAAGTTGGCCACAGCCTAAGACTTGATCGCATCTCTCCTGTCGTATTGCGGAGCATAAGGGGCTAGCTCAATTTACCATTTTGCGATTCGGCCGCTTGCATCCTTGTTACTCATTATCTCAGATACGGGGGCTTCACATATCACTTTAATGGGGTGTTCTTCGAAATAGTGCTTCAGCTTCTTTGCTGCCATATATACACCATATGCCATTTTTTGATAGTGAGGATAGTTCTGCTTTGATGCTGACAATACTTCACTTAACCATATCCCTTTGTAACCTTTGCCACAGCATGCTTGCATATCTACACCCTTGTGCAAACCAAGCTATGGCCTGTGACTCAATCACGCCCTCACATGAGTTTCGCACTATGCACCACCGGGTTAAGAACTCCCGGTCTGTCTCAATCGGTCTCTACTTGCACATTGCCAGGGTCTGTGGCCTATTGGGCCTCTGATACGTTCTTGAGAAGTTACTGACAAACATTTCCTCAAAATCGATCCAGCAGTTAATACTTCCGGGTGGCAAATTGTTTAGCCATACCCTCGCTGGCCCCTCCAGCATCTGAGGTACATATCTCACTGCCCATCTCAGGTTGCCCGTAGCAATTTTCACCGCTGTCGCGTAGTTGATCAACCAATCCTCCGGCTTGGTGCTACCATCATATGTTTTTGTGCCTCTAGGTAACTAGAAGTTAGGCACCGGAGGTTCTTTCATGATCCGGGGCCCAAAGCACGCCGGACCCGGAGGACCTTGACACTCAATTTGCTCCGACCTATAAAGCTAATCCAGTTTTAACCTGGCGTTGTCAGGCATCAAGTCCCTGCTTCCCAATATTGACCCTATCACGTGATAGTCCGGCCTTGGGTATCCTGCGTTCACCATTTTCGAATCACCATCATTGTACACGTCTTGCTCTCGTGGAGCGCCTCTCTGTTGCATACCTTGGCCGACACTTCGCTCTTGCCATGGTATATTCTGCTGTTGTGGTTGCCCTGCACCCGCCGAGTTATGCTGTCCGGCATTGCCGTTTACAGCGTTTCCCGGACCGGCATTGCCTTGGTCGCGGTTACCTCGGCCAGCCTCACCTCGGCTGATACTTCGTCGATCATCATTTCCCTGCACTGCTTTTCCTTTCCCTGCCCTTGCCGGGTCATAGGGGACTATCTGTTTGTTTCTCCTCGCCAAGGTTACCACTTCCTCTCTTCTTGGGTCTCCATGAGGGGATGATGCAGCTCCAGCAGATTTCTCTGGGTTACCTACTACTGAATGAACGACCTTAGAGGCCCCAGCCCTTGCCGGGTTAGCCCTGAGCAACTCTTCATTTTGTCTGTTAGCGATTCGAACTAACTCATTGACCCTTTCCTGTTGTCTTTGCCGGGCTTCACCCGTCAAACCCTCTAACTCAAATGCAGCTGCATCCGCTGCTCTGAGGTTCTTCATTGGGTCTTGTGCTTGGCAGCCCATGAGAAAGTTTTCTGACTCCTCAACTCTGGTATCACCCTTTTTGATCATTTCACTGATGAGGTTTTTCCCCTTTACTTTTACAGTATCTACCTTATTTGCTCTTGCGTACTCGCGTAGTGTCATGTTCAACGACTGCTGAGCCGCGACTATCTTTTTTGCACCCTCTAGTATTTTCTGCCTAGTTTCCTCTAACTTGGCCTGTGCCTGAGCCGGATCTACTGTAGGTGCTATGGGGCTCTCTAGGCTATCTATCGCCTGCTGCAGCACGTTCTCTGGCCTCTCTAGTGGAGGACCTCTACTTTTCCTTAGTGCCTTAGGTGCTACCTCCGGATCTGGTGCCGGATCCTTGCTCGCGCCAGCGCCAGGCGCTGTCATCATCACCTCGGCACGGTCAGTGGAGCGAGTGATGCGCGTCCCGTGAACCGCGCTAAGGGGTGGCTCGCCTCCCTCAACGACGTGCCGAGGGTGAACGCACGACACATCGACAGCGATGTAGATCTTGTGCGCGCCAAGCTTGACGAAGAGGCCGTTGCGCGGAAGAGGTCGATTGCCGAAGCAGCCAGCGTTGTCGCTGACAAAGTCCAGCGCTCCAAAGCGCTGAACAAGCCCGGAGATGATGCGCTCGTCGTTGCCGATGAGGTTTCCCATCCGAATCTTCACTCCTGATAGCGCCGCTAGCCCCACGGTGGGCGCCAACTATCATGGCGGTGTCACAGCAGATGCGATGTATAGGCTAAAGGTGGGGACTAGATGCACTAGAGGAATCCAGGGAGGGATAGTGTGGTGATTCCACACATAGGTGCTTAGT
This sequence comes from Avena insularis, assembly GCA_023614405.1. Classification (NCBI taxonomy): domain Eukaryota; kingdom Viridiplantae; phylum Streptophyta; class Magnoliopsida; order Poales; family Poaceae; genus Avena; species Avena insularis. The sequence goes on from CM042694.1 coordinate 305,634,874, forward strand.
ATTCTTCAATCTAGATCAGTTTACAAGTGCTCCTTGAGCTATGTTGGGGAGAGGAGGAAGAGGAAACTCTCTTACTCTCACCACTACTTTGCTCTTAGGAACCAACTACCCAAATGCCAAATGGCCTAGCATCAACCAAGTCAAACCCCAACCCCCTCTATAGATGCCCTAGCCCTCCTTATATAGGGGTGGCTAGGTCTCCAATTAGGGCATACGTGGTGGCATATTCCAGGGAATATGCCTCTTCCCTAAATAGTAAACCGACCGGGTCACTTTTCCCCATTGTAAGCCATGCAGAGGCTACGTGAGCCTCTGCGGCGCTAGCGTCATCCGACACAGGCAGCGTTACCCTTGTTGGCCACGCCTCGGTGGTCCTAGCCTCTGTCCGCTTCGCTCACGCTCCAGCGTACAGTGACCTCCTTTCGACCAGCGAGATACCTTCCTTCTCTTGCAAGCCTGATAGAACCCGGATCGTGCCTAGTTAATCCGGCCACATTGGTACCTTCATACAACATACATAAATCCTGCCGGCATACGACATAAGTCGGCCAGGACCCAGTTAGGTGGACATCCTCCGGTCCGGGTTACTCCGTGATTCGGCCTGCCTTGAGGTGACTCGGCCAGCATTCTCTTTGACCTTGCCGTACCTCGGCTTACTCGGCCTTTATACCCCGGCCTGACCCTACAAAGGGGTATCCCCCCAGCAAACCACATATGGATCCACTAGAGTCATTGCATGTGTGTTCTTATCCTAGACCAGCACTAGAGTCATCGCATGGGTGTTATTTTCATAAACCACATATGGATCCAGCAGAGTCATTGCATGTGTGTTATTTTCATGAACCATATGGATCCACTAGAGTCATTGCATGTGTGTTCTTTTCATTAACAATAGCTAGAGTCATTGCATGTGTGTTCTTTTGACAAACCACATATGGATCCACCACTGTTATTGCATATGTGTTCTTTTCACAAACCACATATCGATCCACCAGTGTCATTGCATGTGTGTTCTTTTCATAAACCATAGCTAGAGTCATTGCATGTGTGTTCTTTTCATGAACCACAACTAGAGTCACTGCATGTGTGTTCTTTCACAAACCACATATGAATCCACCAGAGTCATTGCATGTTTGTTCTTTTCATGAACCACATGGATCCACCAGTGTCATTCAATGTGTGTTCTTTTCACAAACCACATATGGATCCACCAGTGTCATTGCATGAGTGCTCTTTTCATAAACCACGGCTAGAGTCATTGCATGTGTGTTATTTTCATTAACCACATATGGAACCACTAGAGTCATTGCATGTGTGTTCTCTTCATTAACCATAGCTAGAGTCATTGCATGTCTGTTCTTTTCATAAAACACATATGGATCCAATAGAGTCATTGCATATCTGTTCTTTTCATAAACCACATGGATCAACCAGTGTCATTGAATGTGTGTTCTTTTCACAAACCACATATGGATCCACCAGTGTTAGTGCATGTGTGTTCTTTTCATGAACCACAACTAGAGTCATTGAATGTGTGTTCTTTTCGCAAACCACATACGGATCCACCAGTGTCATTGCATGTGTGTTCTTTTCATAAACCACATATGGATCCACCACAGTCATTCCATGTGTGTTATTTGCATGAACCACATGGATCCACCAGTGTTATTGCATGTGTGTTCTTTTTATGAACCACAACTATAGTCATTGCATGTGTTTTCTTTTCACAAACCACATATGGATCCACCAGAGTCATTGCATTTATGTTCTTTTCATAAACCACATGGATCCACCACTAACATTGCATGTGTGTTTTTTCACAAACCACAACTAGATTCATTGTATGTCTGTTCTTTTCATAAACCACATATGGAGCCACTAGAGTCATTGCATGTGTGATCTTTTCACAAACCACACTTGGATATAGCTAGAGTAATTGCATGTCTGTTCCTTTCATAAACCACATGGATCCACTAGAGTCATTGCATGTGTGTTCTTTTCACAAATCACATATGGATCCACTAGAGTCATTGCATCTGTGTTCTTATCCTAAACCAGCACTAGAGTCATTGCATGCGTGTTCTTTCCATAAACCACATATGGATCCACCAGAGTCATTGCATGTGTGTTATTTTCATGAACCACATGGATCCACCAGTGTCATTGCATGTGTGTTCTTTCCATGAACCACAACTAGAGTCATTGCATGTGTGTTATTTTCACAAACCACATATAGATCCACCAAAGGCATTGCATGTCTGTTCTTTTCATAAACCACATGGATCCACTAGTGTCATTGAATGTGTGTTCTTTTCACAAACCGCATATGAATCCACCAGTGTCATTGCATGTGTGTTCTTTTCATTAACAACAACTAGAGTCATTGCATGTGTGTTCTTTTCATGAACCACATATGGATCCACTAGCGTCATTGCATGTTTGTTATTTTCACAAACCACATATGGATCCACCAGAGTCATTGCATGTGTGTTCTTTTCATAAACCACAGCTAGAGTCATTGCATGTGTGTTCTTTTCATTAACCACATATGGAACCACTATATTCATTACATGTTTGTTCTTTTCATTAACCACAGCTAGAGTCATTGCATGTATGTTCTTTTCATAAACCACATATGGATCCAATAGAGTCATTGCATGTCTATTCATTTCATAAACCACATGGATCCATCAGTGTCATTGAATGTGTGTTCTTTACACAAACCACATATGGATCGACTAATGTTTGTGCATGTGTGTTATTTTCATGAACCACAACTAGAGTCATTGAAAGTGTGTTCTTTTCGCAAACCACATATGGATCCACCAGTGTCATTGCATGTGTGTTCTTTTCACACACCACATATCGATCCACCAGTTTCATTGCATGTGTGTTCTTTTCAATAACCACATATCGATCCACTAGATTCATTGCATGTGTGTTCTTTTCATTAACCACATCTAGAATCATTGCATGTGTGTTCTTTTCATAAACAACATATGGATTGACCAGAGTTATTGCATGTCTGTTCTTTTCATAAACCACATGGATCCACTAGTGTTATTGAATGTTTGTTCTTTTCACAAACCACATATGGATCCACCAGTGTCATTGCATGTGTGTTCTTTTTAGTAACCACACATGGATCCACTAGAGTCATTGCATGTGTGTTATTTTCATTAACCACAGCTAGAGTCATTGCATGTCTATTCTTGTCATAAACCACATCCAATAGATTCCTTTCATGTGTGTTCTTTTCACAAACCACATATGGATCCATTAGAGTCATTGCATGTGTGTTCTTATCCTAGACCAGCACTAGAGTCATTGCATGTGTGTTCTTTTCATAAACCATGTAACATCCCAATTTCAGCAACCCTGATTAGTTGTCCAGAATGCAAAAATTAGATGGAACAAAACCTTTTTCTTGTTTAATGCTGAAGTGTTTGCTTTTTGTTTGGATATGCTTATGCATATGAATGTGTATTAGACGATATACTCCTTACCTTAACACCAGTTGACAAAAGCTACTCCCCAAAACAGTCTTGGCTTAATTCCCATACTCTCAAATGTTCTGGCATTTCAAAACATGAGCCAAGATGCTTATGTAAACAAAACTATTTTTGTAACTTCTATTGACAAAACTATGGAGAGTTATATAATATAATCTCCTTATGTTTCCAAGACAGAACCTTCAACTACTCTTACCTCTAGGATCTCCAAAACCTTTTTGTAAGCTTTTGGATTCTACGCTTGGTAGAGATACCAAGGACCTTACCTAGTTCAAACTCTAACCTATTTCAAAATACCCATCCTTACCTCAAGCTAAGCTTTGTGGTAACCCCAGTAGTAGTTGATTTGTTCGTAAGATGAGTTGCCTTGATCTGCTGTTTGAATTGTCTGCTTAGGAGATAGTATGAGCTACTCTAGGAGATCATCACTAGGATAAAGATGTCTCCAAATAATCCCACCCTAAACAAAAATGCAAAGAAAGATCAAATCGCTAGCTACTAGAGATCATCTGAAACCCTTAACCAGATCAATTCTGAAGATATCCCTTCTAGAAGTTTCCAAGTCAATGAAGAGCAATATCAAGCATGGATCCTTTCTACTCAATCTAAACTTCAACATCATCCATTTGATGATGCTTGGGTACCTTGCAACCCATCAAAAACATCCCCTCTCATGCTCTAGTCAAAAACCCAAAATCTGCCAAATTTGATAGAAGATCACACCACCATCCAACCTTCTATGGACCAAATCTTTGCATGGTTGTGTTCTACTCATATAGGTCTATCAATATCTACTTCACTTGTTCCAAGTGGATCATTGTGCTTCTTAAACCCACAAGGTTTTGAAGGCTAGTTGATAATCTGCTTTGGCAGGCTTATTTCAATCAAAGTTCGAAAGCCTGTCTTGGTGAGCTCAAGCAGGATCAAGCTCAAACCCCTACACCAATGCAATATACATCACTTGATCTATCCATCCTCCTAGATCCACAACCCCTTGTTTTCCATCTAATTCAAGTTGGATTTCCAATTCCCAAGGTCGAAAATGCTTGCTACACCTTGTCTACATCATCTACCTTGATCACCAAGATTTATAAAGAATTACCCATATTTATTTTGGCTCCAAATCAATTTAATTCTTTAATAGACAAATTCTTCAAAACCTCTTCCATAAGGGAAAGTTTGGATTCTTCCAAAGCACTTCCCCAACTTTTGGCTCAATTGAGACCCACATATCATACCCCATCTTCCCAATTCAAAAATAAATATTTTTGAAGAGCTTTATTATTTATTTTTGCCCATTTTCTTAAATGGCTAAAATGGAATAATAATAGTTTTAAATACTTTTATCTTACAATAAATCTTGGGAAAATTCCCCTAAGTGTGTATTCACATTTGGGACCATCTCACATCAAAATCCAACCTGGTCCAATGTAAATTTATCAAATGAGATTCTATAAACCCCTTCTGCACTTTTGGAATAAATGATCTTAAGTGGAATTTAAATCCTCTGAAAAATCCCAAATAATTCCTGGAGGTGTGTCTTGACCTCATCTACCCGCCAGTACCATCTCCCCATCTTGTCCAATGCAAGATTTAAGACTTTCTTCATAGCCATCTATTTGACCAAAATTAACAAGGAGACAAATCCTCAAATAAAAAACCCACCAACCCTATACCTTTTGGTCAAACACACTTGCACAGCACACCTCTTCACCCTCTGGTCGAAATGCACTGTAGCACCACTATAGCAACCTTCTTCCCCTTGTCTTTAATGCTTGGAGCTAATTTGAGGGTGAGAGACTGTGGTAATTACAATTGGTGGGAAATGTAGCTGCAGCAGGCTAGCTACCCCTCTCAGCACGACCAGGTCCCCCTCTTACCCCTCTCCACCTCTCCTTTAGACCAATCACTAGCCAGCTCTACCCTCCTCCATGTCCAAGATGGACATTTCCCCTTCTTAAGCTCTCACCTCGGTATAAATGGGCTAGAGGCCCTCCCAGCACGCGCTGCCCCTCCACTCACCTCCCAGAGCCCCCTCCTCCCCCTTGCTCTGTCTTGCTCAACAGAAGGAGAGAGAAGCACTTCGGCCTTTCCTCCATGGATTTGAGCTAAGCTCCCTACCCTCTGCTCCCCTTCCTCTGCATGTCATCCTCCAGTGTCCTCCTATCTCCCCTGACCCTCCCCTGTCTTTGTTTTGCTTAGGCCCCCTCTACTGGCGACGCTGTTGACCACCGACGCCCTCCAGTTTCGGCGTCCTCGTGCGAGCCCCGCACCAGTGTCAAACCACCTCGTGTCGCCCCTCCCCAGGCTCATCGTCGACCACCAAGTCACCTTCGCGCCTCCCCTGTCATCGGCACGGCCGCAGGTGAGACCCTCGAGCTCCTCCGCCGCTCCCTAGGGTTCCGTCCCTGGCGCTCTGTCGCTGCGAGGACGATGTTGGCGGGCCGTTCATCGCCACTTGATCCAACGGCCGAGATCCGGTGATACGCCTTCGCTTGCCACCACCTCTGACCAGCGGGCCCTGCCCAGCGGGATTCGAACCTGCCTCCTGCGCGCTGCCCTGCCCAGTGGGATTCGAACCTGCCTCTGACCGTGGGCCACTTCTCCGTAGTGTGGCCCATCTCCGCTCGAATTCAGCCCAGCCGCCCTAGTCCTCTTTTCCATTTATTTAAATTACTCCTAGATCTAAAACTAGCTGTTTGGTTTAAATAGAAATAAAATTAGAAAATGCCTCCAAATGCCTAGATCCAAATTTCCTAATGGTTATAAAGTTTTTCTTAAACATGCAGTACCTCTGTGGTTCCCAAAAGAATGTTTATTCTTCTCTAATAATTAAAATACCACCTGCTGTCCTTTTCACTAAATAAATCTTTTAGAGAGTTTGATAAACCCAAATTGGGTAAATGCAATTGTATCTGGTAGGTGTTGCATGTACCTATCTCATGGAATTGGTCCCATACCAAGTGGAGCTCTGGTCCACCTTTAGCAAAAATAACAAAATCACCTTGCCTTTGCCTCTAGAAAATTCCCTGGACCAAGCTATAACCTGTTTTGACATAATTCCAACTCCTGGAACACATTAAGGCACACATGTATCAAAACCTAGGATCCCATAATTTTGTAAGCCCCAACTGATTTATTGTGAATTAATCTGTTCTTGGCTTAGTTAATTCACTAATAAAATCACTAATGTAGTTGTGCAACTCCAAAAAGGTTAATTCCAATTTCTACAGAAAGGTACTTTAAATACCTACAATGCACCCTTGGAATCAACTCCAAAGAATTTGTATAATTAATCGGGTGAAAAAGACAAAACAGCTATAGTACTGGCTATGGGAATTTCTCAGGGGCATTCTGGTAATTGTCTTGACCTGATTCCAACTCTCAGTGAACAAGTACATCAAACCCTACTAAAACATCCAAGGAAATAATTTTTCGAGCTCCACAACTTTTCTGGTGAATTATTTCCTAAAACTAGAGCCTTTAGCACTAGAAAATGCATAAGTAATCCGAGAAAAGTGATAAAATAGTGAAACCACTTTTGATGGCCTTATATTTCAATACCTATCTGTAGATATCATTTCTGTATATTGATATCATACAGAACCAATCCTTAGTCCAAAACCCCTCTTAGGTAATTCCTAGACTATAAATCCTAAGGGGATTTCCATCCATATTTCCAAGACAAGGCCAATCCTATTAAATACATTCTTCCTAAGACCTAATGATTTGTAAACTTGAATTGCTCTTGTTTGCTGTATGTATTGTTGTTTGTATGCCTTGTGTTTATTGTGGCTTGGTTTGCTTGCATGTGCTATCGGGACGACGATAGTTGCGATGAATTCGGAGAGCAGAAGAAGTGGTATTTATTATTGGGATTGGTATTCTGGGTTATCCAAAGAAGAAGTCTAGGGACATTTATGCCATATTGCTGATCTCAGGCAAGCCACCTTCTTGCTCATAAGCCTTGTCCTACTGTCTTACTTATGCATGTTTTATCTTCTATTTATTTAAACTTCATTGTTTTACTATATGTTGATGTATATATGGTAGTGGTTTGGCTCCTCCGAATTACTACTCTATTGTACTACTAAGTACAACCCTCTCGATGATACCTACTTGTCCCTAGTATGGTAGATGGTGTAACACCATACCCCTTTGGAGACCCCGATTTCGCCGAAGCAAAGCTAGAGGATGGGAAGACCCCGGAAGAAGTTTTACCAAATGTTTATGATAAAACCTTGGTGAGGTGGGACCTCCCAAGAGATGTTGAGAAAGAAAAAGGTTTTGTTTTACAAACTGCTGAAGGAAAGATGGAGGAAAAAGGTTTACAAAAACGCACCCGGTTCTTTGCAGTTTTGCTAGAACAATTAACCCGTGCAACCACATTACTCTAGAAATGGGACAAGGCTGGATTTGATGTTTGTTTACTCTGGTATAAGCTGCCTCGCAACAACTACAGGGGATCGGGGATCCCTGGAGGGTGGGCCTTCTCCGATAAAGGTCCATGTGGGACATCGACCTGGAGAAGGAACGAAGGGTCTGCTGGCCTCCACGCGTTACTATGAGCCCCTCATTGAAAGCGCACACTCGAGAAGTGGAAAAAGCTCTCCGGTTAGTCCTCGGTACCCGACGTCCCGGTTTTGAGGGGATTAACACTCATAGGGTAGGCACTTATATTGGAGTGGGCATCCGGAGAGTCTTGATCGGTTACTCGACCCACGATCGGTGAAGATCAGGGTAGTGTACCCGGATGGTGTGGGTAAAGTGTACAACCTCTGCAGAGTGTAAATCTATTCGAATAGCCACGTCCGCGGTCATGGATGGTTGGGAAGGTTGCTGTAGAGTGGTGCTGGTTCTGTTTTCAAAAAGGATTTCAGAAAAGAAAAGGCTTTGAAAATATTTTGACCACGGGATGGTCGAAAAGGAGAAAGGTTTTGACCATGGGATGGTCAGAAAGGAATGAAAGGAGTTTGGTCGTGGGATGACCGGAAGAAAGGAACAAATGGGTGACCCAGTCCTAATGTTTTCCAAAATGTTTTACAAAAGTTTTCAACAAAGATATGTAGATGCTATATCTACAAGAGAAACTATTTGAGAAAAGAACTTCCCTTGGAGCCCACCTACTGCCATAGCTATATTGCATATCCTCTTGTTTTATTATTCTATTAAGGTGGTTTGCAAGTACATTCAAAGTACTCACTGGCATTGTCCCTGGCTATTTACTTGGTCAGATATCAATAGGAAGATGATGTTGGCAACTTTGTGAGCTAGGACGTTCTCCCAGTCGGTTGCCTGTAGGTTAAGGCATGGATTGGGCTCTACGCTTGATGAAGTTCCGCTGAACATTACTGATGTAGCCATAACAGAATTTATGTAAGTCTTGTAAATTTGGTATGTCTCAGATGTTGTAATAATACTTGTCGATTATGTGCCACGATGTGGCATCCCGCTAAAACCACTACTAGAAAATCGCGGTGTTTTATCTATGTGCATCATCCTGACATCAGCATGCATCTTTTTGTTAGAAAGTATTTTGCTAAAAGCCTATCTTTGTCTTCCAAATATCTCCGTCTTAATTTCAAATCAAAACTCCGGTCTTTTTCGGGTCTTTTATTTGTCTAAAAACTATTTACAAAAGTCTATTTTAAATTAAAATAAAAGTTTACATTATTTTTGGGAGGCAGCCCGCCAGGCCCGAAAGCCCGGCCGGCCACCTCCAAACCCTAATCTAAGCTGACCCGACCCAGTCCCTAGACCTACCTACCCCTAACCCCCTCTCTCCTCCCCTTATCCACAGAGCCTGCCCCTCCCTCCACCTCACATGCACACAACACACACACTCACACCCACGCACAGGCACGCACACAGCCGACGCACCCACCTCGCGCGGCACGCCCCTGCAGCCACGCCAACTCCCCACCTGGGCGCGTCTCCCCACCAACCTCCTCCCAACCTGGTCCCACCTCCCCATCTCCCGCTCAATCTCCCGCGTCCCGCACTCCACCCCAGCACGCGCGCCACCTCACCTGAGCCACTCCCAGGCCGCCACCTCACGCCTTCTCTCCCTTCCACCCTGGCCCCACACCACACCCCCAGCCAGACGTCCACCACCTGCCACCTCCCCACCAACCGCGTGGGCCCTACCTCTCCCGGGATGGATAGCCACCCCGCGTACGACCCAGTCGACCACCTCGATCCCAGTACGAACCCCTCCCACCTACCGCTCCCGACCCCACCTCGCGGTCCCACCCCCACATGCTTCCACCTCCTCCCCCGTGACTCGCGCCTCCCTCTCCTCGCGTGGTCGCCCGAGCCCGCATCCCCGCCGCCTCCTCCGCTGGCGGCGCGCCCTGCCCCTTCCCCGCTTCTCCTCCTCCGCCGGGCCTCGCCGTCGCCCCACCTCCCTGTCGGCCACCGGCCGCCGGCTCCCTCAAGACCGGCCCCGCGTGCCCTCTCCTCTCCGTCTCGCCTCTTCCTGCTCGTCGAAAAGCCGCCGCCATGGCCGCCCTCCCCTCTCTGGCTGCCCTCCTCTCCGCCTCGAGCCCAGCCGTCCTCGGCAGAAGCTTGCCCAGCATGGCACCTTGTCTCTCGTCGCCACCAACTCCCGTCCCTCCCTGCGTTTCCCTCCTCCCGCTCAGCACCGCCACCGGCAAGAGCTCCGCTCGCGCGCCGCCGCCATGGCTCGGTCTCCCAAGAGCTTTGTCGCCAGGCGCTCCCTCCTTGTTCTCCGCAAGCCCCAGCACCGTCGCCTCTGTTGCCTGTATAGTCGCCACCACCTCAAGCCCTTCCGTCCATGACGGCCGTGGTGGGTACCCTTGCCCCAGAGCCCATTCTGCCTCTCCCTCGCCGTTCAGGCCCGTGCTCACGCCCATGTCGACCACGACTCCGTTGATGTTGCGCTTATCCTCTTCCTTGATGGCCCATGGCACCGGTTGTGGACCTACTGGTGATGCTTATCCGCACCAATGCTTCCACCAAGTCCCGCCCTTGTCCACGCGAAGAGCGTCCCATCTGCCTTGATGTTTGGCGTGTGCTCCTGCACCTCTCATCGTTTTGCATTGCTAGAGCCACCCCTGCGGTCGCTCCCCTGTTTATGTCTGCTGCTTGTCCATGCGTGCCATGTTGTTTCTCCACCCGTGCACACCCGTGCGCTATGGTTCGATGTGATGCAGTGTGCTCTAAACTATTGGTGGGGTAGTGATGTGAAGCTGCGACCATGAAGATCTTCCTGGAGATAAGAGCAACCACTATGTTAATACCTGATGATGGTGGTGTATTGAGGTATCTGTGGTGTGAGTGGGCTCTGCAAGTTCTTCCCATTGGGGCACGGTTCTGTTGATCGAGGCCTTTCGAGGAACAAGTATGACAAGTTTGACAATGACCACGCGAAGCTCTTCGGTCTAGACCCATTAACAAGTCTCCTTCCCGGAAGCGTTGACACCGGTACGACAAGACCTCCTTCCCGCACTGATGCCCGAGGACCCGGAAGCCAAGGTCGCCGACACGGAACGCCAAGTGCTTCTACTCGGATCCAAAAGACCGAACCCTGGCGCGCCAAGTTCTTCGACCCCGAAGACCGATCGATCAGAACGCCAAGACCTCTGTCTGAACCCGAGTTCTTCGTCCCAGGCATCAAGATCTCCTACACGGACCCGAAGACCACTGGTACCCGATCCATTCAAGTTCGCCATCGACGGCAAGATCGACTGTTTGGTACCCAAGTTCTCCGTCGTGACACGACAAGTTCTCCATCTTGTATCCGAACCTTGCCATCCCCGTCGAACCCTGAGACCGAACCCCGAACCCCCCGGAACCCAAGATCTTCCGAACCCAGATGTGAGACCCTAAGCCCCTATTTTTATAATATCACATATACCTGTCGCATCTTTAAATCATCATGCTTGCATACATGTCATCTGGTGGGTTGGGTTAAATAGTCGATTCACTTAAATTAAATATGGACTCTATATGCGGGCTATTCTAGTCTTATTCCAGACTCCATTTAAATTGGTGTAGCGAACCGATGCCATGTTTCACCCTGTTAATACAGCATTTAAATTGCGGGGGTGCTAAATAACTTGAACCGTGTAATTAATTGTCGGGACTCTGGTTCCGCTTAATACTGCCTAATTGCACCGCACTTTTGCCATGCCATGCATCATACCATGAACATGCCGATTCTTCTGTCATAGCATTAAATATTGCATCTGGTGTTTCTTTTAGTGCTTTACTTCTTCGTGGATTAGGCCGATGAGTTGATGCGAGTATCGACAAGTTCTCCGGATAATTAATCTTCGGCTATGTTTCCCAGGCGAGCATCTCTCCCCCTTCTACCTATTTTGCTTTTATAGTCTTTATTTCCCCCTGTTTATCTATTGCTATCTATGTCGTGATGCTTTAGTGTTCCGTACCAGATATATCCCATGCAGCCTCTATATTGCCTTGGACACATCCTATTGCCCGTTGTTTGATAAATAGTCGGCCTTGCGAGTCGTAGTTACTTGCTCATGTGCTGCTTTGCGTCGTTGTTGTTCCACCATTATTGGAAGGTTGGCACATGCTTAATGGTGGAGATGCTTAATGGTGGAGATGATCATGACTTTAAATACAACTATTAAATGGCTGGGATAACTAATGAAAGAGGCACCGGTGGGCAATATATGCTATTTGGTTTTTATGTCCACTTGTGTCCCGTAGGCCCCGAGTACTTGATACCTGTTCCTTGACTATTCGCACTATCCACATCGGGGAGGCCTTATGGACCCCCCCTGAGCCAGAGCTTGATTCATTTCTATTCCTTGGGGCCACAAAGTAGTTTGGGGATTTATTACTATCCTGTACTTATGCCATGCTTTACTGCTTTATTTAAGATTGTGCGTGGAGCACCTGTACTGTTTTGGATCCTGGAATGTTTTCGCGGTATCGACAAGCCCAGTCACACTTTCGGGTTCCCAGTCGTTTACAGCCATTGACACAAACCCTGGGTCCGTTCCGGAGCCGGCCAACTTCGTTGCGGGTAGCTTAGTGGGGTGGCCCCCTGAAATATTTTATGAATCCTGTGATTGCTTTGTCGTGAAAGCCTCATTGGGTTTTGAGTTGGTTTTTCCGAGGTTGATCGTGTGTGTGTTGCTATTTGTGCACCCCTGCAGGGTAAATCTTTCTGAAAGCCGTGTCCGCAGTTATGGACGACTTGGAGCACAATAGCTCGATCATAGACAAGCATAACTAAAGTAGTGTTATAAATTTGACTTAATATGTGACTAGTAATCAACTTCACTATAATGGAATGGATAATAAAAATGCCAACAACTGGTGGATCTGTGGTGATCTATGTCATACTATACCTGTCTAGTAAGTATTGCAACTCCAATGGAATGAAATAAAAGTGCCAACAACTGCTGGGTTTTGGGATTCCTCAAGACAATTATATCTGACTAGTAAATGTTCCAACTACAACTGAATGGTTAACTAAAACTGCTCACTACTTATGCCATCATGATGACTCATTCTATCTATATCTGACTAGTAAGTGCTTCAACTATAATGGAATGAATAAAACTATCAACTATGTGAGTTCCTCGTTTTGACTTCCTCGTTTGGTCTTGAGGGGGAATACCAGGATGGGTATGATTGGTGTTAGTATACGGTTGGTTCCGAATAGGTCTTTCTTATCTCTCTCTAATAGCTGACGGTTAATCGAGTCTCTATAGGTTGTTTAGTGCATGCTGCGCTGCCGCTTCAGTCCACCATGCCTATGTAGGCGAGAGCCACTGAATTCTAGCCTCGTCGTGTACTGGCCTCAGTACTGACGCTCCTCTTTTTCCTTTGCCCTTTGTCAGCACCCCTTTTGTTTTAGCAGGTTTAAGTTCGACGTCGTTAGCAGGGTTACCCTTCTGGCTTGGCCTAGGCAGGGTTATGGACTCCATTGGTTATTCTTCAGGGCTCTTAGCCCCATTTGCATCTTGTCCGTACTCGGACGTTGTAACGTTTTCAAGGTGATTTTTGTATTGTATATCTATATTCTTGACTGTTTGAGTCGCTGTTGTATATATATCTGTTCTGTGGGTCCCATCGAGGACTGTTGTGGAATGGTATTACTTCATTTTCCACCCGCACGAAAGTGCCCGGTGGGCGTCCTTGAATTTTTTCTATGCGGGTTTGGCAGAAAGGGCTGAAACTTGCATAGGGACGATTCGAGGGTGTTACAGAGTGGTATCAGAGCTGAGTAGTTGCGATACCCCACAAGTCCATCCTATAGGATAACCTAGCTAACGACCAAAGTAGAGTGTCAAAACTATTTGGAAAATCGGTTGGATAGATCTGATTAGGTCTGATTTTACACCTTACCCCTCTGTTGTTCTCCTCTTACCTCTGCGTGTTTTGATTCTACCCTCTTAGCTTTTCTTAAAGTCCAGGATTTCTCGTGGTTGGGTTTCCGTCATACCTTCAGGGTTTCGCTTCCTCTTTCGTTAACGGTGCTTCTACATCCGATCATCATGCTATCTGAGGAATCCTTCATCTGTTGGACTTATCTTTGTTTCTTTTTGTGCATTTCGGTGTTTTCCAACACGACAACATCTTCTACATCAGATTCGATGCAGAGTCTGCATCACTCTCTTGTTTCCGAACCCCGCTTGTTGAGATCTTCAGTCTGATTTCGAGAGTTGATTGCAAAATTCAACTATTCATGTATAGAGTAATGTTTTGAGTGCAGGATGGACTCATGACCATACCACTACTCTTATCATTCGCTTTATACATTGAATTGGAGGATCAATGCAATTTTCACTCCTTCCATGGAAGTTAAAGGTGGCCTTATCTTTTGAGACCTTTATCTTCATCTTTGTTTCTCCGGAGTGTTCTCTCAACGAATGCGAGCAACGACCCCTTGTTGGTGGTGTCGCCGATTCAATACGAAGAAGGAACCTTGTGAGTGGTGTCGCGAGGATTGACACGAAGCGAGAAGATTCAGATCGCCGACCATCTTCCCCGTACCATGAGGCGGATCTCGAGGGCGAGATCCCTTGTTAGTGGTGTCGAATTGTGGCATCCCGCTAAAACCACTAATAGAAAATCGCGGTGTTTTATCTATGTGCATCATCCTGACATCAGCATGCATCTTTTTGTTAGAAAGTATTTTGCTAAAAGCCTATCTTTGTCTTCCAAATATCTCCGTCTTAATTTCAAATCAAAACTCTGGTCTTTTCCGGGTCTTTTATTTGTCTAAAAACTATTTAAAAAGTCTATTTTAAATTAAAATAAAAGTTTACATTATTTTTGGGAGGCAGCCCGCCGGCCACCTCCAAACCCTAATCTAAGCTGACCCGACCCAGTCCCTAGACCTACCTACCCCTAACCCCCTCTCTCCTCCCCTTATCCACAGAGCCTGCCCCTCCATCCACCTCACACGCACACAACACACACACTCACACCCACGCACAGGCACGCACATAGCCGACGCACCCACCCCACGAGGCACGCCCCTGCAGCCACGCCAACTCCCCACCTGGGAGCGTCTCCCCACCAACCTCCTCCCTACGCGGTCCCACCTACCCATCTCCCGCTCAATCTCCCGCGTCCCGCACTCCACCCCAGCACGTGTGCCACCTCACCTGAGCCACTCCCAGGCCGGCACCTCACGCCTTCTCTCCCTTCCACCCTGGCCCCACACCACACCCCCAGCCAGACTTCCACCACCTGCCACATCCCAACCAACCGCGCGGGCCCCACCTCTCCCGGGATGGACAGCCACCCGACGTACGACCCGGCCGACCACCTCGATCCCAGCGCGAACCCCTCCCACGTACCGCTCCGGGCCCCACCTCGCGGTCCCACCACCACATGCGTCCACCTCCTCCCCCGTGACCCATGCCTCCCTCTCCTCGTGCGGTGGCCGCATCCCGCCACCTCCTCCCGTGGTGCCGCGCCTGCCTTCTCTACTTCCTCTCCGCTGGGCCTCACCACGCTTCCCTATCGGCCACCGGCCACCGCCTCCCTCAAGACCGGCCCCGCGTGCCCTCTCCTCTCTGTCTCACCTCTTCCTGCTCATCGACAAGCCTCCGCCATGGCCGCCCTCCCCTCTCTAGCCTCCCTCCAATCCGCCTCGAGCCCAGCCGTCCTCAGTAGAAGCTTGCCTAGCGCGGCGCCTCGTCTCTCCTCGCCACCAACTCCCGTCCCTCCCTGCGCTGCCGCCATGGCTTGGTCTCGCAAGAGCTTTGCTGTTGGGCGCTCCTTCCTTGTTCTCCGCAAGCCCCAGCACCGTCGCCTCCGTTGCCTGTATAGTTGCCACCACCTCAAGCCCTTGCGTCCATGACGGCCGCGGTGGGTACCCTTGCCCCAGAGCCCGTTCTGCCTCTCCCTCGCCGTGCAGGCCCATGCTCGCGCCCATGTCGACCACGACTCCATCGATGCTGCGCTTATCCTCTTACTTGATGGCCCATGGCACCGGTTGTGGACCTACCGGTGATGCTTATCCGCACCAATGCTTCCACCAAGTCCCGCCTCCGGCCACGCGAAGAGCGTCCCATCTGCCTTGATGTTTGGCGTGTGCTCCTGCACCTCTCATTGTTTTGCATTGCTAGAGCCACCCCTGCGCTCGCTCCCATGTTTATATCTGCTGCTTGTCCATGCGTGCCATGTTGTTTCTCCACCCGTGCACACCCGTGCGCTATGGTTCGATGTGATGCAGTGTGCTCTAAACTATTGGTGGGGTAGTGATGTGAAGCTGCGACCGTGAAGATCTTCCTGGAGATAAGAGCAACCACTATGTTAATACCTGATGATGGTGGTGTATTGAGGTATCTGTGGTGTGAGTGGGCTCTACAAGTTCTGCCCATCGGGGCACTGTTCTGTTGCTCGAGGCCTTCCGAGGAACAAGTACGACATGTTTGACAATGACCGCGCGTAGCTCTTCGGTCTAGACCCATTAACAAGTCTCCTTCCCGGAAGCGTTGACACCGGTACGACAAGACCTCCTTCCTGCACCAATGCCCGAGGACCCGGACGCCAAGGTCGCCGACACAGAACGCCAAGTTCTTCTACTCGGATCCGAAGACCGAACCCTGGCGCGCCAAGTTCTTCGACCCCGAAGACCGATCCATTGGAACGCCAAGACCTCCGTCCGAACCCGAGTTCTTCGTCCCAGGCGTCAAGATCTCCTACACGGACCCGAAGACCACTGGTACCCGATCCATTCAAGTTCGCCGTCAATGGCAAGATCGACCGTTTGGTACCCAAGTTCTCCGTCGCGACATGACAAGTTCTCCATCTTGTATCTGAACCTTGCCGTCCCCGTCGAACCCTGAGACCGAACCCCGAACCCCCCGGAACCCAAGATCTTCCGAACCCAGATGTGAGACCCTAAGCCCCTATTTTTATAATATGACATATACCTGTCGCATCTTTAAATCATCATGCTTGCATACATGTCATCTGGTGGGTTGGGTTAAATAGTCGAATCACCTAAATTAAATATGGAGTCTATATGCGGGCTATTCTAGTCTTATTCCGGACTCCATTTAAATTGGTGTAGCGAACCGATGCCATGTTTTGCCCTGTTAATACAACATTTAAATTGTGGGGGTGCTAAATAACTTGAACCGTGTAATTCATTGTCGGGACCCTGGTTCCGCTTAATACTGCCTAATTGCACTGCACTTTTGCCATGCCATGCATCATACCATGAACATGCCGATTCTTCTGCCGTAGCATTAAATATTGCATCCGGTGTTTCTTTTAGTGCTTTGCTTCTTCGTGGATTAGGCCGATGAGTTGATGCGAGTATCGACAAGTTATCCGGATAATGAATCTTCGGCTATGTTTCCAAGGCGAGCATCTCTCCCCCTTCTACCTATTTGGCTTTTATAGTCTTTATTTCCCCCTGTTGATCTATTGCTATCTGTGTCGTGATGCTTTAGTGTTCCGTACCAGATATATCCCGTGCAGCCTATATATTGCCTTGGACACATCCTATTGCCCGTTGTTTGATAAATAGTCGGCCTTGCGAGTCGTAGTTGCTTGCTCATGTGCTGCTTTACGTCGTTGTTGTTCCATCATTATTGGAAGGTTGGCACATGCTTAATGGTGGAGATGCTTGATGGTGGAGATGATCATGACTTTAAATACAACTATTAAATGGCTGGGATAACTAATGAAAGAGGCATCGGTGGGCAATATATGCTATTTGGTTTTTATGTCCACTTGTGTCCCGTAGGCCCCGAGTTCTTGATACATGTTCCTTGACTATTCGCACTATCCACATCCGGGAGGCCTTATGGACCCCCTGAGCCAGAGCTTGATTCATTTCTATTTCTTGGGGCCACAAAGTAGTTTGGGGCTTTATTACTATCCTGTACTTATGCCATGCTTTACTGCTTTATTTAAGATTGTGTGTGGAGCACCTGTACTGTTTTGGATCATGGAATGTTTTCGCCGTATCGACAAGCCCAGTCACACTTTCGGGTTCCCAGTCGTTCACAGCCATTGACACAAACCCTGGGTCCATTCCAGAGCCGGCCAACTTCGTTGCGGGTAGCTTAGTGGGGTGGCCCCCTAAAATATTTTATGAATCCTGTGATTGCTTTGTCGTGAAAGCCTCGTTGGGTTTTGAGTTGGTTTTTCCGAGGATGATTGTGTGTGTGTTGCTATTTGTGCACCCCTGCAGGGTAAATCTTTCTGAAAGCCGTGTCGGTGGTTATGGACGACTTGGAGCACAATATCTCCATCATAGACAAGCATAACTAAAGTAGTGTTATAAATTTGACTTAATATGTGACTAGTAATCAACTTCACTATAATGGAATGGATAATAAAAATGCCAACAACTGGTGGATCTGTGGTGATCTGTGTCATAATATACATGTCTAGTAAGTATTGCAACTCCAATGGAATGAAATAAAAGTGCCAACAACTGCTGGGATTTGGGATTCCTCAGGACAATTATATCTGACTAGTAAATGTTCCAACTACAACTGAATGGTTAACTAATGCTTCCCACTACTTATGCTATGAGGATGACTCATTCTATCTATATCTGACTAGTAAGTGCTTCAACTATAATGGAATGAATAAAACTGTCAACTGTGTGAGTTCCTCGGTTTGACTTCCTCGTTTGGTCTCGAGGGGGAATATCAGGATGGGTATGATTGGTCTTAGTATGCGGTTGGTTCCGAATAGGTCTTTCTTATCTCTCTCTAATAGCCGACGGTTAATCGAGTCTCTATAGGTTGTTTAGTGCATGCTACGCTATCGCTTCAGTCCACCATACCTATGTAGGCGAGAGCCGCCGAATTCTAGCCTCGCCATGTACTGGCCTCAGTACTGACGCTCCTCTTTTTCCTTTGCCCTTTGTCGGCACCCCTTTTCTTTTAGCAGGTTTAAGTTTTATGTCGTTAGCAGGGTTACCCTTCTGGCTTGGCCTGGGCAGGGTTATGGACGCCATTGGTTATTCTTAAGGGCTCTTAGCCCCATTTGAATCTTGTCCGTACTCGAACATTGTAACGTTTTCAAGGTGATTTGGATCTTTGTATTGTATATCTATATTCTTGACTCGTTGAGTCGCTGTTGTATATATATCTATTATGTGGGTCCCATCGAGGACTGTTGTGTAATGGTATTACTTCGTTTTCCACCCGCACGAAAGTGCCTGGTGGTCGTCCTTGAATCGTTTCTATGCGGGTTTGGCGGAAAGGGCTGAAACTTGCATAGGGCCGATTCGAGCGTGTTACACACGACCAACTGATCATGGGATCGTGGTTGTATGCATAACAGGGATTCTCAGAGGATTAATCCGGGGGCCCCACAAACCACATATGGATCCACCAGAGTCATTGCATGTAAGTTATTTTCATGAACCACATGGATCCACCAGTGTCATTGCATGTGTGTTCTTTTCATGAACCACAACTAGAGTCATTGCATGTATGTTCTTTTCACAAACCACATATGAATCCACCATAGTCATTGCATGTCTGTTCTTTTCATAAACCACATGGATCCACCAGTATCATTCAATGTGTCTTCTTTTCACAAACCACATATGGATCCACCAGTGTCATTGCATGTGTGCTATTTTCATAAACCACGGCTAGAGTCATTGCATGTGTGTTATTTTCATTAACCACATATGGAACCACTAGAGTCATTGCATGTGTGTTCTTTTCATTAACAACAGCTAGAGCCATTGCATGTTTGTTCTTTTCATAAACCACATATGGATCCAATAGAGTTATTGCATGTCTGTTCTTTTCATAAACCACATGGATCCACCAGTGTCGTTGAATGTGTGTTCTTTTCACAAACCACGTATGGATCCACCAGTGTTAGTGCATGTGTGTTCTTTTCATGAACCACAACTAGAGTCATTGAATGTGTGTTCTTTTCGCAGACCACCTATGGATCCACCAGTGTCATTGCATGTGTGTTCTTTTCACACACCACATATGGATCCACCAGTGTCATTGCATGTGTGTTCGTTTCATAAATCATAGCTAGAGTAATTGCATGTGTGTTCTTTTCATTAACCACATATGGATCCACTAGAGTCATTGCATATGTGTTCTTTTAATTAACCACAGCTAGAGTCATTGCATGTGTGTTCTTTTCATAAACCACATATGGATCCACCAGAGTCATTGCATGTATGTTCTTTTCATAAACCACATGGATCCAACTGTGTATGAATGTTTATTCTTTTCACAAACCACATATGGATCCACCAGTGTCTGTGCATGTGTGTTCTTTTCATTAACCACACATGGATCCACCAGTGTCATTTCATGTGTGTTCATTTCATTAACCACATATGGATCCACTAGAGTCATTACATGTGTGTTCTTTTCATTAACCACAGCTATAGTCATTGCATGTGTGTTCTTTTCATTAACCACAGCTAGAGTCATTGCATGTGTATTCTTTTCATTAACAATAGCTAGATTCATTGCATGTGTGTTCTTTTCATAAAACACATATGGATCGACTAGAGTCATTGCATGTCTGTTCTTTTCATAAAACACATATGGATCCACCAGTGTGATTGAATGTGTGTTCTTTTCACAAACCACATATGGATCCACCAGTGTCATTGCATGTGTGTTCTTTTCATTAACCACACATGGAGTCATTGCATGTATGTTATTTTCATGAACCACATGGATCCACCAGTGTCATTTCATGTGTGTTCTTTTCATGAACCACAACTAGAGTCATTGCATGTGTGTTCTTTTCACAAACCACATATGGATTCACCAGAGTCATTGCATGTCTATTCTTTTCATAAACCACATGGATCCACCAGTGTCATTCAATGTGTGTTATTTTCACAAACCACATATGGATCCACCAGTGTCATTGCATGTGTGTTCTTTTCATAAACCACAACTAGAGTCATTGCATGTGTGTTCTTTTCATTAACCACATATGGAACCACTAGAGTCATTGCATGTGTCTTCTTTTCATTGACCACAACTAGAGTCATTGCATGTCTGTTCTTTTCAAAAACCACATATGGATCCAATAGAGTCATTGCATGTCTATTTATTTCATAAACCACATAGATCTACCAGTGTCATTGAATGTGTGTTCTTTACACAAACCAAATATGGATCCACCAGTGTTTGTGCATGTGTGTTATTTTCATGAACCACAACTAGAGTCATTGAAAGTGTGTTGTTTTCGCAAAGCACTTATGGATCCACCAGTGTCATTGCATGTATGTTCTTTTCACAAACCACATATGGATCCACTAGTTTCATTGCATGTGTGTTCTTTTAAATAACCACATATGGATCAACTAGAGTCATTGCATGTGTGTTCTTTTCATTAACTACAGGTAGAATCATTTCTTGTGTGTTCTTTTGATAAACCACATATGGATCCACCAGAGTCATTGCATGTCTATTCTTTTCATAAACCACATGGATCCACTAGTGTCATTGAATGTTTGTTCTTTTCACAAACCACATATGGATCCACCAGTGTCATTGCATGTCTGTTCTTTTCATTAACCACACATGGATCCACTAGAGTCATTGCATGTGTGTTAATTTCATTAACCATAGCTAGAGTCATTGCATGTCTCTTCTTTTCATAAACCACATGGATCCACTAGATTCATTTCATGTGTGTTCTTTTCACAAACCACATATGGATCCACTAGAGTCATTGCATGTGTGTTCTTATCCTAGACTAGGAGTAGAGTCATTGCATGTGTGTTCTTTTCATAAACCACATATGGATTCACCAGAGTCATTGCATGTAAGTTATTTTCATGAACCACATGGATCCACCAGTGTCATTGCATGTGTGTTCTTTTCATGAACCACAACTACAATCATTGCATGTGTGTTCTTTTCACAATCCACATATGGATCCACCAGTGTCATTGCATGTCTGTTCTTTTCATAAACCACATGGATCCACCAGTGTCATTCAATGTCTGTTCTTTTCACAAATCACATATCGATCCACCAGTGTCATTGCATGTGTGTTCTTTTCATAAAAACGGCTAGAGTCATTGCATGTGTGTTCTTTTCAGTGACCACATATGGAACCACAAGAGTCATTGCATGTGTGTTCTTTTCATTAACTGCAGCTAGAGTCATTGCATGTCTGTTCTTTTCATAAACCACATATGGATCCAATAGAGTCAATGCATGTCTGTTGTTTTCATAAACCATATGGATCCACTAGTGTCATTGAATGTGTGTTCTTTTCACAAACGACATATGGATCCACCAGTGTTACGGCATGTGTGTTATTTTCATGAACCACAACTAGAGTCATTGAATGTGTGTTCTTTTTGCAAACCACATATATTCCACCAATTTCATTGCATGTGTGTTCTTTTCACAAACCACATATGGATCCACCAGTGTCATTGCGTGTGCGTTCTTTTCATAAAACACAGCTAGAGTCATTGCATGTCTATTCTTTTCATTAAACACATATGGATCCACTAGAGTGATTGCATATGTCTTCTTTTCATTAAACACATATGGATCCACTAGAGTGATTGCATATGTCTTCTTTTCATTAACCACAACTAGAGTCATTGCATGTGTCTTGTCATAAACCACATATGGATCCACTAGAGTCATTGCATGTCTGTTCTTTTTATAAACCACATGGATCCACCAGTGTAATTGAATGTTTGTTGTTTTCACAAACCACATATGGATCCACCAGTGTCATTGCATGTGTTTTCTTTTCATTAACCACACATGGATCCACCAGTGTCATTGCATGTGTGCTCTTTTCAAGAACAACTTCTTGAGTCATTGCATGTGTGTTATCTTCATTAACCACATATGGATCCACTAGAGTCATTGCATGTGTGTTCTTTTCATTAACCACAACTAGAGTCATTGCATGTGTGTTCTTTTCATTCACCACAGCTAGAGTCATTGCATGTGTGTTCTTTTCATAAACCACATATGGATCCACCAGAGTCATTGCATGTGTGTTCTTTTCATAAACCACATGGATCCACCAGTGTTATTGAATGTGTGTTATTTTCATAAGCCACATATGGATCCACTAGTGTCATTGCATGTGTGTTCTTTTCATTAACCACACATGGATCCACCAGTTTCATTGCATGTGTGTTCTTTTCAATAACCACATATGGATCAACTAGAGTCATTTCATGTATTTTCTTTTAATTAACCACAACTAGAATAATTTCATGTGTGTTCTTTTCATAAACCACATATGGATCCACCAGACTCATTGCATGTCTATTCTTTTCATAAACCACATCGATCCACCAGTGTCATTGAATGTTTGTTTTTTTCACAAACCACATATGGATCCACCAGTGTCATTGCATGTGTGTTCTTTTCATTAACCACACATGGATCCACTAGAGTCATTGCATGTGTGTTATTTCCATTAACCATAGATAGAGTCATTGCATGTGTGTTCTTTTCATTAACCACAAATGGAACCACAAGAGTAATTGCATGTGTGTTCTTTTCAAACCACATATGGATCCACTAGAGTCATTGCATGTGTGTTCGTTTCATTAACCAGCACTAGTGTCATTGCATGTGTGTTCTTATCATAAACCACATATGGATCCACCAGAGTCATTGCATGTGTGTTCTTTTCATGAACCACATGGATCCACCAGTGTCATTGCATGTGTGTTCTTTTCATGAACCACAACTAGAATCATTGCATGTGTGTTCTTTTTTCAAACCACATATGGATCCACCAGAGTCATTGCATGTTTGTTGTTTTCACAACTAGAGTCATTGAATGTGTGTTCTTTTCTCAAACCACATATGGATCCAACAATGTCATTGCATGTGTGTTCTTTTCACAAACCACATACGAATCCACCGGTGTCATTGCATGTGCGTTCTTTTCATAAATCACAGCTAGAGTCATTGCATGTCTATTCTTTTCATTAAACACATATGGATCCACTAGAGTGATTGCATATGTGTTCTTTTCATTAACCACAACTAGAGTCATTGCATGTGTCTTCTTTTCATAAACCTCATATGGATCCACCAGAGTCATTGCATGTCTGTTCTTTTCATAAACCACATGGATCCACTAGATTCATTTCATGCGTGTTCTTTTCACAAACAAACATATGGATCCACTAGAGTCATTGCATGTGTGTTCTTATCCTAGACTAGGACTAGAGTCATTGCATGTGTGTTCTTTTCATAAACCACATATGGATTCACCAGAGTCATTGCATGTAAGTTATTTTCATGAACCACATGGATCCACCAGTGTCATTGCATGTGTGTTCTTTTCATGAACCACAACTAGAATCATTGCATGTGTGTTCTTTTCACAATCCACATATGGATCCACCAGTGTCATTGCATGTCTGTTCTTTTCATAAACCACATGGATCCACCAGTGTCATTCAATGTCTGTTCTTTTCACAAACCACATATCGATCCACTAGTGTCATTACATGTGTGTTCTTTTCATAAAAACGGCTAGAGTCATTGCATGTGTGTTCTTTTCAGTAACCACATATGGAACCACAAGAGTCATTGCATGTGTGTTCTTTTCATTAACCGCAGCTAGAGTCATTGCATGTCTGTTCTTTTCATAAACCACATATGGATCCAATAGAGTCAATGCATGTCTGTTGTTTTCATAAACCATATGGATCCACCAGTGTCATTGAATGTGTGTTCTTTTCACAAACGACATATGGATCCACCAGTGTTACGGCATGTGTGTAATTTTCATGAACCACAACTAGAGTCATTGAATGTGTGTTCTTTTTGCAAACCACATATGTTCCACCAATTTCATTGCATGTGTGTTCTTTTCACAAACCACATATGGATCCACCAGTGTCATTGCGTGTGCGTTCTTTTCATTAAACACAGCTAGAGTCATTGCATGTCTATTCTTTTCATTAAACACATATGGATCCACTAGAGTGATTGCATATGTCTTCTTTTCATTAACCACAACTAGAGTCATTGCATGTGTCTTTTCATAAACCACATATGGATCCACTAGAGTCATTGCATGTCTGTTCTTTTTATAAACCACATGGATCCACCAGTGTAATTGAATGTTTGTTGTTTTCACAAACCACATATGGATCCACCAGTGTCATTGCATGTGTTTTCTTTTCATTAACCACACATGGATCCACCAGTGTCATTGCATGTGTGCTCTTTTCATAAACCACAGCTTGAGTCATTGCATGTGTGTTATCTTCATTAACCACATATGGATCCACTAGAGTCATTGCATGTGTGTTCTTTTCATTAACCACAACTAGAGTCATTGCATGTGTGTTCTTTTCATTCACCACAGCTAGAGTCATTGCATGTGTGTTCTTTTCATAAACCACATATGGATCCACCAGAGTCATTGCATGTGTGTTCTTTTCATAAACCACATGGATCCACCAGTGTTATTGAATGTGTGTTATTTTCATAAGCCACATATGGATCCACTAGTGTCATTGCATGTGTGTTCTTTTCATTAACCACACATGGATCCACCAGTTTCATTGCATGTGTGTTCTTTTCAATAACCACATATGGATCAACTAGAGTCATTGCATGTGTGTTCTTTTCATTAACCACAGCTAGAATCAATGCATGTGTGTTCTTTTCATAAACCACATATGGATCCACCAGACTCATTGCATGTCTATTCTTTTCATAAACCACATCGATCCACCAGTGTCATTGAATGTTTGTTTTTTTCACAAACCACATATGGATCCACCAGTGTCATTGCATGTGTGTTCTTTTCATTAACCACACATGGATCCACTAGAGTCATTGCATGTGTGTTATTTCCATTAACCATAGCTAGAGTCATTGCATATCTATTCTTTTCAGAAACCACATGGATCCACTAGATTAATTGCATGTGTGTTCTTTTCACAAACCACATATGTATCCACTAGAGTCATTGCATGTGTGTTCTTATCCTACACCAGCACTAGAGTCATTGCATGTGTGTTCTTTTCATAAACGACATATGGATCCACCAGAGTCATTGCAGGTAAGTTATTTTCATGAACCACATGGATCCACCAGTGTTATTGCATGTGTGTTCTTTTCATGAACCACAACTAGAATCATTGCATGTGTGTTCTTTTCACAAACCACATATGGATCCACCAGAGTCATTGCATGTCTGTTGTTTTCATAAACCACATGCATCCACCAGTGTCATTGAATGTGTGTTCTTTTCACAAACCACATACGGATCCACCAGTGTTAGGGCATGTGTATTATTTTCATGAACCACAACTAGAGTCATTGAATGTGTGTTCTTTTTGCAAACCACATATGGATCCAACAATGTCATTGCATGTGTGTTCTTTTCACAAACCACATACGAATCCACCGGTGTCATTGCATGTGCGTTCTTTTCATAAATCACAGCTAGAGTCATTGCATGTCTATTCTTTTCATTAAACACATATGGATCCACTAGAGTGATTGCATATGTGTTCTTTTCATTAACCACAACTAGAGTCATTGCATGTGTCTTCTTTTCATAAACCTCATATGGATCCACCAGAGTCATTGCATGTCTGTTCTTTTCATAAACCACATGGATCCACTAGATTCATTACATGTGTGTTCTTTTCACAAACCACATATGGATCCACTAGAGTCATTGCATGTGTGTTCTTATCCTAGACTAGGACTAGAGTCATTGCATGTGTGTTCTTTTCATAAACCACATATGGAGTCACCAGAGTCATTGCATGTAAGTTATTTTCATGAACCACATGGATCCACCAGTGTCATTGCATGTGTGTTCTTTTCATGAACCACAACTAGAATCATTGCATGTGTGTTCTTTTCACAATCCACATATGGATCCACCAGTGTCATTGCATGTCTGTTCTTTTCATAAACCACATGGATCCACCAGTGTCATTCAATGTCTGTTCTTTTCACAAACCACATATCGATCCACTAGTGTCATTACATGTGTGTTCTTTTCATAAAAACGGCTAGAGTCATTGCATGTGTGTTCTTTTCAGTAACCACATATGGAACCACAAGAGTCATTGCATGTGTGTTCTTTTCATTAACCGCAGCTAGAGTCATTGCATGTCTGTTCTTTTCATAAACCACATATGGATCCACCAGTGTTAGGGCATGTGTATTATTTTCATGAACCACAACTAGAGTCATTGAATGTGTGTTCTTTTTGCAAACCACATATGGATCCAACAATGTCATTGCATGTGTGTTCTTTTCACAAACCACATACGAATCCACCGGTGTCATTGCATGTGCGTTCTTTTCATAAATCACAGCTAGAGTCATTGCATGTCTATTCTTTTCATTAAACACATATGGATCCACTAGAGTGATTGCATATGTGTTCTTTTCATTAACCACAACTAGAGTCATTGCATGTGTCTTCTTTTCATAAACCTCATATGGATCCACCAGAGTCATTGCATGTCTGTTCTTTTCATAAACCACATGGATCCACTAGATTCATTACATGTGTGTTCTTTTCACAAACCACATATGGATCCACTAGAGTCATTGCATGTGTGTTCTTATCCTAGACTAGGACTAGAGTCATTGCATGTGTGTTCTTTTCATAAACCACATATGGAGTCACCAGAGTCATTGCATGTAAGTTATTTTCATGAACCACATGGATCCACCAGTGTCATTGCATGTGTGTTCTTTTCATGAACTACAACTAGAATCATTGCATGTGTGTTCTTTTCACAAACCACATATGGATCCACCAGAGTCATTGCATGTCTGTTCTTTTCATAAACCCAATGGATCCACCAATGTCATTTAATCTGTGTTCTTTTCACAAACCACATATCGATCCACCAGTGTCATTGCATGTGTGTTCTTTTCATAAAAAACGGCTAGAGTCATTGCATGTGTGTTCTTTTCATTAACCACATATGGAACCACAAGAGTCATTGCATGTGTGTTCTTTTCATTAACCACAGCTAGAGTCATTGCATGTTTGTTATTTTCATAAACCACATATGGATCCAATAGAGTCATTGCATGTCTGTTCTTTGCATAATCCACATGGATCCAGCAGTGTCATTGAATGTGTGTTCTTTTCACAAACCACATATGGATCCACCAGTGTTAGGGCATGTGTGTTATTTTCATGAACCACAACTAGAGTCATTGAATGTGTGTTCTTTTTGCAAACCACATATGTTCCACCAATTTCATTGCATGTGTGTTCTTTTCACAAACCACATACGGATCCACCAGTGTCATTGCATGTGTGTTCTTTTCAGAAATCACAGCTAGAGTCATTGCATGTGTGTTGTTTTCATTAAACACATATGGATCCACTAGAGTCATTGCATATGTGTTCTTTTCATTAACCACAACTAGAGTCATTGCATGTGTCTTCTTTTCATAAACCACATATGGATCCACTAGAGTCATTGCATGTCTGTTCTTTTCATAAACCACATGGATCCACCAGTGTAATTGAATGTTTGTTGTTTTCACAAACCACATATGGATCCACCAGTGTCATTGCATGTGTTTTCTTTTCATTAACCACACATGGATCCACCAGTGTCATTGCATGTGTGCTCTTTTCATAAACCACAGCTAGAGTCATTGCATGTGTGTTATCTTCATTAACCACATATGGATCCACTAGAGTCATTGCATGTGTGTTCTTTTCATTAACCACAACTAGAGTCATTGCATGTGTGTTCTTTTCATTCACCACAGCTAGAGTCATTGCATGTGTGTTCTTTTCATAAACCACATATGGATCCACCAGAGTCATTGCATGTGTGTTCTTTTCATAAACCACATGGATCCACCAGTGTCATTGAATGTGTGTTCTTTTCACAAGCCACATATGGATCCACTAGTGTCATTGCATGTGTGTTATTTTCATTAACCACACATGGATCCACCAGTTTCATTGCATGTGTGTTCTTTTCAATAACCACATATGGATCAACTAGAGTCATTGCATGTGTGTTCTTTTCATTAACCACAGCTAGAATCAATGCATGTGTGTTCTTTTCATAAACCACATATGGATCCACCAGACTCATTGCATGTCTATTCTTTTCATAAACCACATCGATCCACCAGTGTCATTGAATGTTTGTTTTTTTCACAAACCACATATGGATCCACCAGTGTCATTGCATGTGTGTTCTTTTCATTAACCACACATGGATCCACTAGAGTCATTGCATGTGTGTTATTTCCATTAACCATAGCTAGAGTCATTGCATATCTATTCTTTTCAGAAACCACATGGATCCACTAGATTAATTGCATGTGTGTTCTTTTCACAAACCACATATGGATCCACTAGAGTCATTGCATGTGTGTTCTTATCCTACACCAGCACTAGAGTCATTGCATGTGTGTTCTTTTCATAAACGAAATATGGATCCACGAGTGTCTTTGCTGGTAAGTTATTTTCATGAACCACATGGATCCACCAGTGTTATTGCATGTGTGTTCTTTTCATGAACCACAACTAGAATCATTGCATGTGTGTTCTTTTCACAAACCACATATGGATCCACCAGAGTCATTGCATGTTTGTTGTTTTCATAAACCACATGGATCCACCAGTGTCATTGCATGTGTGTTCTTTTCACAAACCACATATGGATCCACCAGTGTTAGGGCATGTGTATTATTTTCATGAACCACAACTAGAGTCATTGAATGTGTGTTCTTTTTGCAAACCACATATGGATCCAACAATGTCATTGCATGTGTGTTCTTTTCACAAACCACATACGAATCCACCGGTGTCATTGCATGTGCGTTCTTTTCATAAATCACAGCTAGAGTCATTGCATGTGTGTTGTTTTCATTAAACACATATGGATCCACTAGAGTCATTGCATATGTGTTCTTTTCATTAACCACAACTAGAGTCATTGCATGTGTCTTCTTTTCATAAACCTCATATGGATCCACCAGAGTCATTGCATGTCTGTTCTTTTCATAAACCACATGGATCCACTAGATTCATTACATGTGTGTTCTTTTCACAAACCACATATGGATCCACTAGAGTCATTGCATGTGTGTTCTTATCCTAGACTAGGACTAGAGTCATTGCATGTGTGTTCTTTTCATAAACCACATATGGAGTCACCAGAGTCATTGCATGTAAGTTATTTTCATGAACCACATGGATCAACTAGAGTCATTGCATGTGTGTTCTTTTCATGAACCACAACTAGAATCATTGCATGTGTGTTCTTTTCACATACCACATATGGATCCACCAGAGTCATTGCATGTCTGTTCTTTTCATAAACCACATGGATCCACCAGTGTCATTCAATGTGTGTTCTTTTCACAAACCACATATCGATCCACCAGTGTCATTGCATGAGAGTTATTTTCATAAAAACGGCTAGAGTCACTGCATGTGTGTTCTTTTCACTAACCACACATGGAAGCACAAGAGTCATTGCATGTGTGTTCTTTTCATTAACCACAGCTAGAGTCATTGCATGTCTGTTCTTTTCATAAACCACATATGGATCCAATAGAGTCATTGCATGTCTGTTCTTTTCATAAACCACATGGATCCACCAGTGTCATTGAATGTGTGTTCTTTTCACAAACCACATATGGATCCACCAGTGTTAGTGCATGTGTGTTCTTTTCATGAACCACAACTAGAGTCATTGAATGTGTGTTCTTTTTGCAAACCACATATGGATCCACCAATGTCATTGCATGTGTGTTATTTTCACAAACCACATACGGATCCACTAGTGTCATTGCATGTGCGTTCTTTTCATAAATCACAGCTAGAGTCATTGCATGTCTATTCTTTTCATTAAACACATATGGATCCACTAGAGTCATTGCATATGTGTTCTTTTCATTAACCACAACTAGAGTCATTGCATGTG
The DNA here is from genome assembly GCA_023614405.1 of Avena insularis. Lineage (NCBI taxonomy): Eukaryota > Viridiplantae > Streptophyta > Magnoliopsida > Poales > Poaceae > Avena > Avena insularis. Next base: position 305,665,771 of record CM042694.1, read on the forward strand.
TCTTCTTTTCATAAACCACATATGGATCCACTAGAGTCATTGCATGTATGTTATTTTCATAAACCACATGGATCCACCAGTGTAATGGAATGTTTGTTCTTTTCACAAACCACATATGGATCCACCAGTGTCATTGCATGTGTGTTCTTTTCATTAACCACACATGGATCCACCAGTGTCATTGCATGTGTGCTCTTTTCATAAACCACAGCTAGAGTCATTGCATGTGTGTTCTTTTCATTAACCACATATGGATCCACTAGAGTCATTGCATGTGTGTTCTTTTCATTAACCACAGCTAGAGTCATTGCATGTGTGTTCTTTTCATTCACCACCTAGAGAGTCATCATATGTGTTCTTTTGATAAACCACATGGATCCACCAGTGTTATTGAATGTGTGTTATTTTCATAAGCCACATATGGATCCACCAGTGTCATTGCATGTGTGTTCTTTTCATTAACCACACATGGATCCACCAGTTTCATTGCATGTGTGTTCTTTTCAACAACCACATATGGATCCACTAGAGTCATTGCATGTGTGTTCTTTTCATTAACCACAGCTAGAATCATTGCATGTGTGTTCTTTTCATAAACCACATATGGATCCACCAGACTCATTGCATGTCTATTCTTTTCATAAACCACATGGATCCACCAGTGTCATTGAATGTTTGTTTTTTTCACAAACCACATATGGATCCACCAGTGTCATTGCATGTGTGTTCTTTTCATTAACCACACATGGATCCACTAGAGTCATTGCATGTGTGTTATTTTCATTAACCATAGCTAGAGTCATTGCATGTCTATTCTTTTCAGAAACCACATGGATCCACTAGATTCATTGCATGTGTGTTCTTTTCACAAACCACATATGGATCCACTAGAGTCATTGCATGTGTGTTCTTATCCTACACCAGCACTAGACTCATTGCATGTGTGTTCTTTTCATAAACCACATATGGATCCACCAGAGTCATTGCAGGTAAGTTATTTTCATGAACCACATGGATCCACCAATGTTATTGCATGTGTGTTCTTTTCATGAACCACAACTAGAATCATTGCATGTGTGTTCTTTTCACAAACCACATATGGATCCACCAGAGTCATTGCATGTCTGTTCTTTTCATAAACCACATGGATCCACCAGTGTCATTGAATGTGTGTTCTTTTCACAAACCACATATGGATCCACCAGTGTCATTGCATGTGTGTTCTTTTCATTAACCACAACTAGAGTCATTGAAGTGTGTTCTTTTTGCAAACCACATATGGATCCAACAATGTCATTGCATGTGTTTTCTTTTCACAAACCACATACGGATCCACCAGTGTCATTGCATGTGTGCTCTTTTCATAAACCACAGCTAGAGTCATTGCATGTGTGTTCTTTTCATTAACCACATATGGATCCACTAGAGTCATTGCATGTGTGTTCTTTTCATGAACCACAACTAGAATCATTGCATGTGTGTTCTTTTCACAAACCACATATGGATCCACCAGAGTCATTGCATGTCTATTCTTTTCATAAACCACATGGATCCACTAGATTCATTTCATGTGTGTTCTTTTCACAAACCACATATGGATCCACTTGAGTCATTACATGCGTGTTCTTTTCATAGACTAGGACTAGAGTCATTGCATGTGTGTTCTTTTCATTAACCACATATGGAACCACAAGAGTCATTGCATGTGTGTTCTTTTCATTAATCACACATGGATCCACTAGAGTCATTGGATGTGTGTTATTTTCATTAACCATAGATAGAGTCATTACATGCGTGTTCTTTTCACCAATCACCTATGGATCCACCAGAGTCATTGCATGTCTATTCTTTTCATAAACCACATGGATCCACCACTGTCATTCAATGTGTGTTCTTTTCACAAACCACATATCGATCCACCAATGTCATTGCATGTCTATTCTTTTCATAAAAAACGGCTAGAGTCATAACATGTGTGTTCTTTTCATTAACTACATATGGAACCACAAGAGTCATTGCATGTGTGTTCTTTTCATTAACCACAGCTAGAGTCATTGCATGTCTGTTCTTTTCATAAACCACATATGGATCCAATAGAGTCATTGCATGTCTGTTCTTTTCATAAACCACATGGATCCACCAGTGTCATTGAATGTGTGTTCTTTTCACAAACCACATATGGATCCCCCAGTGTTAGTGCATGCGTGTTCTTTTCATGAACCACAATTAGAGCCATTGAATGTGTGTTCTTTTTGCAAACCACATATGGATCCATGAATGTCATTGCATGTGTGTTCTTTTCACAAACCACATATGGATCCACCAGTGTCATTGCATGTGTGTTCTTTTCAGAAATCACAGCTAGAGTCATTGCATGTGTGTTCTTTTCATTAAACACGTATGGATCCACTAGAGTCATTGCATCTGTGTTCTTTTCATTAACCACAACTAGAGTCATTGCATGTGTCTTCTTTTCATAAACCACATATGGATCCACTAGAGTCATTGCATGTATGTTCTTTTCATAAACCACATGGATCCACCAGTGTAATTGAATGTTTGTTCTTTTCACAAACCACATATGGATCCACCGGTGTCATTGCATGTGTGTTCTTTTCATTAACCACACATGGATCCACCAGTGTCATTGCATGTGTGCTCTTTTCATAAACCACAGCTAGAGTCATTGCATGTGTGTTCTTTTCATTAACCACATATGGATCCACTAGAGTCATTGCATATGTGTTCTTTTCATTAACCACAACTAGAGTCATTGCATGTGTGTTCTTTTCATTAACCACAGCTAGAGTCATTGCATGTGTGTTCTTTTCATAAACCACATATGGATCCACCAGAGTCATTGCATGTGTGTTCTTTTCGTAAACCACATGGATCCACCAGTGTCATTGAATGTGTGTTCTTTTCACAAACCACATATGGATCCACCAGTGTCATTGCATGTGTGTTCTTTTCATTAACCACACAAGGATCCACCAGTTTCATTGCATGTGTGTTTATTTCAATAACCACATATGGATCAACTAGAGTCATTGCATGTGTGTTCTTTTCATTAACCACAACTAGAATCATTCCATGTGTGTTCTTTTCACCACATATGGATCCACCAGACTCATTGCATGTCTATTCTTTTCATAAACCACATGGATCCACCAGTGTCATTGAATGTTTGTTCTTTTCACAAACCACATATGGATCCACTAGTGTCATTGCATGTGTGTTCTTTTCATTAACCACACATGGATCCACTAGAGTCATTGCATGTGTGTTATTTTCATTAACCATAGCTAGAGTCATTGCATATCTATTCTTTTCAGAAACCACATGGATCCACTAGAGTCATTGCATGTGTGTTCTTATCCTACACCAGCACTAGAGTCATTGCATGTGTGTTCTTTTCATAAACGACATATGGATCCACCAGAGTCATTGCATGTAAGTTATTTTCATGAACCACATGGATCCACCAGTGTTATTGCATGTGTGTTCTTTTCATGAACCACAACTAGAATCATTGCATGTGTGTTCTTTTCACATACCACATATGGATCCACCAGAGTCATTGCATGTCTGTTCTTTTCATAAACCACATGGATCCACCAGTGTCATTCAATGTGTGTTCTTTTCACAAACCACATATTGATCCACCAGTGTCATTGCATGTGTGTTCTTTTCATAAAAAATGGCTAGAGTCATTGCATGTGTGTTCTTTTCATAAAAAACGGCTAGAGTCATTGCATGTGTGTTCTTTTCATTAACCACATATGGAACCACAAGAGTCATTGCATGTGTGTTCTTTTCATTAACCACAGCTAGAGTCATTGCATGTCTGTTCTTTTCATAAACCACATATGGATCCAATAGAGTCATTGCATGTCTGTTCTTTTCATAAACCACATGGATCCAACAGTGTCATTTAATGTGTGTTCTTTTCACAAACCACATATGGATCCACCAGTGTTAGTGCATGCGTGTTCTTTTCATGAACCACAATTAGAGTCATTGAATATGTGTTCTTTTTGCAAACCACATATGGATCAACCAATGGCATTGCATGTGTGTTCTTTTCACAAACCACATATGGATCCACCAGTGTCATTGCATGTGTGTTCTTTTCAGAAATCACAGCTAGAGTCATTGCATGTGTGTTCTTTTCATTAAACACATATGGATCCACTAGAGTTATTGCATATGTGTTCTTTTCATTAACCACAACTAGAGTCATTGCATGTGTCTTCTTTTCATAAACCACATATGGATCCACCAGAGTCATTGCATGTCTATTCTTTTCATAAACCACATGGATCCACCAGTGTAATTGAATGTTTGTTCTTTTCACAAACCACATATGGATCCACCAGTGTCATTGCATGTGTGTTCTTTTCATTAACCACACAAGGATCCACCAGTGTCATTGAATGTGTGCTCTTTTCATAAACCACAGCTAGAGTCATTGCATGTGTGTTCTTTTCATTAACCACATATGGATCCACTAGAGTCATTGCATGTGTGTTCTTTTCATTAACCACAGCTAGAGTCATTGCATGTGTGGTCTTTTCATTGACCACAATTAGAGTCATTGCATGTGTGTTCTTTTCATAAACCACATACGATCCACTAGAGTCATTGCATGTCTGTTCTTTTCATAAACCACATGGATCCACCAGTGTCATTGAATGTGTGTTCTTTTCACAAACCACATATGGATCCACCAGTGTCATTGCATGTGTGTTCTTTTCATTAACCACACATGGATCCACCAGTTTCATTGCATGTGTGTTCTTTTCAATAACCACATATGGATCAACAAGAGTCATTGCATGTCTGTTCTTTTCATTAACCACAGCTAGAATCATTGCATGTGTGTTCTTTTAATAAACCACATATGGATCCACCAGACTCATTGCATGTCTATTCTTTTCATAAACCACATGGATCCACTAGTGTCATTGAATGTTTGTTCTTTTCACAAACCACATATGGATCCACCAGTGTCATTGCATGTGTGTTCTTTTCATTAATCACACATGGATCCACTAGAGTCATTGCATGTGTGTTATTTTCATTAACCATAGCTAGAGTCATTGCATATCTATTCTTTTCAGAAACCACATGGATCCACTAGATTAATTGCATGTGTGTTCTTTTCACAAACCACATATGGATCCACTAGAGTCATTGCATGTGTGTTCTTATCCTACACCAGCACTAGAGTCATTGCATGTGTGTTCTTTTCATAAACGACATATGGATCCACCAGAGTCATTGCATGTAAGTTATTTTCATGAACCACATGGATCCACCAGTGTTATTGCATGTGTGTTCTTTTCATGAACCACAACTAGAATCATTGCATGTGTGTTCTTTTCACATACCACATATGGATCCACCAGAGTCATTGCATGTCTGTTCTTTTCATAAACCACATGGATCCACCAGTGTCATTCAATGTGTGTTCTTTTCACAAACCACATATCATTCCACCAGTGTCATTGCATGTGTGTTCTTTTCATAAAAACGGCTAGAGTCATTGCATGTGTGTTCTTTTCATTAACCACATATGGAACCACAAGAGTCATTGCATGTGTGTTCTTTTCATTAACCACAGCTAGAGTCATTGCATGTCTGTTCTTTTCATAAACCACATATGGATCCAATAGAGTCATTGCATGTCTGTTCTTTTCATAAACCACATGGATCCACCAGTGTCATTGAATGTGTGTTCTTTTCACAAACCACATATGGATCCACCAGTGTTAGTGCATGCGTGTTCTTTTCATGAACCACAATTAGAGTCATTGAATGTGTGTCCTTTTTGCAAACCACATATGGATCCACCAATGTCATTGCATGTGTGCTCTTTTCACAAACCACATATGGATCCACCAGTGTCATTGCATGTGTGTTCTTTTCAGAAATCACAGCTAGAGTCATTGCATGTTTGTTCTTTTCATTAAACACGTATGGATCCACTAGAGTCATTGCATATGTGTTCTTTTCATTAACCACAACTAGAGTCATTGCATGTGTCTTCTTTTCATAAACCACATATGGATCCACTAGAGTCATTGCATGTATGTTCTTTTCATAAACCACATGGATCCACCAGTGTAATTGAATGTTTGTTCTTTTCACAAACCACATATGGATCCACCGGTGTCATTGCATGTGTGTTCTTTTCATTAACCACACATGGATCCACCAGTGTCATTGCATGTGTGCTCTTTTCATAAACCACAGCTAGAGTCATTGCATGTGTGTTCTTTTCATTAACCACATATGGATCCACTAGAGTCATTGCATGTGTGTTCTTTTCATTAACCACAGCTAGAGTCATTGCATGTGTGTTCTTTTCATAAACCACATATGGATCCACCAGAGTCATTGCATGTGTGTTCTTTTCGTAAACCACATGGATCCACCAGTGTCATTGAATGTGTGTTCTTTTCACAAACCACATATGGATCCACCAGTGTCATTGCATGTGTGTTCTTTTCATTAACCACACAAGGATCCACCAGTTTCATTGCATGTGTGTTTATTTCAATAACCACATATGGATCAACTAGAGTCATTGCATGTGTGTTCTTTTCATTAACCACAACTAGAATCATTCCATGTGTGTTCTTTTCACCACATATGGATCCACCAGACTCATTGCATGTCTATTCTTTTCATAAACCACATGGATCCACCAGTGTCATTGAATGTTTGTTCTTTTCACAAACCACATATGGATCCACTAGTGTCATTGCATGTGTGTTCTTTTCATTAACCACACATGGATCCACTAGAGTCATTGCATGTGTGTTATTTTCACTAACCATAGCTAGAGTCATTGCATATCTATTCTTTTCAGAAACCACATGGATCCACTAGATTAATTGCATGTGTGTTCTTTTCACAAACAACATGTGGATCCACTAGAGTCATTGCATGTGTGTTCTTATCCTACACCAGCACTAGAGTCATTGCATGTGTGTTCTTTTCATAAACGACATATGGATCCACCAGAGTCATTGCATGTAAGTTATTTTCATGAACCACATGGATCCACCAGTGTTATTGCATGTGTGTTCTTTTCATGAACCACAACTAGAATCATTGCATGTGTGTTCTTTTCACATACCACATATGGATCCACCAGAGTCATTGCATGTCTGTTCTTTTCATAAACCACATGGATCCACCAGTGTCATTCAATGTGTGTTCTTTTCACAAACCACATATTGATCCACCAGTGTCATTGCATGTGTGTTCTTTTCATAAAAAACGGCTAGAGTCATTGCATGTGTGTTCTTTTCATTAACCACATATGGAACCACAAGAGTCATTGCATGTGTGTTCTTTTCATTAACCACAGCTAGAGTCATTGCATGTCTGTTCTTTTCATAAACCACATATGGATCCAATAGAGTCATTGCATGTCTGTTCTTTTCATAAACCACATGGATCCACCAGTGTCATTGAATGTGTGTTCTTTTCACAAACCACATATGGATCCACCAGTGTTAGTGCATGCGTGTTCTTTTCATGAACCACAATTAGAGTCATTGAATGTGTGTTCTTTTTGCAAACCACATATGGATCCACCAATGTCATTGCATGTGTGTTCTTTTCACAAACCACATATGGATCCACCAGTGTCATTGCATGTGTGTTCTTTTCAGAAATCACAGCTAGAGTCATTGCATGTGTGTTCTTTTCATTAAACACATATGGATCCACTAGAGTCATTGCATATGTGTTCTTTTCATTAACCACAACTAGAGTCATTGCATGTGTCTTCTTTTCATAAACCACATATGGATCCACCAGAGTCATTGCATGTATGTTCTTTTCATAAACCACATGGATCCACCAGTGTAATTGAATGTTTGTTCTTTTCACAAACCACATATGGATCCACCAGTGTCATTGCATGTGTGTTCTTTTCATTAACCACACATGGATCCACCAGTGTCATTGCATGTGTGCTCTTTTCATAAACCACAGCTAGAGTCATTGCATGTGTGTTCTTTTCATTAACCACATATGGATCCACTAGAGTCATTGCATGTGTGTTCTTTTCATTAACCACAACTAGAGTCATTGCATGTGTGTTCTTTTCATTAACCACAGCTAGAGTCATTGCATGTGTGTTCTTTTCATAAACCACATATGGATCCACCAGAGTCATTGCATGTGTGTTCTTTTCATAAACCACATGGATCCACCAGTGTCATTGAATGTGTGTTCTTTTCACAAACCACATATGGATCCACCAGTGTCATTGCATGTGTGTTCTTTTCATTAACCACACAAGGATCCACCAGTTTCATTGCATGTGTGTTTATTTCAATAACCACATATGGATCAACTAGAGTCATTGCATGTGTGTTCTTTTCATTAACCACAGCTAGAATCATTGCATGTGTGTTCTTTTCACCACATATGGATCCACCAGACTCATTGCATGTCTATTCTTTTCATAAACCACATGGATCCACCAGTGTCATTGAATGTTTGTTCTTTTCACAAACCACATATGGATCCACCAGTGTCATTGCATGTGTGTTCTTTTCATTAACCACACATGGATCCACTAGAGTCATTGCATGTGTGTTATTTTCATTAACCATAGCTAGAGTCATTGCATATCTATTCTTTTCAGAAACCACATGGATCCACTAGATTAATTGCATGTGTGTTCTTTTCACAAACCACATATGGATCCACTAGAGTCATTGCATGTGTGTTCTTATCCTACACCAGCACTAGAGTCATTGCATGTGTGTTCTTTTCATAAACGACATATGGATCCACCAGAGTCATTGCATGTAAGTTGTTTTCATGAACCACATGGATCCACCAGTGTTATTGCATGTGTGTTCTTTTCATGAACCACAACTAGAATCATTGCATGTGTGTTCTTTTCACATACCACATATGGATCCACCAGAGTCATTGCATGTCTGTTCTTTTCATAAACCACATGGATCCACCAGTGTCATTCAATGTGTGTTCTTTTGACAAACCACATATCGATCCACCAGTGTCATTGCATGTGTGTTCTTTAAAATAAAAAACGGCTAGAGTCATTGCATGGGTGTTCTTTTCATTAACCATATATGGAACAACAAGAGTCATTGCATGTGTGTTCTTTTCATTAACCACAGCTAGACTCATTGCATGTCTGTTCTTTTCATAAACCACATATGAATCCAATAGAGTCATTGCATGTCTGTTCTTTTCATAAACCACATGGATCCACCAGTGTCATTGAATGTGTGTTCTTTTCACAAACCACATATGGATCCACCAGTGTTAGTGCATGCGTGTTCTTTTCATGAACCACAATTAGAGTCATTGAATATGTGTTCTTTTTGCAAACCACATATGGATCAACCAATGGCATTGCATGTGTGTTCTTTTCACAAACCACATATGGATCCACCAGTGTCATTGCATGTGTGTTCTTTTCAGAAACCATAGCTAGAGTCATTGCATGTGTGTTCTTTTCATTAAACACATATGGATCCACTAGAGTCATTGCATATGTGTTCTTTTCATTAACCACAACTAGAGTCATTGCATGTGTCTTCTTTTCATAAACCACATATGGATCCACCAGAGTCATTGCATGTCTGTTCTTTTCATAAACCACATCGATCCACCAGTGTAATCGAATGTTTATTCTTTTCACAAACCACATATGGATCCAGCAGTGTCATTGCATGTGTGTTCTTTTCATTAACCACACAAGGATCCACCAGTGTCATTGCATGTGTGCTCTTTTCATAAACCACAGCTAGAGTCATTGCATGTGTGTTCTTTTCATTAACCACATATTGCATGTGTGATATTTTCATTAACCACAGCTAGAGTCATTGCATGTGTGGTCCTTTCATTGACCACAGCTAGAGTCATTGCATGTGTGTTCTTTTCATAAACCACATATGGATCCATAGAGTCATTGCATGTCAATTCTTTTCATAAACCACATGGATCCACCAGTGTCATTGAATGTGTGTTCTTTTCACAAACCACATATGGATCCACCAGTGTCATTGCATGTGTGTTCTTTTCATTAACCACACATGGATCCACCAGTTTCATTGCATGTGTGTTCTTTTCAATAACCACATATGGATCAACTAGAGTCATTGCATGTGTGTTCTTTTCATTAACCACAGCTAGAATCATTGCATGTGTGTTCTTTTCATAAACAACATATGGATCCACCAGCCTCATTGCATGTCTATTCTTTTCATAAACCACATGGATCCACCAGTGTCATTGAATGTTTGTTCTTTTCACATACCACATATGGATCCACCAGTGTCATTGCATGTAAGTTATTTTCATGAACCACATGGATCCACCAGTGTCATTGCATGTGTGTTCTTTTCATGAACCACAACTAGAATCATTGCATGTGTGTTCTTTTCACAAACCACATATGAATCCACCAGAATCATTGCATGTCTGTTCTTTTCATAAACCCAATGGATCCACCAATATCATTCAATGTGTGTTGTTTTCACAAACTACATATCGATCCACCAGTGTCATTGCATGTGTGTTCTTTTCATAAAAATGGCTAGAGTCATTGCATGTGTGTTCTTTTCATTAACCACATATGGAACCACAAGAGTCATTGCATGTGTGTTGTTTTCATTAACCACAGCTAGAGTCATTACATGTTTGTTCTTTTCATAAACCACATATGGATCCAATAGTGTCATTGCATGTCTGTTCTTTTCATAAACCACATGGATCCACCAGTGTCATTGAATGTGTGTTCTTTTCACAAACCACATATGGATCCACCAGTGTTAGTGCATGCGTGTTCTTTTAATGAACCACTATTAGAGTCATTAATGTGTGTTCTTTTTGCAAACCACATATGGATCCACCAATGTCATTGCATGTGTGTTCTTTTCACAAACCACATATGGATCCACCAGTGTCATTGCATGTGTGTTCTTTTCAGAAATCACAGCTAGAGTCATTGCATGTGTGTTCTTTTCATTAAACACATATGGATCCACTAGAGTCATTGCATATGTGTTCTTTTCATTAACCACAACTAGAGTCATTTCATGTGTGTTGCTTTCACAAACCACATATGGATCCACCAGAGTCATTGCATGTCTCTTCTTTTCATAAACCACATGGATCCACTAGTGTCATTCAATGTGTGTTCTTTTCACAAACCACATATCGATCCACCAGTGTCATTGCATGTGTGTTCTTTTCATTAACCACACATGGATCCACTAGAGTCATTGCATGTGGTGTTATTTTCATTAACCATAGATAGAGTTATTGCATGTCTATTCTTTTCATAAACCACATGGATCCACTAGATTCATTTCATGTGTGTTCTTTTCACAAACCACATATGGATCCACTAGAGTCATTGAATGTGTGTTCATATCCTATACCAGCACTAGAGTCATTGCATGTGTGTTCTTTTCATAAACCACATATGGATCCACCAGTGTCATTGCATGTGTGTTCTTTTCATGAACCACAACTAGAGTCATTGCATGTGTGTTGTTTTCAGAAACCACATCTGGATCCACCAGAGTCATTGCATGTCTGTTCTTTTCATAAACCACATGGATCCACCAATGTCATTGAATGTTTTTCTTTTCACAAACCACATATGGATCCACCAGAGTCATTGCATGTCTATTCTTTTCATAAAACACATGGATCCACCAGTGTCATTCAATGTGTGTTATTTTCACAAACTACATATGGATCCACCAGTGTCATTGCATGTGTGTTCTTTTCATTAACCACATATGGAACCACTAGAGTCATTGCATGTGTGTTCTCTTCATTAACCACAGCTAGAGTCATTGCATGTCTGTTCTTTTCAAAAACCACATATGGATCCAATAGAGTCATTGCATGTGTGTTTATTCCATTAACCACATGGATCTACCAGTGTCATTGAATGTGTGTTCTTTTCACAAACCACATATGGATCCACCAGTGTTTGTGCATCTGTGTTATTTTCATGAACCACAACTAGAGTCATTGAAAGTGTGTTTTTTCCGCAAACCACTTATGGATCGACCAGTGTCATTGCATGTATGTTCTTTTCACAAACCACATATGGATCCACTAGTTTCATTGCATGTGTGTTCTTTTTAATAACCATATATGGATCAACTAGAGTCATTGCATGTCTGTTCTTTTCATAAACCACATGGATCCACCAGTGTAATTGAATGTTTTTCGTTTCACAAACCACATATGGATCCACCAGTGTCATTGCATGTGTGTTCTTTTCATTAACCACACATGGATCCACTAGATTCATTGCATGTGTGTTCTTTTCATTAACCACACATGGATCCACTAGAGTCATTGCATGTGTGTTAATTTCATTAACCATAGCTAGAGTCATTGCATGTCTATTCTTTTCATAAACCACATGGATCCACTAGATTCATTTCATGTGTGTTCTTTTCACAAACCACATATCGATCCACTAGAGTCATTGCATGTGTGTTCTTATCCTAGACTAGGACTAGAGTCATTGCATGTGTGTTCTTTTCATGAACCACATGGAACCACTAGTGTCATTGCATGTGTGTTATTTTCATGAACCACACCTAGAATCATTGCATGTGTGTTCTTTTCATAAACCACATATGGATCCACCAGTGTCATTGCATGTCTGTTCTTTTCATAAACCACATGGATCCACCAGTGTCATTCAGTGTCTGTTCTTTTCGCAAACAACATATCGATCCACCAGTGTCATTGCATGTGTGTTCTTTTCATAAAAATGGCTAGAGTCATTGCATGTGTGTTCTTTTCAGTAACCACATATGGAACCACAAGAGTCATTGCATGTGTGTTCTTTTCATTAACCGCAGCTAGAGTCATTGCATGTGTGTTCTTTTCATTAACTGCAGCTAGAGTCATTGCATGTCTGTTCTTTTCATAAACCACATATGGATCCAATAGAGTCATTGCATGTCTGTTGTTTTTATAAACCATATGGATCCACCAGTTTCATTGAACGTGTGTTCTTTTCACAAACGACATATGGATCCACCAGTGTTAGGGCATGTGTGTTATTTTCATGAACCACAACTAGAGTCATTGAATGTGTGTTCTTTTTGCAAACCACATATGGATGCACCAATGTCACTGCATGTGTGTTCTTTTCACAAACCACATACGGATCCATCAGTGTCATTGCATCTGCGTTCTTTTCATAAAACACAGCTAGAGTCATTGCATGTCTATTCTTTTCATTAAACACATATGGATCCACTAGAGTGATTGCATATGTGTTCTTTTCATTAACCACAACTAGATTCATTGCATGTGTCTTCTTTTCATAAACCACATATGGATCCACCAGAGTCATTGCATGTCTGTTCTTTTCATAAACCACATGGATCCACCAGTGTAATTGAATGTTTGTTCTGTTCACAAACCACATATGGATCCACCAGTGTCATTGCATGTGTGTTCTTTTCATTAACCACACATGGATCCACTAGATTCATTGCATGTGTGTTCTTTTCATTAACCACACATGGATCCACTAGAGTCATTGCATGTGTGTTAATTTCATTAACCATAGCTAGAGTCATTGCATGTCTATTCTTTTCATAAACCACATGGATCCACTAGATTCATTTCATGTGTGTTCTTTTCACAAACCACATATCGATCCACTAGAGTCATTGCATGTGTGTTCTTATCCTAGACTAGGACTAGAGTCATTGCATGTGTGTTCTTTTCATGAACCACATGGATCCACTAGTGTCATTGCATGTGTGTTATTTTCATGAACCACACCTAGAATCATTGCATGTGTGTTCTTTTCATAAACCACATATGGATCCACCAGTGTCATTGCATGTCTGTTCTTTTCATAAACCACATGGATCCACCAGTGTCATTCAGTGTCTGTTCTTTTCGCAAACAACATATCGATCCACCAGTGTCATTGCATGTGTGTTCTTTTCATAAAAATGGCTAGAGTCATTGCATGTGTGTTCTTTTCAGTAACCACATATGGAACCACAAGAGTCATTGCATGTGTGTTCTTTTCATTAACCGCAGCTAGAGTCATTGCATGTGTGTTCTTTTCATTAACTACAGCTAGAGTCATTGCATGTCTGTTCTTTTCATAAACCACATATGGATCCAATAGAGTCATTGCATGTCTGTTGTTTTTATAAACCATATGGATCCACCAGTTTCATTGAACGTGTGTTCTTTTCACAAACGACATATGGATCCACCAGTGTTAGGGCATGTGTGTTACTTTCATGAACCACAACTAGAGTCATTGAATGTGTGTTCCTTTTGCAAACCACATATGGATGCACCAATGTCACTGCATGTGTGTTCTTTTCACAAACCACATACGGATCCACCAGTGTCATTGCATGTGCGTTCTTTTCATAAAACACAGCTAGAGTCATTGCATGTCTATTCTTTTCATTAAACACATATGGATCCACTAGAGTGATTGCATATGTGTTCCTTTCATTAACCACAACTAGATTCATTGCATGTGTCTTCTTTTCATAAACCACATATGGATCCACCAGAGTCATTGCATGTCTGTTCTTTTCATAAACCACATGGATCCACCAATGTAATAGAATGTTTGTTCTATTCACAAACCACATATGGATCCACCAGTGTCATTGCATGTGTGTTCTTTTCATTAACCACACATGGATCCACTGGTGTCATTGCATGTGTGCTCTTTTCATAAACCACAGCTAGAGTCATTGCATGTGTGTTATTTTCATTAACCACATATGGATCCACTAGAGTCATTGCATGTGTGTTCTTTTCATTAACCACAACTAGAGTCATTGCATGTGTGTTCTTTTCATTCACCACAGCTAGAGTCATTGCATGTGTGTTCTTTTCATAAACCACATATGGATCCACCAGAGTCATTGCATGTGTGTTCTTTTCATAAACCACATGGATCCACCAGTGTCATTGAATGTGTGTTCTTTTCACAAACCACATATGGATCCACCAGTGTCATTGCATGTGTGTTCTTTTCATTAACCACACATGGATCCACCAGTTTCATTGCATGTGTGTTCTTTTCAATAACCACATATGGATCAACTAGAGTCATTGCATGTGTGTTCTTTTCATTAACCACAGCTAGAATCATTGCATGTGTGTTGTTTTCATAAACCACATATGGATCCTTCGGACTCATTGCATGTCTATTCTTTTCATAAACCACAAGGATCCACCAGTGTCATTGAATGTTTCTTCTGTTCACAAACCACATATGGATCCGCTAGTGTCATTGCATGTGTGTTCTTTTCATTAACCACAGATGGATCCACTAGAGTCATTGCATGTGTTTTTTTTCATTAACCATAGCTAGAGTCATTGCATATCTATTCTTTTCAGAAACCACATGGATCCACTAGATGAATTGCATGTGTGTTCTTTTCACAAACCACATATGGATCCACTAGAGTCATTGCATGTGTGTTCTTATCCTACACCAGCACTAGAGTCATTGCATGTGTGTTGTTTTCATAAACGACATATGGATCCACCAGAGTCATTGCATGTAAGTTACATTCATGAACCACATGGATCCACCAGTGTTATTGCATGTGTGTTCTTTTCATGAACCACAACTAGAATCATTGCATGTGTGTTCTTTTCACAAACCACATCTGTATCCACTAGAGTCATTGCATGTCTATTGTTTTCATAAACCACATGGATCCACCAGTGTCATTGAATGTGTGTTCTTTTCCCAAACCACATATGGATCCACCAGTGTTAGGGCATGTGTATTATTTTCATGAACCACAACTAGAGTCATTGAATGTGTGTTCTTTTTGAAAACCACATATGGATCCACCAATGTCATTGCATGTGTGTTCTTTTCACAAACCACATACTGATCCACCAGTGTCATTGCATGTGCGTTGTTTTCATAAATCACAGCTAGAGTCATTGCATGTCTATTCTTTTCATTAAACACATATGGATCCACTAGAGTGATTGCATATGTGTTCTTTTCATTAACCACAACTAGAGTCATTGCATGTGTCTTCTTTTCATAAACCACATATGGATCCACCAGAGTCATTGCATGTCTGTTCTTTTCATAAACCACATGGAGCCACCAGTCTAATTGAATGTTTGTTCTTTTCACAAACCACATATGGATCCACCAGTGTCATTGCATGTGTGTTCTTTTCATTAACCACACATGGATCCACCAGTGTCATTGCATGTGTGCTCTTTTCATAAACCACAGCTAGAGTCATTGCATGTGTGTTATTTTCATTAACCACATATGGATCCACTAGAGTCATTGCATGTGTGTTCTTTTCATTAACCACAACTAGAAGCATTGCATGTGTGTTCTTTTCACCACATATGGATCCACCAGACTCATTGCATGTATATTCTTTTAATAAACCACATGGATCCACCAGTGTCAATGAATGTTTGTTCTTTTCACAAACCACATATGGATCCACCATTGTCATTGCATATGTGTTCTTTTCATTAACCACACATGGATCCACTAGAGTCATTGCATGTGTGTTATTTTCATTAACCATAGCTAGAGTCATTGCATATCTATTCTTTTCAGAAACCACATGGATCCACTAGATTAATTGCATGTGTGTTCTTTTCACAAACCACATATGGATCCACTAGAGTCATTGCATGTGTGTTCTTATCCTACACCAACACTAGAGTCATTGCATGTGTGTTCTTTTCATAAACGACATATGGATCCACGAGAGTCATTGCATGTAAGTTGTTTTCATGAACCACATGGATCCACCAGTGTTATTGCATGTGTGTTCTTTTCATGAACCACAACTAGAATCATTGCATGTGTGTTATTTTTACATACCACATATGGATCCACCAGAGTCATTGCATGTCTGTTCTTTTCATAAACCACATGGATCCACCAGTGTCATTCAATGTGTGTTCTTTTCACAAACCACATATCGATCCACCAGTGTCATTGTATGTGTGTTCTTTTCATAAGAAACGGCTAGAGTCATTGCATGTGTGTTCTTTTCATTAACCACATATGGAACCACAAGAGTCATTGCATGTGTGTTCTTTTCATTAACCACAGCTAGAGTCATTGCATGTCTGTTCTTTTCATAAACCACATATGGATCAAATAGAGTCATTGCATGTCTGTTCTTTTCATAAACCACATGGATCCACCAGTGTCATTGAATGTGTGTTCTTTTCACAAACCACATATGGATCCACCAGTTTTAGTGCATGCGTGTTCTTTTCATGAACCACAATTAGAGTCATAAAATGTGTGTTCTTTTTGCAAACCACATATGGATCCACCAATGTCATTGCATGTGTGTTCTTTTCACAAACCACATATGGATCCACCAGTGTCATTACATGTGTGCTCTTTTCAGAAATCACAGCTAGAGTCATTGCATGTGTGTTCTTTTCATTAAACACATATGGATCCACTAGAGTCATTGCATATGTGTTATTTTCACTAACCACAACTAGAGTCATTGCATGTGTCTTCTTTTCATAATCCACATATGGATCCACCAGAGTCATTGCATGTATGTTCTTTTCATAAACCACATGGATCCACCAGTGTAATTGAATGTTTGTTCTTTTCACAAACCACATATGGATCCACCAGTGTCTTTGCATGTGTGTTCTTTTCATTAACCACACAAGGATCCACCAGTGTCATTGCATGTGTGCTCTTTTCATAAACCACAGCTAGAGTCATTGCATGTGTGTTCTTTTCATTAACCACATATGGATCCACTAGAGTCATTGCATGTGTGTTCTTTTCATTAACCACAGCTAGAGTCATTGCATGTGTGGTCTTTTCATTGACCACAGCTAGAGTCATTGCATGTGTGTTCTTTTCATAAACCACATATGGATCCACCAGAGTCATTGCATGTCTGTTCTTTTCATAAACCACATGGATCCACCAGTGTCATTGAATGTGTGTTCTTTTCACAAACCACATATGGATCCACCATTGTCATTGCATGTGTGTTCCTTTCATTAACCACCCATGGATCCACTAGAGTCATTGCATGTATGTTATTTTCATGAACCACAACTAGAGTCATTGCATGTGTGTTGTTTTCACAAACGACATATGGATCCACCGGAGTCATTGCATGTCTGTTCTTTTCATAAACCACATGGATCCACCAGTGTCATTGAATGTTTGTTCTTTTCACAAACCACATATGGATCCACCAGTGTCATTGCATGTGTGTTCTTTTCACAAACCACAGATGGATCCACTATAGTCATTGCATGTGTTTTTTTTTCATTAACCATAGCTAGAGTCATTGCATATCTATTCTTTTCAGAAACCACATGGATCCACTAGATGAATTGCATGTGTGTTCTTTTCACAAACCACATATGGATCCACTAGAGTCATTGCATGTGTGTTCTTATCCTACACCAGCACTAGAGTCATTGCATGTGTGTTGTTTTCATAAACGACATATGGATCCACCAGAGTCATTGCATGTAAGTTACTTTCATGAACTACATGGATTCACCAGTGTTATTGCATGTGTGTTCTTTTCATGAACCACAACTAGAATCATTGCATGTGTGTTCTTTTCACAAACCACATATGTATCCACTAGAGTCATTGCATGTCTATTGTTTTCATAAACCACATGGATCCACCAGTGTCATTGAATGTGTGTTCTTTTCCCAAACCACATATGGATCCACCAGTGTTAGGGCATGTGTATTATTTTCATGAACCACAACTAGAGTCATTGAATGTGTGTTCTTTTTGAAAACCACATATGGATCCACCAATGTCATTGCATGTGTGTTCTTTTCACAAACCACATACTGATCCACCAGTGTCATTGCATGTGCGTTGTTTTCATAAATCACAGCTAGAGTCATTGCATGTCTATTCTTTTCATTAAACACATATGGATCCACTAGAGTGATTGCATATGTGTTCTTTTCATTAACCACAACTAGAGTCATTGCATGTGTCTTCTTTTCATAAACCACATATGGATCCACCACAGTCATTGCATGTCTGTTCTTTTCATAAACCACATGGAGCCACCAGTCTAATTGAATGTTTGTTCTTTTCACAAACCACATATGGATCCACCAGTGTCATTGCATGTGTGTTCTTTTCATTAACCACACATGGATCCACCAGTGTCATTGCATGTGTGCTCTTTTCATAAACCACAGCTAGAGTCATTGCATGTGTGTTATTTTCATTAACCACATATGGATCCACTAGAGTCATTGCATGTGTGTTCTTTTCATTAACCACAACTAGAAGCATTGCATGTGTGTTCTTTTCACCACATATGGATCCACCAGACTCATTGCATGTATATTCTTTTAATAAACCACATGGATCCACCAGTGTCAATGAATGTTTGTTCTTTTCACAAACCACATATGGATCCACCAGTGTCATTGCATATGTGTTCTTTTCATTAACCACACATGGATCCACTAGAGTCATTGCATGTGTGTTATTTTCATTAACCATAGCTAGAGTCATTGCATATCTATTCTTTTCAGAAACCACATGGATCCACTAGATTAATTGCATGTGTGTTCTTTTCACAAACCACATATGGATCCACTAGAGTCATTGCATGTGTGTTCTTATCCTACACCAACACTAGAGTCATTGCATGTGTGTTCTTTTCATAAACGACATATGGATCCACGAGAGTCATTGCATGTAAGTTGTTTTCATGAACCACATGGATCCACCAGTGTTATTGCATGTGTGTTCTTTTCATGAACCACAACTAGAATCATTGCATGTGTGTTATTTTTACATACCACATATGGATCCACCAGAGTCATTGCATGTCTGTTCTTTTCATAAACCACATGGATCCACCAGTGTCATTCAATGTGTGTTCTTTTCACAAACCACATATCGATCCACCAGTGTCATTGTATGTGTGTTCTTTTCATAAGAAACGGCTAGAGTCATTGCATGTGTGTTCTTTTCATTAACCACATATGGAACCACAAGAGTCATTGCATGTGTGTTCTTTTCATTAACCACAGCTAGAGTCATTGCATGTCTGTTCTTTTCATAAAGCACATATGGATCCAATAGAGTCATTGCATGTTTGTTCTTTTCACAAACCACATATGGATCCACCAGTGTGATTGCATGTGTGTTCTTTTCATTAACCACACATGGATCCACCAGTTTTAGTGCATGCGTGTTCTTTTCATGAACCACAATTAGAGTAATAAAATGTGTGTTCTTTTCACAAACCACATATGGATCTACCAGTGTCATTGCATGTGTGTTCTTTTCACAAACCACATATGGATCCACCAGTGTCATTGCATGTGTGCTCTTTTCATAAACCACAGCTAGAGTCATTGCATGTGTGTTCTTTTCATTAACCACATATGGATCCACTAGAGTCATTGCATATGTGTTATTTTCATTAACCACAACTAGAGTCATTGCATGTGTCTTCTTTTCATAATCCACATATGGATCCACCAGAGTCATTGCATGTATGTTCTTTTCGTAAACCACATGGATCCAATAGAGTCATTGCATGTTTGTTCTTTTCACAAACCACATATGGATCCACCAGTGTGATTGCATGTGTGTTCTTTTCATTAACCACACATGGATCCACCAGTGTCATTGCATGTGTGCTCTTTTCATAAACCACAGCTAGAGTCATTGCATGTGTGTTCTTTTCATTAACCACATATGGATCCACTAGAGTCATTGCATGTGTGTTCTTTTCATTAACCACATCTAGAGTCATTGCATGTGTGGTATTTTCATTGACCACAGCTAGAGTCATTGCATGTGTGTTCTTTTCATAGACCACATATGGATCAACCAGAGTCATTGCATGTCTGTTCTTTTCATAAACCACATGGATCCACCAGTGTCATTGAATGTGTGTTCTTTTCACAAACCACATATGGATCCACCAGTGTCATTGCATGTGTGTTCTTTTCATAAAAAACGTCTCGAGTCATTGCATGTGTGTTCTTTTCATTAACCACATATGGAACCACAAGAGTCATTGCATGTGTGTTCTTTGCACAAACCACATATGGATCCCCCAGTGTTAGTGCATGCGTGTTCTTTTCATGAACCACAATTAGAGTCATTGAATGTGTGTTCTTTTTGCAAACCACATATGGATCCACCAATGTCATTGCATGTGTGTTCTTTTCACAAACCACATATGGATCCACCAGTGTCATTGCATGTGTGTTCTTTTCATAAATCACAACTAGAGTCATTGCATGTGTGTTCTTTTCATTAAACACATATGGATCCACTAGAGTCATTGCATGTGTGTTCTTTTCATTAACCACAGCTAGAGTCATTGCATGTGTGTTCTTTTCATTAACCACAGCTAGAGTCATTGCATGTGTGTTATTTTCATAAACCACATATGGATCCACCAGAGTCATTGCATGTCTGTTCTTTTCATAAACCACATGGATCCACCAGTGTCATTGAATGTTTGTTCTTTTCACAAACCACATATGGATCCACCAGTGTCATTCATGTGTGTTCTTTTCATTAACCACACATGGATCCCCTAGAGTCATTGCATGTGTGTTATTTTCATTAACCATAGACAGAGTCATTGCATGTCTATTCTTTTCATAAACCACATGGATCCACTAGATTCATTCCATGTGTGTTCTTTTCACAAACCACATATGGATCCACTAGAGTCATTGGATGCGTGTTCTTATCCCAGACCAGCACTAGAGTCATTATATGTGTGTTCTTTTCATAAACCACATATGGATCCACCAGAGTCATTGCATGTAAGTTATTTTCATGAACCACATGGATCCTTCAGTGTCATTGCATGTGTGTTCTTTTCATGAACCACAACTAGACTCATTGCATGTGTGTTCTTTTCACAAACCACATGTGGCGCCCCGCAAAACCACTACTAGAAAATCGCGGTGTTTTTGTGCATTGCATCGTCATGACATTAGCATGCATCATTTTGAATTAAACTATTTTGCTAATAGCCCTATTTTTGTTTTCTACAAATACCCCTTCTCTAATTCAAATATAAAATCGTGTTCCTCTCAGATCCTTATTTTTTTTGCCTAAAACATATTTGTAAATGTTTTGTTTTAAAAAAAATAAAAATAAATAATAAAATGTTTTGTCCGGGGAGACAGTCCGATCGGTCAGGCCAGAGGCACAACCGGTCAGACCACCTACTACCCGGCCCAAAAGAAAACCCTAGTCAAAAATATCTAATCCCTAATCTACCCAATCCTATCCTACCCTGCCTCCCTCCACATCACCCCGTCCAATCCCCTCTCGCCACCTCATCTCTCCTCCCTCCATCCCCCAACCGCCATTAACCACCTCATCCACCACACACCCCGCTGGCCCACCCCCCAACCTTCCTCTCCCTTCCACCTGGTCCCACTGCCCATGACCAGTCCACACGCACTTGCCGCCACCGCCCCACCAACCGCCTGTGGGCTGGCCCCTGCAAACCCCCACCGACGCCAGCTCCTCTCCCTCTCCTCCCTCGCCCTTCTCTCTCTCTCCTTGCAGCCTTGCTTTCGGCGTCCCCCACCTCTCCGGCCCCTTGCCCTTCCCGGTGTCCGTCCCCGCCCGCCACCTTACCCCGAAGCCCCATCCGCCTGCGACCGGCGACCCTCTGCGTCCTCTCCTCCGTAAGCTCCGCCCGTCCTCGACCCGGTGGCAGCGCCTTCGCCAGCCGCCAGCTGCTCACCTCCGCCGCCTCCGCTCCTCGTCGACCCGCCCGCCCTCCGCCTTCTCACGAGCGCCTTTCTCTGGCCTGGCCGCCCAGCACTTGCCACCCGTCGGCCTTCCTCCCAGCCTCTTTCCTCATTCCCTTCTCCTCTCCGCTCGACCACCCGCCATCACCTCCTCGCTTGCAGACCAGCGCTGCCGCCCGAGGCGCACCCTCGCCCCTCGGTCGCGTCGCCGCTAGGACCCTTCATGCGGCCCTCCGTGCTGGCTGGCCGGGCTCCTCCGGTTGTCGCTGGAGGCCGCGACCCTCTCCCCGCCATGTTCTCCCTCGCCTCGCCCTCGCCGTCTGCGTCACCAGGTCGTCGCGTCGTCCCTGCTCGCAACAAGATGATGTAAAGGAGGCATGTTGCAAATGCTTTGGTTTTTGGGATTATGATATATGCTAAACTACTGAAGATGGGTGTTTGTCTTCGATAAGACAAGGTGATGCTAATCGATGGAGATGATCAAGACTTTAATTACTGTTTAATAACTAAAATTGAAATAGGCAAATGCAGAGGCACCGGTGGGTGATAGACAATATTTGGTTTCCAACCGCTCACTGGTGTCCCGTAGGACCCCGAGTTCTTGACACCTGTTCCGAGATCGAGCGCGCTAACCACAGGTGGGGTGTGTGGGCACCCCCATCGATTAGTACCTGATTTCAAAGTATTGTACCGGGGGCCACAACTAGTTTGAGGTTTTATTTACTATCCTGTACTTATGCCATGCTTTACCGCTTTATTTTAAATTGTGCGATGTACTGCACTGTCTTTGTAGGACTGTGACCCGTTTTACTGTATCAAGCCATCACACTTTCGGGTTCCCCGTTTACCGGCTACACAAACCCCGAGTCCGTCTCGGAGACCGGCCGACTTCATGGGTAGCTTAGTGGGTGGCCCCATGTACTTGCTTTGGTGGAAGCGTCATGACTTAGGCCCCGCCGACATACCGATGGGTGTATGTTAACCGATCCGCAAAAGGGTCAAGTGCGTGTGGATACTTTGGTGCACCTGCAGGTTCAATCTTTTCAAAAGCCGTGTCCATGTTATGGACGACTTGGAGCATAGTTCTCGATCATAGACAACTATAACTAAAGTTTACTGTTATAAATTGACTTGTATCCGATATGACTAGTAATCAGATCCACTACAACGGAATGGCTAAATAAAAGTACCAACAACTGTTGGGTTTGGGTTATCTCATGCTAATCGTATGTTTGACTAGTATGTGTTGCAACTACAACGGAATGGTTAACTAAAAGTGCCCACTGCTTTTATATCAGGATGACTATCTATACCTGACTAGTAATTGATGCAACGATAACTGAATAAATAAAACTGCCAACGGTGTGAGTTCCTCGGTTGACTTCCTCGTTTGGTCTCGAGGGGGAAATACCAGGATGGGTATGCTCGGTGGTAGTATCAGGATGATTTCGACTAGGTCTTTCTTATCCCTCTCTGATAGCCGACAGTTATATCGAGTCTCTTTAGGTTGTTTAGTGCATGCTGCGCTGCCGCTTCAGTCCACCATACCTATGTAGGCGAGGACCGCCGAATTCTAGCCTCGCCGTGTACTGGCCTCAGTACTGACCGCTCTCTCTTTTCCTTTGCCCTTTGTCGGCACCCCTTTTGTTTAAGCAGGTTTTGAGATCGACGTCGTTAGCAGGGTTACCCTTCCGGCTTGGCTCAGGGTGGTTATGGGCATTGGTTATTCTTCAGGGCTCTTAGCCCCATTTGCATCTTGTCCGTAGTTGGACGCTCTATCGTTTTCAAGGTGATTTGGATCTTTGTATTGTATATCTGTATTCTTGACTCTTTGAGTCGTTGTTGTATATATCTGTTTTGTGGGTCCCATCGAGGACTGTTGTGTAATGTTATTACTTCGTTTTCCACCCGCACGAAAGTGCCTGGTGGGCACCTTTGAATCGTTTCTATGCGGGTTTGGCGGGATTCGCTAAAACTTGCATAGGGCCGATTCTGAGGGTGTTACAGAGTGGTATCAGAGCCCAGCAGTTGCGATACCCCACAAGTCCAGCCTGTAGGATAACCTAGCTAACGGCCGAAGTAGAGTGTCAAAACTATTTTTGAAAAATCGGTTGGATAGTTCTGATTAGGTCTGATTTTACTCCTTACCCCTCTGCTGCTCTCCTCTCACCTCTGCGTGTTTTGAATCCGCTCTCTTCTCTCTCTTCGAGTCCAGGCTTTCTCGTGGTTGGGTTCCATCGTACCTTCAGGGTTTCGCTTCCTCCTTTGGTAACGGTGTTGCTACATCTGGTCTTCATGCTATCCGAGGAATCATTCGTCTAGTGGACTTCTCTTTGTTCCTTCTCGTGCCTTCCGGTGTTTTCCGACGCGACGACATCATCTACGTCAGATCCGATGCAGCGTCTGCATCACTCCTTTGTTTCCGAACCTCGATTGTCGAGATCTTGATCCGATTCGAGAATGGTTGCACGCTTTTCTACTGATTGTGCAGAGTAATAGTTTGGGTGCGTGATGGATTGGCCCCCATGCCGACTACCCCTTCTATTCGCTTTTGTACATTGAAGTGGAGGAGAATGCATCGGTTCTCTCTTTCTAACGAAGCTAGAGGTGGCTTCATTTGTGGATACCTCTACTTTCGCCTTTGTTTCTCCGGATTGTTGTCTCGACGAGCATGAGCAACAACCCTTGTTGGTGGTGTCGCCGTTTTCAAGTCAGAGAAGACCTCTTGTTAGTGGTGTCGCGAGGATCTACACGAAGCGAGAAGACGCAGCTCGCCGACCTTCCTTCCGGTACCATGAGGCGGATCTCGAGGGCGAGATCCTTTGTTAGTGGTGTAGAATTGTGGCGCCCCGCAAAACCACTACTAGAAAATCGCGTTGTTTTTGTGCATTGCATCGTCATGACATTAGCATGCATCGTTTTGAATTAAACTATTTTGCTAATAGCCCTATTTTTGTTTTCTACAAATACCCCTTCTCTAATTCAAATATAAAATCGTGTTCCTCTCAGATCCTTATTTTTTGCCTAAAACATATATGTAAATGTTTTGTTTTAAAAAAAAATAATAATAAAATGTTTTGTCCGGGGAGGCAGTCCGATCGGTCAGGCCAGAGGCCCAACCGGTCAGACCACCTACTACCCGGCCCAAAAGAAAACCCTAGTCAAAAATATCTAATCCCTAATCTACCCAATCCTATCCTACCCAGCCTCCCTCCACATCACCCCATCCAATCCCCTCTCGCCACCTCATCTCTCCTCCCTCCATCCCCAACCGCCATCTGCCACCTCATCCACCACACACCCCGCTGGCCCACCCCCCAACCTTCCTCTCCCTTCCACCCGGGTCCCACCGGCCCCACCGACCCAGTCCACACACGCACTTGCACGCCAGCCGCCCCCACCAACCGCCTGTGGGCCTGGCCCCACCACCGACCCCCCCACCGACGCTGGCTTCGCCCGCTCCCTCTCCTCCTCCGCCTTCTCTCTCTCTGCTCGCAGCCGCCGCCTGCTCGGCGTCCCCTGCCACCTCTCCGGCCCCGCGCGCGCCCGACCCCGCCCCGGCCGTCCGTCCCCGGCCACGCCGACCCCGCCGCCGGAAGCCCCATCCGCCGCCTGCGACCGGCGACCCTCTGCGTCCTCTCCTCCGGCAGCAAGCTCCGCCCCACCCGTCCTCGACCCCGTCGGCCGCGCCCGCCCCTGCTTCGCGCCCGCCAGCGAGCTCACCTCCGCCGCCTCCGCTCCTTGTCGGCCGCCGCCCCTCCGCCTTCTCGCCCGAGCCCCGCGCCCTTCTCTGGCCGCCGCCGCGACGCCTCGTCCGCCACCGTCGGCCTTCCTCCGCCGCGCCTCTTCCGGCCCCACCATCCCCCTTCTCCTCTCTCCGCTCGACCCGCGCCCCGCCATCACCTCCCTCTGCCCGTACCAGGCGCCGTCGCCGCCCGAGGCCGCACCCCTCTGCCCCTCGGTCGCGTCCGCCGCCAGGACCCCTTCATGCGGCCCCTCCGTCGTCTGTGCTGGCCCGGGCTCCTCCGGTTGTCGCTGGAGGCCGCGCGGCCTGCGCCCGACCCTCTCCCCCGCCATGTTCCTCTGCCCCGGCGACCTCGCCTCTGCCCGTCTGCGTCACCAGGTCGTCGCGTCGTCCCGTCGCCTGCAAGATGATGTAAAGGAGGCATGTTGCAAATGCTTTGGTTTTTGGGATTATGATATATGCTAAACTACTGAAGATGGGTGTTTGTCTTCGATAAGACAAGGTGATGCTAATCGATGGATTTTATCTCTTGACAAGATGTCTGGGACATGGATCCGATGACCAAGACCAATGTGCCGATGCGGTGTTTGTGTTGTGGTGCCCTCAACGTTGTCGGGAAGATCATGTGCTACGGCTGCTCTTGGCTCCCGTGTGATGTTTGGTGTACGACCGGCGCCGAAGTCCAAGAATGACACCGCCCATCGACCTACAACCCGAGTACGCCAATATGGAACCGAAGCTGGTGCCCAAGATCTCCGACATGGATCCCCAAGTTCACCGACACGGCACGCCAAGACCTCCGTCATGGAAACCGCAAGATCCATTCCCGGACCCCGAAGACCGATCCCCGGCGAGACCGAACCAGAACCACCTCGAACCCCAAGATCTTCGATCCAATGTGTGACCCCTTTATCCAAGACCCTATTTTTTTTATAATATTACATTATCATCTGGTTGCATTAAATCATTCATGTCGCATACATGTGTGTGGTGTGGGGGCCTTATGCCGATTCACCTAAATTAAATATGGGGTCCATATGCGGGCTTTGCTAGTCTAATATTGGCCCCATCTAAAATTGTGTAGTGAACCGGTGCTATCTTTTGCCATGTTAAGGCAACATTTAAATTGCGGGGCAGCTAAATAACATGAACCACCTAATTAAATGTCGGGACCCCGATTCCGCTTAATATGGCCTAAATGCATCGCACCTTTGCCATGTCATACATCATACATGCACCATGCCGATCTTCTACCGTAGTATTAAATAGTGCTTTCAGTGTTTTCTTCTAGTGCTTTGCTTCTTCACGGATTAGGCCGATGAGTTGATGCGAGTATCGACCCGATCCCCGGTGAACCTTCAGCAATGTTTTCAGGCGAGCACCTCCCCCTTTCTACCTATATTACTTTTATAGTATTTATTCCCTCCTGTTGATCTATTGCTATCTGTGTTGCGATGCTCTAGTTTTCGTGCCCGTGATATCCCCTGCAGCCTTATATTGCCATGGACACATCCTATTACCTGTTGTTTGGTAGATAGTTGGACTTGCGCGTCGTAGTTGCTTGCTCAAGTGTTGTTGCGTGTCGTCCAGTACCACAGTTGTTGGAGTAATGCCGCATGTTTAATGTTGGAGATGATCAAGACTTTAATTACTGTTTAATAACTAAAATTGAAATAGGCAAATGCAGAGGCACCGGTGGGTGATAGACAATATTTGGTTTCCAACCGCTCACTGGTGTCCCGTAGGACCCCGAGTTCTTGACACCTGTTCCGAGATCGAGCGCGCTAACCATAGGTGGGGTGTGTGGGCACCCCCATCGATTAGTACCTGATTTCAAAGTATTGTACCGGGGGCCACAACTAGTTTGAGGTTTTATTTACTATCCTGTACTTATGCCATGCTTTACCGCTTTATTTTAAATTGTGCGATGTACTGCACCTGTATTGTTTAGGACCGTGACCCGTTTTCGCTGTATCAACAAGCCCAGTCACACTTTCGGGTTCCCAGTCGTTTACAGCCGGCTACACAAACCCTGAGTCCGTCTCGGAGACCGGCCGACTTCGTTGCGGGTAGCTTAGTGGGGTGGCCCCCATGTACTTGCTTTGGGTCTGGGAAACGTCATGACTTAGGCCCCGCCGACATACCGATGGGTGTATGTTAACTGATCTGGCAAAAAGGGTCGAAGTTCGTGTGGATACTTTGGTGCACCCCTGCAGGGTTCAATCTTTTCGAAAAGCCGTGTCCGCGGTTATGGACGACTTGGAGCATAGTTCTCGATCATAGACAACTATAACTAAAGTTTACTGTTATATATTGACTTGTATCCGATATGACTAGTAATCAGATCCACTACAACGGAATGGCTAAATAAAAATACCAACAACTGTTGGGTTTGGGTTATCTCATGCTAATCGTATGTTTGACTAGTAAGTGTTGCAACTACAACGGAATGGTTAACTAAAAGTGCCCACTGCTTTTATATCAGGATGACTATCTATACCTGACTAGTAATTGATGCAACGATAACTGAATAAATAAAACTGCCAACGGTGTGAGTTCCTCGGTTGACTTCCTCGTTTGGTCTCGAGGGGGAAATACCAGGATGGGTATGCTCGGTGGTAGTATCAGGATGGTTTCGACTAGGTCTTTCTTATCCCTCTCTGATAGCCGACAGTTATATCGAGTCTCTTTAGGTTGTTTAGTGCATGTTGCGCTGCCGCTTCAGTCCACCATACCTATGTAGGCGAGGACCGCCGAATTCTAGCCTCGCTGTCTTGGCCTCGATCTTGACCGCTCTCTCTTTTCCTTTGCCCTTTGTCGGCACCCCTTTTGTTTAAGCAGGTTTTGAGATCGACGTCGTTAGCAGGGTTACCCTTCCGGCTTGGCCTGGGCAGGGTTATGGACGCCATTGGTTATTCTTCAGGGCTCTTAGCCCCATTTGCATCTTGTCCGTAGTAGGACGCTCTATCGTTTTCAAGGTGATTTGGATCTTTGTATTGTATATCTGTATTCTTGACTCTTTGAGTCGTTGTTGTATATATCTGTTCTGTGGGTCCCATCGAGGACTGTTGTGTAATGTTATTACTTCGTTTTCCACCCGCACGAAAGTGCCTGGTGGGCACCTTTGAATCGTTTCTATGCGGGTTTGGCGGGATTCGCTAAAACTTGCATAGGGCCGATTCTGAGGGTGTTACACCACATATGGATCCACCAGAATCATTCCATGTCTGTTCTTTTCATAAACCACGTGGATCCACCAGCGTCATTCAATGTGTGTTCTTTTCACAAACCACATATCGATCCACCAGTGTCATTGCATGTGTGTTCTTTTCATAAAACATGGCTAGAGTCATTGCATGTGTGTTCTTTTCATTAACCACATATGGAACCACAAGAGTCATTGCATGTGTGTCCTTTTCATTAACCACAGCTATAGTCATTGCATGTCTGTTCTTTTCATAAACCACATATGGATCCAATAGAGTCATTGCATGTCTCTTGTTTTCATAAACCACATAGATCCAACAGTGTCATTGAATGTGTGTACTTTTCACAAACCACATATGGATCTACCAGTGTCATTGCATGTCTGTTCTTTTCATAAACCACATGGATCCACTAGTGTCATTCAATGTGTGTTCTTTTCACAAACCACATATCGATCCACCAGTGTCATTGCATGTGTGTTATTTTCATAAAACATGGCTAGAGTCATTGCATGTGTGTTCTTTTGATTAACCACATATGGAACCACAAGAGTCATTGCATGTGTGTCCTTTTCATTAACCACAGCTAGAGTCATTGCATGTCTGTTCTTTTCATAAACCACATATGGATCCAATAGAGTCATTGCATGTCTGTTGTTTTCATAAACCACATAGATCCACCAGTGTCATTGAATGTGTGTTCTTTTCACAAACCACATATGGATCCACTAGTGTTAGTGCATGTGTGTTCTTTTCATAAACCACAACTAGAGTCATTGAATGTGTGTTCTTTTTACAAACCACATATGGATCCACCAATGTTATTGCATGTGTGTTCTTTTCACAAACCACATATGGATCCACTAGTGTCATTGCATGTGTGTTCTTTTCATAAATCACAGCTAGAGTCATTGCATATGTGTTCTTTTCATTAAACACATATGGATCCACTAGAGTCATTGCATATGCGTTCTTTTCATTAACCACAACTAGAGTCATTGCATGTGTCTTCTTTTCATAAACCACATATGGATCCACCAGAGTCATTGCATGTCTGTTCTTTTCATAAACCACATGGATCCACCAATGTAATTGAATGTTTGTTGTTTTCACAAACCACAGTTAGAGTCGTTGCATGTGTGTTCTTTTCATTAACCACACATGGATCCACTAGTGTCATTGCATGTGTGTTCTTTTCATTAACAACACATGGATCCACCAGTGTTTTCGCATGTGTGCTCTTTTCATAAAACGTAGCTAGAGTCGTTGCATGTGTGTTCTTTTCATTAACCACATATGGATCCACTAGAGTCATTACATGTGTGTTCTTTTCATTAAAAACATATGGATCCACTAGAGTCATTGCATGTGTGTTATTTTCATTAACCATAGATAGAGTCATTGCATGTCTATTCTTTACATAAACCACATGGATCCACTAGATTCATTTCATGTGTGTTCTTTTCACAAACCACATATGGATCCACTAGAGTCATTGCATGCGTGTTCTTATCCTAGACCAGCACTAGAGTCATTCCATGTGTGTTCTTTTCATAAACCACATATGGATACACCACAGTCATTGTATGTAAGTTATTTTCATGAACCACATGGATCCACCAGTGTCATTGCATGTGTGTTCATTTCATGAACCACAACTAGAATCATTGCATGTGTGTTCTTTTCACAAACCACATATGGATCCACAAGAGTCATTGCATGTCTGTTCTTTTCATAAACCAGATGGATCCACCAGTGTCATTCAATGTGTGTTCTTTGCACAAACCACATATGGATCCACTAGTGTCATTGCATGTGTGTTCTTTTCATTAACCACACATGGATACACTAGAGTCATTGGATGTGTGTTATTTTCATTAACCATAGATAGAGTCATTGCATGTCTATTCTTTTCATAAACCACATGGATCCACTAGATTCATTTCATGTGTGTTCTTTTCAGAAACCACATATGGATCCACTTGAGTCATTACATGTGTGTTCTAATCCTAGACCAGCACTAGAGTTATTCCATGTGTGTTCTTTTCACAAATCACATGTGGATCCACCAGAGTCATTGCATGTCTGTTGTTTTCATAAAACACATAGATCCACCACTGTCATTCAATGTGTGTTCTTTTCACAAACCACATATCGATGCACCGGTGTCATCGCATGTCTATTCTTTTCATAAAAAACGGCTAGAGTCATAGCATGTGTGTTCTTTTCATTAACCACATATGAAACCACAAGAGTCATTGCATGTGTGTTCTTTTCATTAACCCCAGCTAGAGTCATTGCATATCTGTTCTTTTCATAAACCACATATGGATCCAATAGATTCATTGCATGTCTGTTCTTTTCATAAACCACATGGATCCACCAGTGTCATTGAATGTGTGTTCTTTTGACAAACCACATATAGATCCACCAGTGTTAGTGCATGTGTGTTCTTTTCATGAACCACAACTAGAGTCATTGAATGTGTGTTCTTTTTGCAAACCACATATGGATCCACCAATGTCATTGCATGTGTGTTTTGTTCTCAAAACACATATGGATCCACTAGTGTCATTGTATGTGTGTTCTTTTCATAAATCACAGCTAGAGTCATTGCATGTGTGTTCTTTTCATTAAAAACATATGGATCCACTAGAGTCATTGCATATGTGTTCTTTGCATTAACCACAACTAGAGTCATTGCATGTGTCTTCTTTTCATAAACCACATATGGATCCACCAGAGTCATTGCATGTCTGTTTATTTCATAAACTACATGGATCCACTAGTGTAATTGAATGTTTGTTCTTTTCACAAACCACATGTGGATCCACCAGTGTCATTGCATGTGTGTTCTTTTCATTAACCGCACATGGATCCACCAGTGTCATTTCATGTGTGCTCTTTTCATAAACCACAGCTAGAGTCATTGGATGTGTGTTCTTTTCATTAACCACATATGGATCCACTAGAGTCATTGCATGTGTGTTCTTTTCATTAACCAAATCTAGAGACATTGCATGTGTGTTCTTTTCATTAACCACAGCTAGAGTCCTTGCATGTGTGTTCTTTTCACAAACCACATATGGATCCACCAGAGTCATTGCATGTCTGTTCTTTTCATAAACCACATGGATCCACCAGTGTCATTGAATGTGTGTTGTTTTCACAAACGACATATGGATCCACCAGTGTCATTGCATGTGTGTTCTTTTCATTAACCATACATGGATCCACTAGAGTCATTGCATGTATGTTATTTTCATCAACCACATGGATCCACTAGTGTCATTGCATGTGTGTTCTTTTCATGAACCACAACTAGAGTCATTGCATCTGTGTTGTTTTCACAAACCACATATGGATCCACCAGAGTCATTGCATGTGTGTTCTTTTCATAAACCACATGGATCCACCAGTGTCATTCAATGTGTGTTATTTTCACAAACCACATATGGATCCACCAGTGTCATTCCATGTGTGTTCTTTTCATTAACCACACATGGATCCACTAGAGTCATTGCATGTGGTGTTATTTTCATTAACCATAGATAGAGTCATTGCATGTCTATTCTTTTTATAAACCACATGGATCCACTAGATTCATTTCATGTGTGTTCTTTTCACAAACCACATATGGATCCACTAGAGTCATTGCATGTGTGTTCTTATCCTAGACCAGCACTAAAGTCATTGCATTTCTGTTCTTTTCATAAACCACATGGATCCACTAGTGTCATTGAATGTGTGTTCTTTTCACAAACCACATATGGATCCACCAGTGTTAGTGCATGTGTGTTCTTTTCATGAACCACAATTAAAGTCATTGAATGTGTGTTCTTTTTGCAAACCACATTTGGATCCACCAATGTCATTGCACGTGTGTGTGGCGCCCCGCGAAAACCACTACTAGAAAATCGCGTTATTTTGTGCATTGCATCATCATGACCGCATGCTCATGTCATCATGCCACATTGCATTTGAGCATCGTCATCATCATGCATTTGTTTGTCGGAAACTATTTTCGAAAGAACATATTTTAGTTTTCTAAATACCCCGCCGTTATTTCAAATCCAAACCCGGGTCTCCGGATTATTTTATTTCGTCTACCAATGGATTTCAAAAGCCCCGATTTAAACATTAAAATATTTATTTTATTTTTAGGGGCAGCCGTACCGGGCCGATCCGACCCAGTCGGCCACCCCTAGTGCAAAAACCAGAACCGCCCAGACCTTTTCCTACCTAACCCTAACCTACCCAGTCTCTAGCCACATCACTCCCTCCAATCCCATGCCGCCACGTCAGCCTACCCCATATCCCCACCAACCACCTTCTGCCACCTCGCCCCACCCCTCTGCCTCAGCGCCACCTCATCTCCCGCCCAAACCTCCACCTGCCCGTTTCCCCACACCCGGCCCCGCCAACCGCCCCCCCCTCGTGTCCCGCGCCCACCTGGTCCGCCGCCTGCCCCCTGACCCCCCCACGCCACACGCACCTCGTCTCCCTCCGGGCCCACGCCCACCTCGCACCCGCGCCCCTCCTCCTCTCCCCACCTCGATCTCTCTTCCTCCCCGCCCCGCTTTCGGCCGTCTGGCCGCGTCCCTATGAGCCCAAGGCACGCGCCCTTCCATGACCCCGCCCTGCAGTCTGCCCGATCCTCCTCGGCCGACCCCGCCGCCGGAAGCCCCATCCACCGCCTGCGACCGGCGACCCTCTGCGTCCTCTCCTCCGGCAGCAAGCTCCGCCCCAACCGTCCTCGACCCCGTCGGCCGTGCCCGCCCCTGCTTCACGCCCGCCAGCGAGCTCACCTCCGCCGCCTCCGCTCCTCGTCGGCCCCGCCTCCTTCTGCAGCCCGCCGCCGTCTGCGGAGCTCCGTCCTCCTCCCCAGCTCGAGCCGCCCTCCGACATCACCTCCCTCTGCCCGTACCAGGCGCCGTCGCCGCCCGAGGCCGCACCCCTCTGCCCCTCGGTCGCGTCCGCCGCCAGGACCCCTTCATGCGGCCCCTCCGTCGTCTGTGCTGGCCCGGGCTCCTCCGGTTGTCGCTGGAGGCCGCGCGGCCTGCGCCCGACCCTCTCCCCCGCCATGTTCCTCTGCCCCGGCGACCTCGCCTCTGCCCGTCTGCGTCACCAGGTCGTCGCGTCGTCCCTGCTCGCAACAAGATGATGTAAAGGAGGCATGTTGCAAATGCTTTGGTTTTTGGGATTATGATATATGCTAAACTACTGAAGATGTTGGTGTTTGTCTTCAATAAGACAAGGTGATGCTAATCGATGGATTTTATCTCTTGACAAGATGTCTAGGACATGGATCCGATGACCAAGACCAATGTGCCAATGCGGTGTTTGTGTTGTGGTGCCCTCAACGTTGTCGGGAAGATCATGCGCTACGGCTGCTCTTGGCTCCCGTGTGATGTTTGGTGTACGACCGGCGCCGAAGTCCAAGACTGACACCGCCCATCGACCTACAACCCAAGTACGCCAATATGGAACCGAAGCTGGTGCCCAAGATCTCCGACATGGATCCCCAAGTTCACCGACACGGCACGCCAAGACCTCAGTCATGGAAACCGCAAGATCCATTCCCGGACCCCGAAGACCGATCCCCGGCGAGACCGAACCAGAACCACCTCGAACCCCAAGATCTTCGATCCAATGTGTGACCCCTTTATCCAAGACCCTATTTTTTATAATATTACATTATCATCTGGTTGCATTAAATCATTCATGTCGCATACATGTGTGTGGGTTGGGGGCATTATGCTGATTCATCTCCTAATTAAATATGGAGTCCATCTGCGGGATATCGTTGTCTTGTTCCGGACTCCATTTAAATTGGTGTAGCGAACCGATGCCATGTTTCGCCCTGTCAATCCAACATTTAAATTGCAGGGTATCTAAACAACATGAACCTATTAATTAATTGTCGGGACCCCGGTTCCGTTTAATATGGCCTAAATGCATCGCACCTTTGCCATGTCATACATCATATATGCATCATGCCCGATTTTCTACCGTAGTATTAAATAGTCCACCCGGTGTTTCTTCTAGTGCTTTGCTTCTTCACGGATTAGGCCGATGAGTTGATGCGAGTGTCAACCCGATCTTCGGATGAACCTTCGACAGTGTTTTCAGGCGAGCACCTCCCCCTTTCTACCTATCTTACTTTTATAGTCTTTATTTCCTCCTGTTGATCTATTGCTATCTGTGTTGTGATGCTATAGTTTTCGTACCCATGATATCCCTTGCAGCCTTATATTGCCTTGGACACATCCTATTACCTGTTGTTGGTAGATAGTTGGACTTGCGCGTCGTAGTCGCTTGCTCTAGTGCTGTTGCGTCTCGTCGATTACAGTTGTTGGAGTATTGCCCCATGTTTAAAGTTTGAGTTGATCAAAACTTTAATTACTGTTTAATAACTAAAATTGAAGTAGGTAATGCAGGCACCGTGGGTGATAGACAATATTTGGTTTCCGAAGCTCCTTTGGTGTCCGTGGGACCCCGAGTTCTTGACACCTGTTCCGAGATCGAGCGCGCTAACCACATGTGGGATGTGTGGGCACCCCATCGATTAGTACCTGATTTCAAAGTATTGTACCGGGGGCCACAACTAGTTTGAGGTTTTATTTACTATTCTGTACTTATGCCATGCTTTACTGCTTTATTTAAATTGTGCGATGTACTGCACTTGTACTGTTTAGGATCGGGACACGTTTTCGCTGTATCGACAAGCCCAGTCATCTTTTCGGGTTCCTAGTCGTTTACAGCCGTCCACCCAAACCCTGAGTCCGTCTCGGAGACCGGCCGACTTCGTTGCGGGTAGACTTAGTGGGGTGGCCCCCATGTACTTTCTTTGGGTCTGGGAAACGTCATGACTTAGGCCCCGCCGACATACCGATGGGTGTATGTTAATTGATCTGGCAAAAAGAGTCGAAGTGCGTGTGGATACTTTGGTGCACCCCTGCAGGGTTAAATCTTTTCGAAAAGCCGTGTCCACGGTTATGGACGACTTGGAGCATAGTTCTCGATCATAGACAACTATAACTAAAGTTTACTGTTATAATTTGACTTGTATCCGATATGACTAGTAACCAGCTCCACTACAACGGAATGGCTAAATAAAAGTACCAACAACTGCTGGGTTTTGGGATATCTCATGTTAATTGTATCTGACTAGTAAGTGTTGCAACTACAACGGAATGGTTAACTAAAAGTTCCCACTGCTTATTATATCAGGATGACTATCTATACCTAACTAGTAATTGCTGCCACGATAACTGAATAAATAAAACTGCCAACTGTGTGAGTTCCTCGGTTGACTTCCTCGTTTGGTCTCGAGGGGGAAATACCAGGATGAGTATGTTTGGTGGTAGAATCAGGTTGGTTCCGAATAGGTCTTTCTTATCCCTCTCTGATAGCCGACAGTTATCTCGAGTCTCTATAGGTGGTTTAGTGCATGCTGCCGCCGCTTGATCCACCATACCTATGTAGGCGAGGACGCCGAATTCAAGCCTCGCTGTAATCTTGGCCTCGATCGACGCTCCTCTTTTTCCTTTGCCCTTTGTCGGCACCCCTTTTGTTTTAGCAGGTCTCGACGTCGTTAGCAGGGTTACCATTCCGGCTTGGCCTCGGCAGGGTTATGGACGCCATTCGTTATTCTTCAGGGCTCTTAGCT
Organism: Avena insularis; assembly: GCA_023614405.1. Lineage (NCBI taxonomy): Eukaryota > Viridiplantae > Streptophyta > Magnoliopsida > Poales > Poaceae > Avena > Avena insularis. The sequence continues at coordinate 305,703,209 of CM042694.1, forward strand.
CAATTTGCATCTTGTCCGTACTCGGACGCCGTATCGTTTTCAAGGTGATTTGGATCTTTGTACTGTATATCTGTATTCTTGACTCATGGAGTCGTTGTTGTATATATCTGTTCTGTGGGTTCCATCGTGGACTATTGTGTAATGGTATTACTTCGTTTTCCACCCGCACGCAAGTGCCTGGTGGGCACCTTTGAATCGTTTCTATGCGGGTTTGGCGGGAAGCGCTGAAACTTGCATAGGGCCGATTCTGAGGGTGTTACAGTGTGTTATGTTCTCAAACCACATATGGATCCACCAGTGTCATTCCATGTGTGTTCTTTTCATAAATCACAGCTAGAGTCATTGCATACGTGTTCTTTTCATTAAACACATATGGATCCACTAGAGTCATTGCATATGTGTTCTTTTCATTAACCACAACTAGACTCATTGCATGTGTCTTCTTTTCATAAACCACATATGGATCCACCAGAGTCATTGCATGTATGTTCTTTTCATAAACCACATATGGATCCACCAGAGTCATTGCATGTCTGTTCTTTTCATAAACCACATGGATCCACCAGTGTAATTGAATGTTTGTTCTTTTCACAAACCACATATGGATCCATAGTGTCATTGCATGTGTGTTCTTTTCATTAACCACACATGGATCCACCAGTGTCATTCATGCGTGCTCTTTTCATAAACCACAGCTAGAGTCATTGCATGTGTGTTATTTTCATTAACCACATATGGATCCACCAGAGTCATTGCATGTCTGTTCTTTCCCTAAACCACATGGATCCACCAGTGTCATTGAATGTGTGTTCTTTTCAAACCACATATGGATCCACCAGTGTCATTGCATTTGTGTTCTTTTCATTAACCACACATGGATCCACTAGAGTCATTGCATGTATGTTACTTTCATGAACCACATGGATCCACTAGTGTCATTGCATGTGTGTTCTTTTCATGAACCACAACTAGAATCATTGCATGTGTGTTCTTTTCACAAACCACATATGGATCCACCAGAGTCATTGCATGTCTATTCTTTTCATAAACCACATGGATCCACCAGTGTCATTCAATGTGTGTTCTTTTCACAAACCACATATCGATCCACTAGTGTCATTGCATGTGTGTTCTTTTCATAAAAACGGCTAGATCATTGCACGTGTGTTCTTTTCATTAACCACATATGGAACCACAAGAGTCATTACATGTGTGTTCTTTTTATTAACCACACCTAGAGTCATTGCATGTATGTTCTATTAATAAACCACATATGGATCCAATAGAGTCATTGCATGTCTGTTCTTTTCATAAACCACATGGATCCACTAGTGTCATTGAATGTGTGTTCTTTTCACAAACCACATATGGATCCACCAGTGTTAGTGCATGTGTGTTCTTTTCATGAACCACAACTATAGTCATATAATGTGTGTTATTTTTGCAAACCACATGTGGATCCACCAATGTCATTGCATGTGTTTTTTTTTCAAAAACCACATATGGATCCACCAGTGTTATTGCATGTGTGTTCTTTTCATAAATCACAGCTAGAGACATTGCATGTGTGTTCTTTTCATTAAAAACATATGGATCCACTAGAGTCATTGCATGTATGTTATTTTCATGAACCACATGGATCCACCAGTGTCATTGCATGTGTGTTCTTTCCATGAACCACAACTAGAGTCATTGCATGTGTGTTGTTTTCGCAAACCAAATATGGATCCACCAGAGTCATTGCATGTCTGTTCTTTTCATAAACCACATGGATCCACCAGTGTCATTGAATGTTTGTTCTTTTCACAAACCATATATAGATCCACCAGTGTCATTGCATGTGTGTTCTTTTCATTAACCACACATGGATCCACTAGTCATTGCATGTGTGTTCTTTTCATAAACCACATGGATCCACTGGATTCATTTCATGTGTTTTCTTTTCACAAACCACATACGGATCCACTAGAGTCATTGCATGCGTGTTCTTATCCTAGGCCAGCACTAGAGTCATTGTATGTCTGTTCTTTTCATAAACCACATGGATCCACTAGTGTCATTGAATGTGTGTTCTTTTCACAAACCACATATGGATCCACCAGTGTTAGTGCATGTGTGTTCTTTTCATGAACCTCAATTAGAGTCATTGAATGTGTGTTCTTTTTGCAAACCACATATGGATCCACCAATGTCATTGCATGTGTGTTCTGTTCTCAAACCACATATGGATCCACCAGTGTCATTGCATGTGTGTTCTTTTCATAAATCATAGCTAGAGTCATTGCATGCGTGTTCTTTTCATTAAACACATATGGATCCACTAGAGTCATTGCATATGTGTTCTTTTCATTAACCACAACTAGAGTCATTGCATGTGTCTTCTTTTCATAAACCACATATGGATCCACTAGATTCATTGCATGTCTGTTCTTTTCATAAACCACATGGATCCACCAGTGTAATTGAATGTTTGTTCTTTTCACAAACCACATATGGATCCATAGTGTCATTGCATGTGTGTTCTTTTAATTAACCACACATGGATCCACCAGTGTCATTCATGCGTTTTTCATAAACCACAGCTAGAGTCATTGCATGTGTGTTAGTTTCATTAACCACATATGGATCCACCAGAGTCATTGCATGTCTGTTCTTTTCATAAACCACATGGATCCACCAGTGTCATTGAATGTGTGTTCTTTTCACAAACCACATATGGATCCACCAGTGTCATTGCATTTGTGTTCTTTTCATTAACCACACATGGATCCACTAGAGTCATTGCATGTATGTTATTTTCATGAACCACATGGATCCACTAGTGTCATTGCATGTGTGTTCTTTTCATGAACCACAACTAGAATCATTGCATGTGTGTTCTTTTCACAAACCACATATGGATCCACCAGAGTCATTGCATGTCTATTGTTTTCATAAACCACATGGATCCACCAGTGTCATTCAATGTGTGTTCTTTTCACAAACCACATATCGATCCACCAGTGTCATTGCATGTGTGTTTTTTCATAAAAACAGCTAGAGTCATTGCACGTGTGTTCTTTTCATTAACCACATATGGAACCACAAGAGTCATTACATGTGTGTTCTTTTTATTAACCACACCTAGAGTCATTGCATGTATGTTCTATTAATAAACCACATATGGATCCAATAGAGTCATTGCATGTCTATTCTTTTCATAAACCACATGGATCCACTAGTGTCATTGAATGTGTGTTCTTTTCACAAACCACATATGGATCCACCAGTGTTAGTGCATGTGTGTTCTTTTCATGAACCTCAATTAGAGTCATTGAATGTGTGTTCTTTTTGCAAACCACATATGGATCCACCAATGTCATTGCATGTGTGTTCTGTTCTCAAACCACATATGGATCCACCAGTGTCATTGCATGTGTGTTCTTTTCATAAATCATAGCTAGAGTCATTGCATGCGTGTTCTTTTCATAAACCACATGGATCCACTGGATTCATTTCATGTGTGTTCTTTTCACAAACCACATACGGATCCACTAGAGTCATTGCATGCGTGTTCTTATCCTAGACCAGCACTAGAGTCATTGTATGTCTGTTCTTTTCATAAACCACATGGATCCACTAGTGTCATTGAATGTGTGTTCTTTTCACAAACCACATATGGATCCACCAGTGTTAGTGCATGTGTGTTCTTTTCATGAACCTCAATTAGAGTCATTGAATGTGTGTTCTTTTTGCAAACCACATATGGATCCACCAATGTCATTGCATGTGTGTTCTGTTCTCAAACCACATATGGATCCACCAGTGTCATTGCATGTGTGTTCTTTTCATAAATCATAGCTAGAGTCATTGCATGCGTGTTCTTTTCATTAAACACATATGGATCCACTAGAGTCATTGCATATGTGTTCTTTTCATTAACCACAACTAGAGTCATTGCATGTGTCTTCTTTTCATAAACCACATATGGATCCACTAGATTCATTGCATGTCTGTTCTTTTCATAAACCACATGGATCCACCAGTGTAATTGAATGTTTGTTCTTTTCACAAACCACATATGGATCCATAGTGTCATTGCATGTGTGTTCTTTTAATTAACCACACATGGATCCACCAGTGTCATTCATGCGTGCTCTTTTCATAAACCACAGCTAGAGTCATTGCATGTGTGTTAGTTTCATTAACCACATATGGATCCACCAGAGTCATTGCATGTCTGTTCTTTTCATAAACCACATGGATCCACCAGTGTCATTGAATGTGTGTTCTTTTCACAAACCACATATGGATCCACCAGTGTCATTGCATTTGTGTTCTTTTCATTAACCACACATGGATCCACTAGAGTCATTGCATGTATGTTATTTTCATGAACCACATGGATCCACTAGTGTCATTGCATGTGTGTTCTTTTCATGAACCACAACTAGAATCATTGCATGTGTGTTCTTTTCACAAACCACATATGGATCCACCAGAGTCATTGCATGTCTATTGTTTTCATAAACCACATGGATCCACCAGTGTCATTCAATGTGTGTTCTTTTCACAAACCACATATCGATCCACCAGTGTCATTGCATGTGTGTTTTTTCATAAAAACAGCTAGAGTCATTGCACGTGTGTTCTTTTCATTAACCACATATGGAACCACAAGAGTCATTACATGTGTGTTCTTTTTATTAACCACACCTAGAGTCATTGCATGTATGTTCTATTAATAAACCACATATGGATCCAATAGAGTCATTGCATGTCTATTCTTTTCATAAACCACATGGATCCACTAGTGTCATTGAATGTGTGTTCTTTTCACAAACCACATATGGATCCACCAGTGTTAGTGCATGTGTGTTCTTTTCATGAACCACAACTATAGTCATATAATGTGTGTTCTTTTTGCAAACCACATATGGATCCACCAATGTCATTGCATGTGTTTTTTTTTTCACAAACCACATATGGATCCACCAGTGTCATTGCATGTGTGTTCTTTTCATAAATCACAGCTAGAGACATTGCATGTGTGTTCTTTTCATTAAAAACATATGGATCCACTAGAGTCATTGCATGTATGTTATTTTCATGAACCACAATTAGAGTCATTGCATGTGTGTGCTTTTCATAAACCACATATGGATCCACCAGAGTCAATGCATGTCTGTTCTTTTCATAGACTACATGGATCCACTAGTGTAATTGAATGTTTGTTCTTTTCACAAACCACATATGGATCTACCAGTGTCATTGCATGTGTGTTCTTTTCATTAACCGCACATGGATCCACCAGTGTCATTGCATGTGTGCTCTTTTCATAAACCACATCTAGAGTTATGGCATGTGTGTTCTTTTCATTAACCAGATATGGATCCACTAGAGTCATTGCATGTGTGTTATTTTCATTAATCACAGCTAGAGTCATTGCATGTGTGTTCTTTTCATTAACCACAGCTTGGAGTCATTGCATGTGTGTTCTTTTCATAAACCACATATGGATCCACCAGAGTCATTGCATGTTTGTTCTTTTCATAAACCACATGGATCCACCAGTGTCACTGAATGTGTGTTCTTTTCACAAACCACATATAGATCCACCAGTGTCATTGCATGTGTGTTCTTTTCATTAACCACACATCAATCCACTAGAGTCATTGCATGTATGTTATTTTCATGAACCACATGGATCCACTAGTGTCATTGCATGTGTGTTCTTTTCATGAACCACAACTAGAATCATTGCATGTGTATTCTTTTCACAAACCACATATGGATCCACCAGAGTCATTGCATGTCTGTTCTTTTCATAAACCACATGGATCCACCAATGTCATTCAATGTGTTTTTTTTTCACACACCACATATCGATCCACCAGTGTCGTTGCATGTGTGTTCTTTTCATAAAAACGGATAGAGTCATTGCATGTGTGTTCTTTTCATTAACCACATATGGAACCACAAGAGTTATTGCATGTGTGTTCTTTTCATTAACCACACATGGATCCACCAGTGTCATTGCATGTGTGCTCTTTTTATAAACCATAGCTAGAGTCATTGCATGTGTGTTCTTTTCATTAGCCACATATGGATCCACTAGAGTCATTGCATGTGTGTTATTTTCATTAACCACAGCCAGAGTCATTGCATGTGTGTTATTTTCATAAACCACATATGGATCCACCAGTCATTGCGTGTCTGTTCTTTTCATAAACCACATGGATCCACCAGTGTCATTGAATGTGTGTTTTTTCACAAACCACATATGGATCCACTAGTGTCATTGCATGTGTGTTCTATTTATTAACCACACATGGATCCACTAGAGTCATTGCATGTATGTTATTTTCATGAACCACATGGATCCACCAGTGACATTGCATGTGTGATATTTTCTTGAACCACAACTAGAGTCATTGCATGTCTGTTATTTTCATAAACAACATGGTTCCACCAGTGTCATTCAATGTGTGTTATTTTCACAAACCACATATGGATCCACCAGTGTCATTGCATGTGTGTTCTTTTCATTAACCACACATGGATCGACTAGAGTCATTGCATGTGTGTTATTTTCATAAACCACATGGATCCACTAGATTAATTTCACGTGTGTTCTTTTCACAAACCACATATGGATCCACTAGAGTCATTGCATGTGTGTTCTTATCCTAGACCAGCACTTGAGTCATTGCATGTGTGTTCTTTTCGCAAACCACATATGGATCCACCAGAGTCATTGCATGTCTGTTCTTTTCATAAACCACATGGATCCACCAGTGTCATTCAATGTGTGTTATTTTCACAAACCACATATCGATCCACCAGTGTCATTGCATGTGTGTTATTTTCATAAGACATAGCTAGAGTCAATGCATGTGTGTTCTTTTTATTAACCACATATGGAACCACAAGAGTCATTGCATGTGTGTTCTTTTCATTAACCATAGCTAGAGTCATTGCATGTCTGTTCTTTTCATAAACCACATATGGATCCAATAGAGACATTGCATGTTTTTCTTTTCATAAACCACATGGATCCACCAGTGTCATTGAATATGTGTTCTTTTCGCAAACCACATATAGATCCACCAGTGTTAGTGCATGTGTGTTCTTTTCATGAACCACAACTAGAGTCATTGAATGTTTGTTCTTTTTGCAAACCACATATGGATCCACCAATGTCATTGCATGTGTGTTCTGTTCTCAAAACACATATGGATCCACTAGTGTCATTGTATGTGTGTTCTTTTCATAAATCATAGCTAGAGTCATTACATATGTGTTCTTTTCATTAAAAACATATGGATCCACTAGAGTCATTGCATGTGTTCTTTTCATTAACCACAACTACAGTCATTGCATGTGTCTTCTTTTCATAAACCACATATGGATCCACCAGAGTCATTGTATGTCTGTTCTTTTTATAAACCACATGGATCCACCAGTGTAATTGAATGTTTGTTCTTTTCATAAAACCACATATCGATCCACCGGTGTCATTGCATGTGTGTTCTTTTCATTAACCACACATGGATCCACCAATGTCATTGCATGTGTGCTCTTTTCATAAACCACAGCTAGAGTCATTGCATGTGTGTTCTTTTCATTAACCACATATGGATCCACTAGAGTCATTGCATGTGTGTTCTTTTCATTAACCATAGCTAGAGTCATTGCATGTGAGTTCTTTTCATAAACCACATATGGATCCACCACAGTCATTGCATGTAGGTTATTTTCATGAACCACATGGATCCACCAGTGTCATTGCATGTGTGTTCTTTTCATGAACCATAACTAGAATCATTGCATGTGTGTTCTTTTCACAAACCACATATGGACCCACCAGAGTCATTGCATGTCTGTTCTTTTCATAAACCACATGGATCCACCAGTGTGATTCAATGTGTGTTCTTTTCACAAACCACATATCGATCCACCAGTGTCATTACATATGTGTTCTTTTCATAAAAAACGGCTAGAGTCATTGCATGTGTGTTCTTTTCATTAAAAACATATGGATCCACTAGAGTCATTGCATATGTGTTCTTTTCATTAACCACAACTAGAGTCATTGCATGTGTGTTCTTTTCATTAACCATAGCTAGAGTCATTGCATGTGAGTTCTTTTCATAAACCACATATGGATCCACCACAGTCATTGCATGTAGGTTATTTTCATGAACCACATGGATACACCAGTGTCATTGCATGTGTGTTCTTTTCATGAACCATAACTAGAATCATTGCATGTGTGTTCTTTTCACAAACCACATATGGACCCACCAGAGTCATTGCATGTCTGTTCTTTTCATAAACCACATGGATCCACCAGTGTGATTCAATGTGTGTTCTTTTCACAAACCACATATCGATCCACCAGTGTCATTACATATGTGTTCTTTTCATAAAAAACGGCTAGAGTCATTGCATGTGTGTTCTTTTCATTAAAAACATATGGATCCACTAGAGTCATTGCATATGTGTTCTTTTCATTAACCACAACTAGAGTCATTGCATGTGTCTTCTTTTCATAAACCACATATGGATCCACCAGAGTCATTGCATGTCTGTTCTTTTCATAAACTACATGGATCCACCAGTGTAATTGAATGTTTGTTCTTTTCACAAACCACATATGGATCCACCTGTGTTAGTGAATGTGTGTTCTTTTCATGAACCACAACTAGAGTCATTGAATGTGTGTTCTTTTGCAAACCACATATGGATCCACCAATGTCATTGCATGTGTGTTCTGTTCTCAAACCACATATGGATCCACCAGTGTCATTGCATGTGTGTTCTTTTCATAAATCACAGCTAGAGTCATTGCATGTGAGTTCTTTTCATTAAACACATATGAATCCACTAGATTCATTGCATATGTGTTCTTTTCATTAACCACAACTAGAGTCATTGCATGTGTCTTCTTTTCATAATCCACATATGGATCCACCAGAGTCATTGCATGTCTGTTCTTTTCATAAACCACATGGATCCACCAGTGTAATTGAATGTTTGTTCTTTTCACAAACCACATACGGATCCACAGTGTCATTGCATGTGTGTTCTTTTCATTAACCACACATGGATCCACCAGTGTCATTGCATGTGTGCTCTTTTCATAAACCACAGCTAGAGTCATTGCATGTCTGTTCTTTTCATTAACCACATATGGATCCACTATAGTCATTGCATGTGTGTTCTTTTCATTAACCACAACTAGAGTCATTGCATGTGTGTTATTTTCATTAACCACAGCTAGAGTCATTGCATGTGTGTTCTTTTCATAAACCACATATGGATCCACCAGAGTCATTGCATGTCTGTTCTTTTCATAAACCACATGGATCCACCAGTGTCATTGAATGTGTGTTCTTTTCACAACCCACATATGGATCCACCAGTATCATTGCATGTGTGTTCTTTTCATTAACCACACATGGATCCACTAGAGTCATTGCATGTATGTTATTTTCAAGAACCACATGGATCCACTAGTGTCATTGCATGTGTGTTCTTTTCATGAACCACAACTAGAATCATTGCATGTGTGTTCTTTTCACAAACCACATATGGATCCACCAGAGTCATTGCATGTCTATTCTTTTCATAAACCACATGGATCCACCAGTGTCAATCAACGTGTGTTCTTTTTGACAAACCACATATCGATCCAACAGTGTCATTGCATGTGTGTTCTTTTCATAAAACATAGCTAGAGTCATTGCATGTGTGTTCTTTTCATTAACCACATATGGAACCACAAGAGTCATTGCATGTGTGTTCTTTTCATTAACCACAGCTAGAGTCATTGCTTGTCTGTTCTTTTCATAAACCACATATGGATCCAATAGAGTCATTGCATGTCTGGTGTTTTCATAAACCACATGGATCCACTAGTGTCATTGAATGTGTGTTATTTTCACAAACCACATATGGATCCACCAGTGTTAGTGCATTTGTGTTCTTTTCATGAACCACAACTAGAGTCATTGAATGTGTGTTCTTTTTGCAAACCACATATGGATCCACCAATGTCATTGCATGTGTGTTCTTTTCACAAACCACATATGGATCCACTAGTGTCATTGCATGTGTGTTCTTTTCATAAATCACAGCTAGAGTCATTGCATGTGTGTTCTTTTCATTAAACACATATGGATCCACTAGAGTCATTGCACATGTGTTCTTTTCATTAACCACAACTAGAGTCATTGCATGTGTCTTCTTTTCATAAACCACATAGGGATCCACCAGAGTCATTGCATGTATGTTCTTTTCATAAACCACATGGATCCACTAGTGTAATTGAATGTTTGTTCTTTTCACAAAGCACATATGGATCCACCAGTGTCATTGCATGTGTGTTATTTTCATTAACCACACATGGATCCGCTAGTGTCATTCCATGTGTGCTCTTTTCATAAACCATAGCTAGAGTCATTGCATGTGTGTTGTTTTCATTAACCACATATGGATCCACTAGAGTCATTGCATGTGTGTTCTTTTCATTAACCACAGCTAGAGTCATTGCATGTGTGTTCTTTTCATAAACCACATATGGATCCACTAGTGTCATTGCATGTCTCTTGTTTTCATAAACCATATGGATCCACCAGTGCCATTGCATGTGTGTTCTTTTCATTAACCACACATGGATCCACTAGAGTCATTGCATGTATGTTATTTTCATGAACCACATGGATCCACCAGTGTCATTGCATGTGTGTTCTTTTCATGAACCACAACTAGAGTCATTGGATGTGTGTTGTTTTCGCAAACCACATATGGATCCACCAGAGTCATTGCATGTCTGTTCTTTTCATAAACCACATGGATCCACCAGTGTCATTTAATGTGTGTTCTTTTCACAAACCACATATGGATCCACTAGTGTCATTGCATGTGTGTTCTTTTCATTAACCACACATGGATCCACTAGAGTCATTGCATGTGTGTTATTTTCATTAACCATAGATAGAGTCATTGCATGACTATTATTTTCATAAACCACATGGATCCACTAGATTCATTTCATGTGTGTTCTTTTCGCAAACCACATATGGATCCACTAGAGTCATTGCATGCGTGTTCTTATCCTAGACCAGCACTAGAGTCATTCCATGTATGTTCTTTTCATAAACCACATATGGATCCACCACAGTCATTGCATGTAAGTTATTTTCATGAACCACATGGATCCACCAGTGTCATTGCATGTGTTTTTTTTCATGAACCACAACTAGAATCATTGCATGTGTGTTCTTTTCACAAACCACATGGATCCACCAGTGTGATTCAATGTGTGTTCTTTTCACAAACCACATATCGATCCACCAGTGTCATTGCATGTGTGTTCTTTTCATAAAAAACGCCTAGAGTCATTGCATGTGTGTTCTTTTCATTAAAAACATATGGATCCACTAGAGTCATTGCATATGTGTTCTTTTCATTAAATACAACTAGAGTCATTACATGTGTCTTCTTTTCATAAACCACAGATGGATCCACTAGAGTCATTGCATGTCTGTTCTTTTCATAAACTACAAGGATCCACCAGTGTAATTGAATGTTTGTTCTTTTCACAAACCACATATGGATCCGCCTGTGTTTGTGCATGTGTGTTCTTTTCATGAACAACAACTAGAGTCATTGAATGTGTGTTCTTTTTGCAAACCACATATGGATCCACCAATGTCATTGCATGTGTGTTCTGTTCTCAAACCACATATGCATCTACCAGTGTCATTGCATGTGTGTTCTTTTCATAAATCACAGCTAGAGTCATTGCATGTGTGTTCTTTTCATTAAACACATATGGATCCACTAGACTCATTGCATATGTGTTCTTATCATTAACCACAACTAGAGTCATTGCATGTGTCTTCTTTTCATAAACCACATATGGATCCACCAGAGTCATTGCCTTTCTATTCTTTTCATAAACCACATGGATCCACCAGTGTAATTGAATGTTTGTTCTTTTCACAAACCACATATGGATCCACATTGTCATTTCATGTGTGTTCTTTTCATTAACCACACATGGATCCACCAGTGTCATTGCATGCGTGCTCTTTTCATAAACCACAGCTAGAGTCATTGCATGTTTGTTCATTTCATTAACCACAGATGGATCCACTAGAGTCATTGCATGTGTGTTCTTTTCATTAACCACAACTAGAGTCATTGCATGTGTGTTATTTTCATTAACCACAGCTAGAGTCATTGCATGTGTGTTCTTTTCATAAACCACATATGGATCCACCAGAGTCATTGCATGTCTGTTCTTTTCATAAACCACATGGATCCACCAGTGTCATTGAATGTGTGTTCTTTTTACAACCCACATATGGATCCACCAGTATCATTGCATGTGTGTTCTTTTCATTAACCACACATGGATCCACTAGAGTCATTGCATGTATGTTATTTTCAAGAACCACATGGATCCACTAGTGTCATTGCATGTGTGTTCTTTTCATGAACCACAACTAGAATCATTGCATGTGTGTTCTTTTCACAAACCACATATGGATCCACCAGAGTCATTGCATGTCTATTCTTTTCATAAACCACATGGATCCACCAGTGTCAATCAACGTGTGTTCTTTTTGACAAACCACATATCGATCCAACTGTGTCATTGCATGTGTGTTCTTTTCATAAAACATAGCTAGAGTCATTGCATGTGTGTTCTTTTCATTAACCACATATGGAACCACAAGAGTCATTGCATGTGTGTTCTTTTCATTAACCACAGCTAGAGTCATTGCTTGTCTATTCTTTTCATAAACCACATATGGATCCAATAGAGTCATTGCATGTCTGGTGTTTTCATAAACCACATGGATCCACTAGTGTCATTGAATGTGTGTTCTTTTCAGAAACCACATATGGATCCACCAGTGTTAGTGCATTTGTGTTCTTTTCATGAACCACAACTAGACTCATTGAATGTGTGTTCTTTTTGCAAACCACATATGGATCCACCAATGTCATTGCATGTGTGTTCTTTTCACAAACCACATATGGATCCACTAGTGTCCTTGCATGTGTGTTCTTTTCATAAATCATAGCTAGAGTCATTGCATGTGTGTTCTTTTCATTAAAAACATATGGATCCACTAGAGTCATTGCATATGTGTTCTTTTCATTAACCACAACTAGAGTCATTGCATGTGTCTTCTTTTCATAAACCACATATGGATCCACCAGAGTCATTGCATGTCTGTTCTTTTCATAAACTACATGGATCCACTAGTGTAATTGAATGTTTGTTCTTTTCACAAACCACATATGGATCCACCAGTGTCATTGCATGTGTGTTCTTTTCATTAACCGCACATGGATCCACCAGTGTCATTGCATGTGTGCTCTTTTCATAAACCACAGCTAGAGTCATTGCATGTGTGTTCTTTTCATTAGCCACATATGGATCCACTAGAGTCATTGCATGTGTGTTCTTTTCATTAACCACAGCTAGATTCATTGCATGTGTGTTCTTTTTCATTAACCACAGCTAGAGTCATTGCATGTGTTCTTTTCATAAACCACATATGGATCCACTAGAGTCATTGCATGTCTGTTCTTTTCATAAACCACATGGATCCACCAGTGTCATTGAATGTGTGTTCTTTTCACAAACCACATATGGATCCACCAGTGTCATTGCATGTGTGTTCTTTTCATTAACCACAGATGGATCCACTAGAGTCATTGCATGTATGTTATTTTCATGAACCACATGGATCCACCAGTGTCATTGCATGTGTGTTCTTTTCATGAACCACAACTAGAGTCATTGCATGTGTGTTGTTTTCACGAACCACATATGGATCCACCAGAGTCATTGCATGTCTGTTCTTTTCATAAACCACATGGATCCACCAGTGTCATTCAATGTGTGTTCTTTTCACAAACCACATATGGATCCACCAGTGTCATTGCATGTGTGTTCTTTTCATTAACCACACATGGATACACTAGAGTCATTGCATGTGTGTTATTTTCATTAACCATGGATAGAGTCATTGCATGTATATTCTTTTCATAAACCACATGGATCCACTAGATTCATTTCATGTGTGTTCTTTTCACAAACCACATATGGATCCACTAGAGTCATTGCATGTATGTCCTTATCCTAGAATAGCACTAAAGTCATTGCATGTGTGTTCTTTTCATAAACCACATATGGATCCACCAGAGTCATTGCATGTAAGTTATTTTCATGAACCACATGGATCCACCAGTGTCATTGCATGTGTGATCTTTTCGTGAACCCACATATGGATCCACCAGAGTCATTGCATGTCTGTTCTTTTCATAAACCACATGGATCCACCAGTGTCATTCAATGTGTGTTCTTTTCACAAACCACATATCGATCCACCAGTGTCATTGCATGTGTGTTCTTTTCATAATACATGGCTAGAGTCATTGCATGTGTGTTCTTTTCATTAACCACATATGGAACCACAAGAGTCATTGCATGTGCGGTCTTTTCATTAACCACAGCTAGAGTCATTGCATGTCTATTCTTTTCATAAACCACATATAGATCAAATAGAGTCATTGCATGTCTGTTCTTTTCATAAACCACATGGATCCACCAGTGTCATTGAATGTGTGTTCTTTTCACAAACCACATATGGATCCACCAGTGTTAGTGCATGTGTGTTCTTTTCATGATCCACAACTAGAGTCATTGAATGTGTGTTCTTTTTGCAAACCACATATTTATCCACCAATGTCATTGCATGTGTGTTCTTTTCACAAACCACATATGGATCCACCAGTGTCATTGCATGTGTGTTCTTTTCATAAATCATAGCTAGAGTCATTGCATGTGTGTTCTTTTCATTAAACACATGTGGATCTACTAGAGTCATTGCATATGTGTTCTTTTCATTAACCACAACTAGAGTCATTGCATGTGTCTTCTTTTCATAAACCACATATGGATCCACCAGTGTCATTGCATATGTGTTCTTTTCATTAACCACACATGGATCCACCAGTGTCAATGCATGTGTGCTCTTTTCATAAACCACAGCTAGAGTCATTGCATGTGTGTTCTTTTCATTAACCACATATGGATCCACTAGAGTCATTGCATGTGTGTTCTTTTAATTAACCACAACTAGAGTCATTGCATGTGTCTTATTTTTATTAACCACAGCTAGAGTCATTGCATGTGTGTTCTTTTCATAAACCACATATGGATCCACTAGAGTCATTGCATGTGTGTTCTTTTCATGAACCACAACTAGAGTCATTGCATGTGTGTTGTTTTCACAAACCACATATGGATCCACCAGAGTCATTGCATGTCTGTTCTTTTCATAAACCACATGGATCCACCAGTGTCATTGAATGTGTGTTCTTTTCACAAACCACATATGGATCCACCAGTATCATTGCATGTGTGTTCTTTTCATTAACCACACATGGATACGCTAGAGTCATTGCATGTATGTTATTTTCATGAACCACATGGATCCACTAGTGTCATTGCATGTGTGTTCTTTTCATGAACCACAACTAGAATCATTGCATGTGTGTTCTTTTCACAAACCACATATGGATCCACCAGAGTCATTGCATGTCTGTTCTTTTCATAAACCACATGGATCCACCAGTGTCATTCAATGTGTGTTCTTTTCACAAACCACATATCGATCCACCAGTGTCATTGCATGTCTGTTCTTTTCATAAAAACGGCTAGAGCCATTGCATGTGTGTTCTTTTCATTAACCACATATGCAACCACAAGAGTCATTGCACGTGTGTTCTTTTCATTAACCACAGCTAGAGTCATTGCATGTCTGTTCTTTTCATAAACCACATATGGATCCAAAAGAGTCATTGCATGTCTGTTCTTTTCATAAACCACATGGATCCACCAGTGTTATTGAATGTGTGTTCTTTTCACAAACCACATATGGATCCACCAGTGTTAGTGCATGTGTGTTATTTTCATGAACCATAACTAGAGTTATATAATGTGTCTTCTTTTTGAAAACCACATATGGAATCACCAATGTCATTGCATGTGTGTGCTTTTCAAAAACCACATATGGATCCACCAGTGTCATTGCATGTGTGTTCTTTTCATAAATCATAGCTAGAGTCATTGCATGTGTGTTCATTCATTAAAACATATGGATCCACTAGAGTCATTGCATATGTGTTCTTTTCATTAACCACAGCTAGAGTCATTGCATGTGTCTTCTTTTCATAAACCACATATGGATCCACCAGAGTCATTGGATGTCTGTTCTTTTCATAAACCACATGGATCCACCAGTGTAATTGAATGATTATTCTTTTCACAAACCACATATGGATCCACAGTGTCATTGCATGTGCGTTCTTTTCATTAACCACACATGGATCCACCAGTGTCAATGCATCTGTGCTCTTTTCATAAACCACAGCAAAAGTCATTGCATGTGTGTTCTTTTCATTAACCACATATGGATCCACTAGAGTCATTGCATGTGTGTTCTTTTCATTAACCACAACTAGAGTCATTGCATGTGTGTTATTTTCAATAACCACAGCTAGAGTCATTGCATGTGTGTTCTTTTCATAAACCACATATGGATCCACCAGAGTCATTGCATGTCTGTTCTTTTCATAAACCACATGGATCCACCAGTGTCATTGAATGTGTGTTCTTTTCACAAACCACATATGGATCCACCAGTATCATTGCATGTGTGATCTTTTCATTAACCACACATGGATCCACTAGAGTCATTGCATGTATGTTATTTTCATTAACCACGTGGATCCACTAGTGTCATTGCATGTGTGTTCTTTTCATGAACCACAACTAGAATCATATAATGTGTGTTGTTTTCACAAACCACATATGGATCCACCAGAGTCATTGATGTCTGTTCTTTTCATAAAAACGGCTAGAGTCATTGCATGTGTGTTCTTTTCATTAACCACATATGCAACCACAAGAGTCATTGCATGTGTCTTCTTTTCATAAACCACATATGGATCCACCAGAGTCATTGCATGTCTGTTCTTTTCATAAACCACATGGATCCACCAGTGTAATTGAATGATTGTTCTTTTCACAAACCACATATGGATCCACAGTGTCATTGCATGTGCGTTCTTTTCATTAACCACACATGGATCCACCAGTGTCAATGCATCTGTGCTCTTTTCATAAACCACAGCTAGAGTCATTGCATGTGTGTTCTTTTCATTAGCCACATATGGATCCACTAGAGTCATTGCATGTGTGTTCTTTTCATTAACCACAGCTAGATTCATTGCATGTGTGTTCTTTTTCATTAACCACAGCTAGAGTCATTGCATGTGTTCTTTTCATAAACCACATATGGATCCACTAGAGTCATTGCATGTCTGTTCTTTTCATAAACCACATGGATCCACCAGTGTCATTGAATGTGTGTTCTTTTCACAAACCACATATGGATCCACCAGTGTCATTGCATGTGTGTTCTTTTCATTAACCACAGATGGATCCACTAGAGTCATTGCATGTATGTTATTTTCATGAACCACATGGATCCACCAGTGTCATTGCATGTGTGTTCTTTTCATGAACCACAACTAGAGTCATTGCATGTGTGTTGTTTTCACGAACCACATATGGATCCACCAGAGTCATTGCATGTCTGTTCTTTTCATAAACCACATGGATCCACCAGTGTCATTCAATGTGTGTTCTTTTCACAAACCACATATGGATCCACCAGTGTCATTGCATGTGTGTTCTTTTCATTAACCACACATGGATACACTAGAGTCATTGCATGTGTGTTATTTTCATTAACCATGGATAGAGTCATTGCATGTATATTCTTTTCATAAACCACATGGATCCACTAGATTCATTTCATGTGTGTTCTTTTCACAAACCACATATGGATCCACTAGAGTCATTGCATGTATGTCCTTATCCTAGAATAGCACTAAAGTCATTGCATGTGTGTTCTTTTCATAAACCACATATGGATCCACCAGAGTCATTGCATGTAAGTTATTTTCATGAACCACATGGATCCACCAGTGTCATTGCATGTGTGATCTTTTCGTGAACCCACATATGGATCCACCAGAGTCATTGCATGTCTGTTCTTTTCATAAACCACATGGATCCACCAGTGTCATTCAATGTGTGTTCTTTTCACAAACCACATATCGATCCACCAGTGTCATTGCATGTGTGTTCTTTTCATAATACATGGCTAGAGTCATTGCATGTGTGTTCTTTTCATTAACCACATATGGAACCACAAGAGTCATTGCATGTGCGGTCTTTTCATTAACCACAGCTAGAGTCATTGCATGTCTGTTCTTTTCATAAACCACATGGATCCACCAGTGTCATTGAATGTGTGTTCTTTTCACAAACCACATATGGATCCACCAGTGTTAGTGCATGTGTGTTCTTTTCATGATCCACAACTAGAGTCATTGAATGTGTGTTCTTTTTGCAAACCACATATTTATCCACCAATGTCATTGCATGTGTGTTCTTTTCACAAACCACATATGGATCCACCAGTGTCATTGCATGTGTGTTCTTTTCATAAATCATAGCTAGAGTCATTGCATGTGTGTTCTTTTCATTAAACACATGTGGATCTACTAGAGTCATTGCATATGTGTTCTTTTCATTAACCACAACTAGAGTCATTGCATGTGTCTTATTTTCATAAACCACATATGGATCCACCAGTGTCATTGCATATGTGTTCTTTTCATTAACCACACATGGATCCACCAGTGTCAATGCATGTGTGCTCTTTTCATAAACCACAGCTAGAGTCATTGCATGTGTGTTCTTTTCATTAACCACATATGGATCCACTAGAGTCATTGCATGTGTGTTCTTTTAATTAACCACAACTAGAGTCATTGCATGTGTCTTATTTTTATTAACCACAGCTAGAGTCATTGCATGTGTGTTCTTTTCATAAACCACATATGGATCCACTAGAGTCATTGCATGTGTGTTCTTTTCATGAACCACAACTAGAGTCATTGCATGTGTGTTGTTTTCACAAACCACATATGGATCCACCAGAGTCATTGCATGTCTGTTCTTTTCATAAACCACATGGATCCACCAGTGTCATTGAATGTGTGTTCTTTTCACAAACCACATATGGATCCACCAGTATCATTGCATGTGTGTTCTTTTCATTAACCACACATGGATACGCTAGAGTCATTGCATGTATGTTATTTTCATGAACCACATGGATCCACTAGTGTCATTGCATGTGTGTTCTTTTCATGAACCACAACTAGAATCATTGCATGTGTGTTCTTTTCACAAACCACATATGGATCCACCAGAGTCATTGCATGTCTGTTCTTTTCATAAACCACATGGATCCACCAGTGTCATTCAATGTGTGTTCTTTTCACAAACCACATATCGATCCACCGGTGTCATTGCATGCATTCTTTTCATAAAAGCGGCTAGAGTCATTGCATGTGTGTTCTTTTCATTAACCACATATGCAACCACAAGAGTCATTACGTGTGTTCTTTTCATTAACCAGCTAGAGTCATTGCATATACATTCTTTTCATAAACCACATATGGATCCAAAAGAGTCATTGCATATGCATTCTTTTCATAAACACAGTAGGGGTTAAGTAGCATGGAAAACAAAATTTTCTATAGCATACAAACAAACAAGCCAAGATCTATCTACTAGATTGTAGCAGCAGTCGATGGAATAACTCACCCTCGAAGATTCCAAAGTGTTTAACGAGGCAGATTCTCGTGGGTGATGTAGTCGTACTCTTTCCGATCTCAAGATCGCGTAGACGATCCTTCCGGCAGCGTTCATGGCGCTCCCTTGATCGGTCACTGCGTTGGTACTCGGCGAAGACCTTCCTCTCCTTGTTCCGGTGAGCGGAGGTTGTAGCACTCTCCTCGCGATTCGGCGGCCTGTGGCGTGGTGCAGGAGGTAGAGGGAGATCCCAGGCTTCGCCTTAAGCCGGTGCAGTATGGTGGAGCTTATGAGAGAGGCTATTAGTGGTCTAGTAATTAGACACACCAATTAGAGGCTCTAAACCAATTAGAAGGCTCTAAACCAGAAACAGCTCTAAAGGGGTCTAGGTCTAGTTTCTAGTTTAGAGGATAGGAACTTGTGTGTCTAGAGGGAGGCCCTGCCCTCCTTTATAGGTGGGAGGGCTGGCCTTGAGGAGGAGTCCCTCCCCAACTCGACCTAGGGCTGGCCGCCCGGCTTGGGGAGGAGGACTCCTCCCCAAGTCGATTTCAACTTCTCCTCTTTCCAAACTAGCGGTTTGACGGCCCAGCGGTTGACTTTTCAATTTAGGAATTAAATAAACCCTTTATTTTGGACAGCGAGAACACTTAGTACATGATGCAATCATTCCATCTTGCAATGACACATTCATGTACCCTTCCCCCAGTCTTGGGACATTCAGGACCTTCTAGAATGTTCCCGATGAAAACACGGAACCATTCCCCAACTCAAATGGGACTTTCCTTATATGAATCTTATTCTCGGACCATTCCGGATCACCTCGTGATATCCGGATCCCATCCGAGACTCCGAACAACATTCGGTCTCTTTCTCATAATACCATAACTACTCAAACAACGTCGAATCCTTAAGTGTGTCTCCCTACGGTTCGTGAATTATGCGGACATGATCGAGACACTTCTCCGAACAATAACCAATAGAGGAATCTGGAAATTCATATGGCTCCCACATATTTCTCGATTACTTTGCGATCGAATGAACCACTTACATACGATACCAATTTCCCTTTGTCTCACGATATGTTACTTATCCGAGGTTATGATCGTCGGTATCTACGCATACCTAGTTCATCCTCGTTCTTGATAAGTACTCTTTTCTCGTTCCGTGATATGTGATCCTTGTGACCAAGTCACATGCTTGCAAGCTAATTGGATGACATTTCACCGAGAGGCCAGAGAATATCTATCCGTCATGTGGATGGACAAATCCCTCTTGATCCATGTGTTTCAACCAATACTTTCCAAACACTCAATGCCACTTTATAGCCACCCACATTACGGTGTGGTGTTTGATGACATCAAAGCATCCATCCGATAAAGGCAATATGCATGATCTCATGGTGAAGGAATTAGGTTACTATGTATCAGAAAGCATATAGCAATTGAACTATTGAAATGACTTGATCTTTATGCTACACTTGTCTATAGGAGTATGTCCACCATATCATTCTCCTAACGATATGATCTTGTTGTTGATAACATCTCAATGTTCATGACAAAGAAACCACATCATCAATCAACCAACAAGCTAGTGAAGTATAGAGGCTATACTAGGGACTTCAAATTAAGTTTACAAATCACACAAGTATTAATGGTTTCCTTGTTAATACTATTATAGCATGAATGTAAACATTTATCATAAACACAAAGATATATAATAATAACTACATTTATTATTACCTCTAGGGCATATCTCCACAGTCTCCCACTTGCACTAGAGTCATCTAATCTAGATTACATGGTAATATACCGAACACCCATGGCAGTTTGGTGTTGGTCATGTTTGCCCTTAGGAGAGGTTTAGTCAGCGGATCCATACATTCAGATCTGTGTGTACTTTGCAAATCTTTATATCCCCATCACGGATATGTTCTCGAATAAGCGTGAAAGCGCAGCTTGATATGCTTGACTTCTTGTGTGACCTTGGTTCTTGCGCATTGGCTATGGCACCCATGTTATCACGATGAATAGACATTGGGTCCAGCGCACTAGGAACCACACCCAGCTGTAATGAACTCTTTCATCCATATCGCTTCTTGTGAAGCCTCCGAAGCGACCATGTATTCGATTCAGTTGAAGATCTCGCCTGGCGCTTTGCTTTGCACTCCTCCAGCTAAGCTGCTGCACCATTCAAAATAAATCATTATCCAGTTGTGATTTAGAATCATCCGGATCGGTGTTCCAACTAACATCGGTGTAACCATTAACAACGAGCTGTTCATCACCTCCATAAGAAAGAACCATATCCTTAGTTCTTCTCAAGTACTTAAGGATGTTTTTGACATTGTCCAATGATCCACTCTGGATCACTTTGATATCTGCTAGTTAGACTAACGACATATGCGATGTCGGGTCTAGTACATAGCATGGCATACATTAGAGATCCTATGGCTGAGGCATAGGGAGTCTTACTCATCTTTTCTCTATCTTACGCCGATGTCGGACTTTGAGTTTTACTCAAGGTCATATTGAGCAACATGGGCAAGAACCCTTTCTTGCTATCTTCCATTCAAACCTCTTTAGAACTTTGTCCAAATATGTACTTTGTGACAATGATATTTGGCGTTCGATCTATCTCTATAAATCTTTATGCCTAATATGTAAGCTGCTTGCCAAGATCCTTCATTGAAAAACTATTATTCAAATACTCTTTGACACTATTAAGAAGGTCTACATCATTCCCAATCAACAATATGTCATCCACATACAGTATTAAGAATGCTCTGAGCTCCCACTCACTTTCTTGTAAATACAAGCTTCTCCATAAGTTTGTATAAAACCAAAACTTTTGATTACCTTATCAAAGCGTTGATTCCAACCGGGATGCTTGCTTCAATCCATAGATGGACCGTTGAAGTTTGCATACCTTGTTAGCATCTTTAGGATCGACAAAACCTTTGGGTTGCATCATATACAACTCTTCATCAATGTCTCCATTGAGGAATGCTGTTTTGACATCCATCGCCATATCTCATAATCATAATATGCAGCGATTGCTAACATAATCCTCCACGGACTTTAACCGCTACGGTGAAAAGTCTCATCGTAGTCGACTCCTTGAATTTGTGAAACCCTTTTGCGACAAGTCGAGCTTTATAAACGATAACATTACCATCGACATCTGTTTTCTTCTTGAAAATCCATTTGTTCTCGGCACCTTCCGGCCATCCGGTAAGTCCACCAAAGTCCATACTTGGTTTTCGTACATGGATCCAATCTCGGTTCATGGCTTCTTGCCATTTATTGGAATCTGGGCTCATCATTGCTTCCTCATATGTCTCGGGGTCATCGGTGTTGTCCACCAACATGACATTCATAACGGAATCATACCAATGCAGGTGGTGCGATTTCGTTGACCTCGAGGCTCTGTAGCAACTTCAAGCGAAGTTTCATGATCACCATCACTAGCTTCCTCTCTTATTGGTGCGGGCACCACAGGAACTTCTTCGGTCTTTGCGCTACTGCAATTCGAGAGAAGGTTCGACAACCTCGTCGAGTTCTACTTTCCTTCCGGTCACTTCTTTGAGAGAAATTCCTTCTCTAGAAAGGATCCATTCTTAACAACAAAGATTTTGCCTTGGATCTATGATAGAAGGTATACCCAATAGTTTCCTTGGTATCCTATGAAGGCGCATTTTTTCGCTTTGGGTTCAAGCTTGTCATTTGTAACTTCTTTACATAGGCCGCATCCCCAAACTTTAAGGAGCGACAATTTAGGTTTCTTCCCAAACCATAATTCATACGGTGTCGTTTCAGCAGTTTAGGCGGTGCCCTATTTAAAGTGAATGCGGCTGTTTCTAATGCATAACCCCAAAATGATAGTGGCAAATCTGTAAGTGACATCATAGAGCGAACCATATCTAAGAGAGTTCGATTCTGACGTTCAGACACACCATTCTGCTGTGGTGTTCCGGCGGTGTCAAGCTGAAAGTATTCCACATTTCTTCAAATGCTGCCAAACTCGTAACTTAGATATTCACCTCCACGATCGAGCGTAGAAATTTAATCTTCTTGTTCGTTGATTCTCTACCTCACTTTGAAACTCCTTAAACTTCTCGAAAGTTTGGACTTATGTTTCATGAAATAGATATACCCATATCTACTCAAGTCATCCGTGAAGGTAAGAACATACGATAACCAACTTTGCGATGCTACACTCATTGGACCACACACATCGGTATGTATGATTTCCAATAAGTCATGGCTCGCTCCATCATACTGAGAAAATGGAGTCTTAGTCATTTTACCCATCGGACATGCTTCGCATCTTTCAAGTGATTCAAAATCAAGTGATTCAAAGTCCATCGGAATGGAGTTTCTTCATCGCTTCACTCAATGTGACCAAGGCGATTGCCACATATAGGTCAAATTATCGCTTGATTTCAAGCGTTTAGCCTCAATGTTATTAATATGTGTATTTCTACTATCGAGATTCAATATGAATAGACCATCTATCAAAGGTGCATGTGCATAAAACACATTACTCATATAAATCGAACAACCATTATTCTCGGTTTAAACAAGTAAGCGTCTACTTAATAAACAAGATCGATATAATGTTCATGCTCAGCGAGCACCAAATAACAATTATTTAAGTATAAAACTAATCCCGATGGTAGATGAAGAGGTAGTGCCGACGCGATCACATCAACCTTTGATCCGTTTCCCAGCGCGCCGTCACCTCGTTCTTCTTTACTAGCTTCCGTTTGATACGTAGCTCTGTTTGAGTTACAAATATGAGCAACCGAACCAGTATCAAATACCCGGGCACTACTACGAATACTAGTGAGATACACATCAATAACATGTATATCAAATATACCTTTCTTCTTGATGTTGCCGTTCTTCAAATCTGCCAAGTACTTTGGGCAATTCCGCTTCGATGACCTTCTCCCTTGCGGTAAAAGCACTCGGTTTCAGGCTTGGGTCCAGCCTTGGTCCTCTTCGTCGGTATGGTAACTTTCTTACCACCCTTCTTGAAGTGTCCCTTACCTTAGACTTGCCTTTCTTGAATTTGGTGGTCTTATTGACCATCAACACTTAGTGCTCTTTCTTGATCTCCACTTCTGCAGATTTTAACATAGCAAATAGTTACGGCAACTCTTTGTTCATATTACGCATGTTGTAGTTCATCACAAAGTTCTTGTAACTTGGTGGTAGTGATTGGAGGATCGGTAAACCCCCAAAGTATTAGGAATCACTATACCCAAACTTTGAAGTTTATTTGCGTGCCCAGACATCTTAAGCACATGCTCCTTGCAGACTACCCTCTTCCATCTTGCAGTTAAAGAACTTTTGAAGCTTCATAACTTTCAATTGCGCATGAGTCTCAAAGATTAATTTGAGATCCTCGACAATATCATATGGGTCGACTCTTCAAACCTTTTACGAAGCTCGATTCTAAACCATACAAGATAGCACCTTGAACTATAGAGTCTTGATTCTTAGGCGAGGTAAACATTCTTTACTTCATCGGTAGCATCAGCTGCAGTGGAGTCACCTAGCGGTGCATCCGGCACATAGGTCAAATTACCGGTTGTGAGGACAATCCTCAAATTGCGGAACCAATCCATGAAGTTGCTTCCATTGTTTTCAACTTTTCTTTCTCTAGGA
Source organism: Avena insularis (assembly GCA_023614405.1). Lineage (NCBI taxonomy): Eukaryota > Viridiplantae > Streptophyta > Magnoliopsida > Poales > Poaceae > Avena > Avena insularis. The sequence goes on from CM042694.1 coordinate 305,728,628, forward strand.
GCATTAAAATTGATGGTAGGGGCTGCCATTGATCTACAACATATTTGCAATAGTTTAGACTAAGTTTATGACAAATTGAGTTCAAATTAATTAATGAAATTAAACTAGGTGAACTCCACTCAAAACAACATCCCTCACATTGTTTTAGTGATCACACGAACCAAATCCACTACATCAACACCGATCATCACGAGAGTTGATATAGTTTCAATGGCGAACAATCATCATGTTCATCATATCTACTATATGATTCATGCTTTGCCTTTCGGCGATCCGTGTTCACGAGGCCATATGCACATGCTAGGCTCGTCAAGACAAACCTTAGCTTCCGCATAAGCAAATCTGGCTTGCTTACGTTGTAGTCACCAGCGGAATCAAAGACACCCGATCATCACGTGGTGCTTGAGCGACAAGCTTTGGCAGCGGTGCATACTAAGGGTGAACACTTTAGAACTTGAAATTTATGTGCATGAGGATCATCTTATAATGCTACCGTCGTCTACTAAGCAATACAAGATGCATAAAGGATTAACATCACATGCAATTCATAATATGTGATATGATATGGCCTTTCTTCTTTGTGCTTCGATCTCCATCTTCAAGCACGAACATGATCTCCATCATCTCGGCATAGCATCAAGGTCAATGGCCTTCTTCATGGTTGTAGTCCACCAGCTTCAACTATTACAACTATTTTGAATAGAACGCTTGGTCTTAACGAAATTAAAGACAACCATATGGCTCACGCGGTTGCCAACTTACAATAAGGAACATTGCATACATCAAATATAATCACAATCATGGCCATATCACATCCTTTGCACACCCTGCAAAACAAAGTTAGGCGCTTCTACTTTCTTTGCATATTTTACGTGGTTTGGGGCTTTCCATAAGTGTCGTTCTAACTTACGAACAAGAACCACAACATTGATACTAGCATTGTTGATTACCCGTTGTAAATTGGATCTTAACTATGCTAGGAGAAAGCAGGCACCATAAAGCCACTTATGCAATACAAGTTGCATGTTAGCGTGGAGCAAGTCTCATGAGCGATGTCATGTAAGGTTAGCCGGGCGCTTCATCCCAACATACCGCAAGATGCAAAGTACACAAAAGCAATCTACAATAAAAGCATCAGCCCACAATGACCATTGTGTTCTACTGCTCGTCTGCAGATCTACATATAGACACGGCTCTGATACCCTTTGTGGGGTTAAGTAGCATGGAAAACAAAAATTTTCTATCGCATACAAACAAACAAGCCAAGATCTATCTACTAGATTGTAGCAGCGAGTCGATGGAATAACTCACCCTCGAAGATTCCAAAGTGTTTAGCGAGCGATTCTCGTGGGTGATGTAGTCGTACTCTTTCCGATCTCAAGATCGTGAGCGATCCTTCGGCCAGCGTTCCATGGCGCTCCATGATCGGTCACTGCGTTAAATTTTCGGCGAAGACCTTCCTCTCCCTTGTTCCAGCAGGCCGGAGGTTGTAGCACTCTCCTCGCGATTCGGCGGCCTGGCGTGGTCTGGGAGGTAGAGGGAGATCCATGAGGCTTCGCCTTAAGCCGGTGCAGTATGGTGGAGCTTATGAGAGAGGCTATTAGTGGTCTAGTAATTAGACACACCAATTAGAGGCTCTAAACCAATTAGAAGGCTCTAAACCGAAACAGCTCTAAGCAGGGGTCTAGGTCTAGTTTCTAGTTTAGAGGATAGGAACTTGTGTGTGTCTAGAGGGAGGCCCTGCCTCCCTTTATAGGTGGGAGGGCTGGCGGCGGGAGGAGGAGTCCTCCCCAACTCGACCTAGGGCTGGCCGCCCGGCTTGGGAGGACTCCTCCCCAAGTCGATTTCAACTTCTCCTCTTTCGAAAACTAGCGGTTTGACCGGCTGGCGGTTTGACTTTTCAATTTAGGAATTAAATAAACCCTTTATTTTGGACAGCGAGAACACTTAGTACATGATGCAATCATTCCATCTTGCAATGACACATTCATGTACCCCTTCCCCGGTCTTGGGACATTAGGACCTTCTAGAATGTTCGATGAAAACACGGAACCATTCCCCAACTCCGAAATGGGACTTTCCTTATATGAATCTTATTCTCCGGACCATTCCGGATCACCTCGTGATATCCGGATCCCATCCGAGACTCGAACAACATTCGGTCTCTTTCTCATAATACCATAACTACTCAAACAACGTCGAATCCTTAAGTGTGTCTCCCTACGGTTCGTGAATTATGCGGACATGATCGAGACACTTCTCCGAACAATAACCAATAGAGAATCTGGAAATTCATATGGCTCCCACATATTTCTCGATTACTGCGATCGAATGAACCACTTACATACGATACCAATTTCCCTTTGTCTCACGATATGTTACTTATCCGAGGTTATGATCGTCGGTATCTCTGCATACCTATTTCATCCTCGTTACTGATAAGTACTCTTTTCTCGTTCCCGTGATATGTGATCCCTTGTGACCAAGTCACATGCTTGCAAGCTAATTGGATGACATTTCACCGAGAGGGCCCAGAGAATATCTATCCGTCATGTGGATGGACAAATCCCACTCTTGATCCATGTGTTTCAACCAATACTTTCCAAACACTCAATGCCACCTTTATAGCCACCCTGTTACGGTGTGGTGTTTGATGACATCAAAGCATCCATCCAGTAAAGGCAATATGCATGATCTCATGGTCGAAGGAATTAGGTTACTATGTATCAGAAAGCATATAGCAATTGAACTATTGAAATGACTTGATCTTTATGCTACGCTTGTCTATAGGAGTATGTCCACCATATCATTCTCCTAACGATATGATCTTGTTGTTGATAACATCTCAATGTTCATGACAAAGAAACCACATCATCAATCAACCAACAAGCTAGTGAAGTATAGAGGCTATACTAGGGACTTCAAATTAAGTTTACAAATCACACAAGTATTAATGGTTTCCTTGTTAATACTATTATAGCATGAATGTAAACATTTATCATAAACACAAAGATATATAATAATAACTACATTTATTATTACCTCTAGGGCATATCTCCAACAAAACCACATGGATCCACCAGTGTTATTGAATGTGTGTTCTTTTCACAAACCACATATGGATCCACCAGTGTTAGTGCATGTGTGTTATTTTCATGAACCATAACTAGAGTTATATAATGTGTCTTCTTTTTGAAAACCACATATGGAATCACCAATGTCATTGCATGTGTGTGCTTTTCAAAAACCACATATGGATCCACCAGTGTCATTGCATGTGTGTTCTTTTCATAAATCATAGCTAGAGTCATTGCATGTGTGTTCTGTTCATTAAAAACATATGGATCGACTAGAGTCATTGCATATGTGTTCTTTTCATTAACCACAGCTAGAGTCATTGCATGTGTCTTCTTTTCATAAACCACATATGGATCCACCAGAGTCATTGCATGTCTGTTCTTTTCATAAACCACATGGATCCACCAGTGTAATTGAATGATTGTTCTTTTCACAAACCACATATGGATCCACAGTGTCATTGCATGTGCGTTCTTTTCATTAACCACACATGGATCCACCAGTGTCAATGCATCTGTGCTCTTTTCATAAACCACAGCAAAAGTCATTGCATGTGTGTTCTTTTCATTAACCACATATGGATCCACTAGAGTCATTGCATGTGTGTTCTTTTCATTAACCACAACTAGAGTCATTGCATGTGTGTTATTTTCAATAACCACAGCTAGAGTCATTGCATGTGTGTTCTTTTCATAAACCACATATGGATCCACCAGAGTCATTGCATGTCTGTTCTTTTCATAAACCACATGGATCCACCAGTGTCATTGAATGTGTGTTCTTTTCACAAACCACATATGGATCCACCAGTATCATTGCATGTGTGATCTTTTCATTAACCACACATGGATCCACTAGAGTCATTGCATGTATGTTATTTTCATTAACCACGTGGATCCACTAGTGTCATTGCATGTGTGTTCTTTTCATGAACCACAACTAGAATAATATAATGTGTGTTGTTTTCACAAACCACATATGGATCCACCAGAGTCATTGAATGTCTGTTCTTTTCATAAAAACGGCTAGAGTCATTGCATGTGTGTTCTTTTCATTAACCACATATGCAACCACAAGAGTCATTGCACGTGTGTTCTTTTCATTAACCACAGCTAGAGTCATTGCATGTCTGTTCTTTTCATAAACCACATATGGATCCAAAAGAGTCATTGCATGTCTGTTCTTTTCATAAACCACATGGATCCACCAGTGTTATTGAATGTGTGTTCTTTTCACAAACCACATATGGATCCACCAGTGTTAGTGCATGTGTGTTATTTTCATGAACCATAACTAGAGTTATATAATGTGTCTTCTTTTTGAAAACCACATATGGAATCACCAATGTCATTGCATGTGTGTGCTTTTCAAAAACCACATATGGATCCACCAGTGTCATTGCATGTGTGTTCTTTTCATAAATCATAGCTAGAGTCATTGCATGTGTGTTCTGTTCATTAAAAACATATGGATCGACTAGAGTCATTGCATATGTGTTCTTTTCATTAACCACAGCTAGAGTCATTGCATGTGTCTTCTTTTCATAAACCACATATGGATCCACCAGAGTCATTGCATGTCTGTTCTTTTCATAAACCACATGGATCCACCAGTGTAATTGAATGATTGTTCTTTTCACAAACCACATATGGATCCACAGTGTCATTGCATGTGCGTTCTTTTCATTAACCACACATGGATCCACCAGTGTCAATGCATCTGTGCTCTTTTCATAAACCACAGCAAAAGTCATTGCATGTGTGTTCTTTTCATTAACCACATATGGATCCACTAGAGTCATTGCATGTGTGTTCTTTTCATTAACCACAACTAGAGTCATTGCATGTGTGTTATTTTCAATAACCACAGCTAGAGTCATTGCATGTGTGTTCTTTTCATAAACCACATATGGATCCACCAGAGTCATTGCATGTCTGTTCTTTTCATATACCACATGGATCCACCAGTGTCATTGAATGTGTGTTCTTTTCACAAACCACATATGGATCCACCAGTATCATTGCATGTGTGATCTTTTCATTAACCACACATGGATCCACTAGAGTCATTGCATGTATGTTATTTTCATTAACCACGTGGATCCACTAGTGTCATTGCATGTGTGTTCTTTTCATGAACCACAACTAGAATCATATAATGTGTGTTGTTTTCACAAACCACATATGGATCCACCAGAGTCATTGAATGTCTGTTCTTTTCATAAACCACATGGATCCACCAGTGTCATTCAATGTGTGTTCTTTTCACAAACCACATATCGATCCACCAGTGTCATTGCATGTCTGTTCTTTTCATAAAAACGGCTAGAGTCATTGCATGTGTGTTCTTTTCATTAACCACATATGCAACCACAAGAGTCATTGCATGTGTGTTCTTTTCATTAACCACAGCTAGAGTCCTTGCATGTGTGTTCTTTTCATAAACCACATATTGATCCAAAAGAGTCATTGCATGTCTGTTCTTTTCATAAACCACATGGATCCACTAGTGTTATTGAATGTGTGTTCTTTTCACAAACCACATATGGATCCACCAGTGTTAGTGCATGTGTGTTATGTTCATGAACCACAACTAGAGTTATATAATGTGTCTTCTTTTTGAAAACCACATATGGATCCACCAATGTCATTGCATGTGTGTTCTTTTCACAAACGACATATGGATCCACCAGTGTCCTTGCATGTGTGTTCTTTTCATAAATCATAGCTAGAGTCATTGCATGTGTGTTCTTTTCATTAAAAACATATGGATCCACTAGAGTCATTGCATATGTGTTCTTTTCATTAACCACAACTAGAGTCATTGCATGTGTCTTCTTTTCATAAACCACATATGGATCCACCAGAGTCATTGCATGTCTGTTCTTTTCATAAACTACATGGATCCACTAGTGTAATTGAATGTTTGTTCTTTTCACAAACCACATATGGATCCACCAGTGTCATTGCATGTGTGTTCTTTTCATTAACCGCACATGGATCCACCAGTGTCATTGCATGTGTGCTCTTTTCATAAACCACAGCTAGAGTCATTGCATGTGTGTTCTTTTCATTAGCCACATATGGATCCACTAGAGTCATTGCATGTGTGTTCTTTTCATTAACCACAGCTAGATTCATTGCATGTGTGTTCTTTTTCATTAACCACAGCTAGAGTCATTGCATGTGTGTTCTTTTCATAAACCACATATGGATCCACTAGAGTCATTGCATGTTTGTTCTTTTCATAAACCACATGGATCCACCAGTGTCCTTGAATGTGTGTTCTTTTCACAAACCACATATGGATCCACCAGTGTCATTGCATGTGTGTTCTTTTCATTAACCACAGATGGATCCACTAGAGTCATTGCATGTATGTTATTTTCATGAACCACATGGATCCACCAGTGTCATTGCATGTGTGTTCTTTTCATGAACCACAACTAGAGTCATTGCATGTGTGTTGTTTTCACGAACCACATATGGATCCACCAGAGTCATTGCATGTCTATTCTTTGCATAAACCACATGGATCCACCAGTGTCATTCAATGTGTGTTCTTTTCACAAACCACATATGGATCCACCAGTGTCATTGCATGTGTGTTCTTTTCATTAACCACACATGGATACACTAGAGTCATTGCATGTGTGTTATTTTCATTAACCATGGATAGAGTCATTGCATGTATATTCTTTTCATAAACCACATGGATCCACTAGATTCATTTCATGTGTGTTCTTTTCACAAACCACATATGGATCCACTAGAGTCATTGCATGTATGTCCTTATCCTAGACCAGCACTAAAGTCATTGCATGTGTGTTCTTTTCATAAACCACATATCGATCCACCAGAGTCATTGCATGTAAGTTATTTTCATGAACCACATGGATCCACCAGTGTCATTGCATGTGTGATCTTTTCGTGAACCCACATATGGATACACCAGAGTCATTGCATGTCTGTTATTTTCATAAACCACATGGATCCACCAGTGTCATTCAATGTGTGTTCTTTTCACAAACCACATATCGATCCACCAGTGTCATTCCATGTGTGTTCTTTTCATAAAACATGGCTAGAGTCATTGCATGTGTGTTCTTTTCATTAACCACATATGGAACCACAAGAGTCATTGCATGTGCGTTCTTTTCATTAACCACAGCTAGAGTCATTGCATGTCTATTCTTTTCATAAACCACATATAGATCAAATATAGTCATTGCATGTCTGTTCTTTTCATAAACCACATGGATCCACCAGTGTCATTGAATGTGTGTTCTTTTCACAAACCACATATGGATCCACCAGTGTTAGTGCATGTGTGTTCTTTTCATGATCCACAACTAGAGTCATTGAATGTGTGTTCTTTTTGCAAACCACATATGGATCCACCAATGTCATTGCATGTGTGTTCTTTTCACAAACCACATATGGATCCACCAATGTCATTGCATGTGTGTTCTTTTCATAAATCACAGCTAGAGTCATTGCATGTGTGTTCTTTTCATAAATCATAGCTAGAGTCATTGCATGTGTGTTCTGTTCATTAAAAACATATGGATCGACTAGAGTCATTGCATATGTGTTCTTTTCATTAACCACAGCTAGAGTCATTGCATGTGTCTTCTTTTCATAAACCACATATGGATCCACCAGAGTCATTGCATGTCTGTTCTTTTCATAAACCACATGGATCCACCAGTGTAATTGAATGATTGTTCTTTTCACAAACCACATATGGATCCACAGTGTCATTGCATGTGCGTTCTTTTCATTAACCACACATGGATCCACCAGTGTCAATGCATCTGTGCTCTTTTCATAAACCACAGCAAAAGTCATTGCATGTGTGTTCTTTTCATTAACCACATATGGATCCACTAGAGTCATTGCATGTGTGTTCTTTTCATTAACCACAACTAGAGTCATTGCATGTGTGTTATTTTCAATAACCACAGCTAGAGTCATTGCATGTGTGTTCTTTTCATAAACCACATATGGATCCACGAGTCATTGCATGTCATTCTTTTCATATACCAAATGGATCCACCAGTGTCATTGAATGTGTGTTCTTTTCACAAACCACATATGGATCCACCAGTATCATTGCATGTGTGATCTTTTCATTAACCACACATGGATCCACTAGAGTCATTGCATGTATGTTATTTTCATTAACCACGTGGATCCACTAGTGTCATTGCATGTGTGTTCTTTTCATGAACCACAACTAGAATCATATAATGTGTGTTGTTTTCACAAACCACATATGGATCCACCAGAGTCATTGAATGTCTGTTCTTTTCATAAACCACATGGATCCACCAGGTCATTCAATGTGTGTTCTTTTCACAAACCACATATCGATCCACCGGTCATTGCATGTCCTGTTTCTTTTCATAAAAACGGCTAGAGTCATTGCATGTGTGTTCTTTTCATTAACCACATATGCAACCACAAGAGTCATTGCATGTGTGTTCTTTTCATTAACCACAGCTAGAGTCCTTGCATGTGTGTTCTTTTCATAAACCACATATTGATCCAAAAGAGTCATGTGTTCTTTTCATAAACCACTTGGATCCACTAGTGTTATTGAATGTGTGTTCTTTTCACAAACCACATATGGATCCACCAGTGTTAGTGCATGTGTGTTATGTTCATGAACCACAACTAGAGTTATATAATGTGTCTTCTTTTTGAAAACCACATATGGATCCACCAATGTCATTGCATGTGTGTTCTTTTCACAAACGACATATGGATCCACCAGTGTCCTTGCATGTGTGTTCTTTTCATAAATCATAGCTAGAGTCATTGCATGTGTGTTCTTTTCATTAAAACATATGGATCCACTAGAGTCATTGCATGTGTTCTTTTCATTAACCACAACTAGAGTCATTGCATGTGTCTTTTCATAAACCACATATGGATCCACCGAGTCATTGCATGTCTGTTCTTTTCATAAACTACATGGATCCACTAGTGTAATTGAATGTTTGTTCTTTTCACAAACCACATATGGATCAACCAGTGTCATTGCATGTGTGTTGTTTTCATTAACCACACGTGGATACACTAGAGTCATTGCATGTGTGCTCTTTTCATAAACCACAGCTAGAGTCATTGCATGTGTGTTCTTTTCATTAGCCACATATGGATCCACTAGAGTCATTGCATGTGTGTTCTTTTCATTAACCACAGCTAGATTCATTGCATGTGTGTTCTTTTTCATTAACCACAGCTAGAGTCATTGCATGTGTGTTCTTTTCATAAACCACATATGGATCCACTAGAGTCATTGCATGTTTGTTCTTTTCATAAACCACATGGATCCACCAGTGTCCTTGAATGTGTGTTCTTTTCATTAACCACATATGGATCCACCAGTCATTGCATGTGTGTTCTTTTCATTAACCACAGATGGATCCACTAGAGTCATTGCATGTATGTTATTTTCATGAACCACATGGATCCACCAGTGTCATTGCATGTGTGTTCTTTTCATGAACCACAACTAGAGTCATTGCATGTGTGTTGTTTTCACGAACCACATATGGATCCACCAGAGTCATTGCATGTCTATTCTTTGCATAAACCACATGGATCCACCAGTGTCATTCAATGTGTGTTCTTTTCACAAACCACATATGGATCCACCAGTGTCATTGCATGTGTGTTCTTTTCATTAACCACACATGGATACACTAGAGTCATTGCATGTGTGTTATTTTCATTAACCATGGATAGAGTCATTGCATGTATATTCTTTTCATAAACCACATTGATCCACTATATTCATTTCATGTGTTCTTTTCACAAACCACATATGGATCCACTAGAGTCATTGCATGTATGTCCTTATCCTAGACCAGCACTAAAGTCATTGCATGTGTGTTCTTTTCATAAACCACATATCGATCCACCAGAGTCATTGCATGTAAGTTATTTTCATGAACCACATGGATCCACCAGTGTCATTGCATGTGTGATCTTTTCGTGAACCCACATATGGATACACGAGTCATTGCATGTGTTATTTTCATAAACCACATGGATCCACCAGTGTCATTCAATGTGTGTTCTTTTCACAAACCACATATCGATCCACCAGTGTCATTCCATGTGTGTTCTTTTCATAAAACATGGCTAGAGTCATTGCATGTGTGTTCTTTTCATTAACCACATATGGAACCACAAGAGTCATTGCATGTGCGTTCTTTTCATTAACCACAGCTAGAGTCATTGCATGTCTATTCTTTTCATAAACCACATATAGATCAAATATAGTCATTGCATGTCTGTTCTTTTCATAAACCACATGGATCCACCAGTGTCATTGAATGTGTGTTCTTTTCACAAACCACATATGGATCCACCAGTGTTAGTGCATGTGTGTTCTTTTCATGATCCACAACTAGAGTCATTGAATGTGTGTTCTTTTTGCAAACCACATATGGATCCACCAATGTCATTGCATGTGTGTTCTTTTCACAAACCACATATGGATCCACCAATGTCATTGCATGTGTGTTCTTTTCATAAATCACAGCTAGAGTCATTGCATGTGTGTTCTTTTCATTGAACACATGTGGATCCACTAGAGTCATTGCATATGTGTTCTTTTCATTAACCACAACTAGAGTCATTGCATGTGTCTTCTTTTCATAAACCACATATGGATCCACCAGAGTCATTGCATGTAAGTTATTTTCATGAACCACATGGATCCACCAGTGTCATTGCATGTGTGATCTTTTCGTGAACCCACATATGGATCCACCAGAGTTAATGCATGTCTGTTCTTTTCATAAACCACATGGATCCACCAATGTCATTCAATGTGTGTTCTATTCACAAACCACATATCGATCCACCAGTGTCATTCATGTGTCTTCTTTTCATAAAACATGGCTAGAGTCATTGCATGTTTGTTCTTTTCATTAACCACATATGGAACCACAAGAGTCATTGCATGTGTGTTCTTTTCATTAACCACAGCTAGAGTCATTGCATGCCTGTTCTTTTCATAAACCACATATGGATCAAATAGAGTCATTGCATGTCTGTTCTTTTCATAAACCACATGGATCCACCAGTGTTATTGAATGTGTGTTCTTTTCACAAACCACATATGGATCCACCAGTGTTAGTGCATATGTGTTCTTTTCATAATCCACAGCTAGAGTCATTGAATGTGTGTTCTTTTTGCAAACCACATATCGATCCACCAATGTCATTGAATGTGTGTTCTTTTCACAAACCACATATGGATCCACCAGTGTCATTGCATGTGTGTTCTTTTCATAAATCACAACTAGAGTCATTGCATGTGTGTTCTTTTCATTAAACACATGTGGATCCACTAGAGTCATTGCATATGTGTTCTTTTCATTAACCACAACTAGAGTCATTGCATGTGTCTTCTTTTCATAAACCACATATGGATCCACCAGAGTCATTGCATGTCTGTTCTTTTCATAAACCACATGGATCCACCAGTGTAATTGAATGTTTGTTCTTTTCACAAACCACATATGGATCCACCAGTGTCATTGCATGTGTGTTCTTTTCATTAACCACACGTGGATCCACCAGTGTCATTGCATGTGTGCTCTTTTCATAAACAATAGCTAGAGTCATTGCATGTGTGTTCTTTTCATTAACCACATATGGATCCACTAGAGTCATTGCATGTGTGTTCTTTTCATTAACCACATCTAGAGTCATTGCATGTGTGTTCTTTTCATTAACCACAACTAGAGTCATTGGATGTGTGTTCTTTTCATAAACCACATATCGATCCACCAGAGTCATTGCATGTCTGTTCTATTCATAAACCACATGGATCCCCCACTGTCATTGAATGTGTGATCTTTTCACAAACCACATATGGATCCACCAGTGTCATTGCATGTGTGTTCTTTTCATTATCCACACATGGATCCAGTAGAGTCATTGCATGTATGTTGTTTTCATGAACCACATGGATCCACCAGTGTCATTGCATGTGTGTTCTTTTCATTAACCACACATGGATACACTAGAGTCATTGCATGTGTGTTATTTTCATTAACCATGGATAGAGTCATTGCATGTATATTCTTTTCATAAACCACATGGATCCACTAGATTCATTTCATGTGTGTTCTTTTCACAAATCACATATGGATCCACTAGAGTCATTACATGTGTGTTCTTATCCTAGACCAGCACTAAAGTCATTGCATGTGTGTTCTTTTCATAAACCACATATGGATCCACCAGAGTCATTGCATGTAAGTTATTTTCATGAACCACATGGATCCACTAGTGTCATTGCATGTGTGATATTTTCATGAATCCACATATGGATCCACTAGAGTCATTGCACGTCTGTTCTTTTCATAAACCACATGGATCCACCAGTGTCATTCAATGTGTGTTCTTTTCACAAACCACATATCGATCCACTAGTGTCATTGCATGCGTGTTCTCTTCATAAAACATGGCTAGAGTCATTGCATGTGTGTTCTTTTCATTAACCACATATGGAACCACAACAGTCATTGCATGTGCGTTCTTTTCATTAACCACAGCTAGAGTCATTGCATGTCTATTCTTTTCATAAACCACATATGGATCAAATAGAGTCATTGCGTGTCTGTTCTTTTCATAAACCACATGGATCCACCAGTGTCATTGAATGAGTGTTCTTTTCACAAACCACATATGGATTCACCAGTGTTAGTGCATGTGTGTTCTTTTCATGAACCACAACTAGAGTCATTGAATGTGTGTTCTTTTTGCAAACCACATATGGATACACCAATGTCATTGCATGTGTGTTCTTTTCACAAACCACATATGGATCCACTAGTGGCATTGCATGTGTGTTCTTTTCGTAAATCACAGCTAGAGTCATTGCATGTGTGTTCTTTTCATTAAACACAATTGGATCCACTAGAGTCATTGCATATGTGTTCTTTTCATTAACCACAACTAGAGTCAGTGCATGTGTCTTCTTTTCATAAACCACATATGGATCCACCAGAGTCATTGCATGTCTGTTCTTTTCATAAATCACATGGATCCACCAGTGTAATTGAATGTTTGTTCTTTTCACAAACCACATATGGATCCACCAGTGTCATTGCATATGTGTTCTTTTCATTAACCACACATGGATCCACCAGTGTCATTGCATGTGTGCTCTTTTCATAAACAATAGCTAGAGTCATTGCATGTGTGTTCTTTTCATTAACCACATATGGATACACTAGAGTCATTGCATGTGTGTTCTTTTCATTAACCACATCTAGAGTCATTGCATGTGTGTTCTTTTCATTAACCACAGGTAGAGTCATTGCATGTGTGTTCTTTTCATAAACCACATATCGATCCACCAGAGTCATTGCATGTCTGTTCTATTCATAAACCACATGGATCCACCAGTGTCATTGAATGTGTGATCTTTTCACAAACCACATATGGATCCACCAGTGTCATTGCATGTGTGTTCTTTTCATTATCCACACATGGATCCACTAGAGTCATTGCATGTATGTTGTTTTCATGAACCACATGGATCCACCAGTGTCATTGCATGTGTGTTCTTTTCATTAACCACACATGGATACACTAGAGTCATTGCATGTGTGTTATTTTCATTAACCATGGATAGAGTCATTGCATGTATATTCTTTTCATAAACCACATGGATCCACTAGATTCATTTCATGTGTGTTCTTTTCACAAATCACATATGGATCCACTAGAGTCATTGCATGTGTGTTCTTATCCTAGACCAGCACTAAAGTCATTGCATGTGTGTTCTTTTCATAAACCACATATGGATCCACCAGAGTCATTGCTTGTAAGTTATTTTCATGAACCACATGGATCCACTAGTGTCATTGCATGTGTGATCTTTTCATGAATCCACATATGGATCCAGCAGAGTCATTGCACGTCTGTTCTTTTCATAAACCACATGGATCCACCAGTGTCATTCAATGTGTGTTCTTTTCACAAACCACATATCGATCCACTAGTGTCATTGCATGCGTGTTCTCTTCATAAAACATGGCTAGAATCATTGCATGTGTGTTCTTTTCATTAACCACATATGGAACCACAACAGTCATTGCATGTGCGTTCTTTTCATTAACCACAGCTAGAGTCATTGCATGTCTATTCTTTTCAAAAACCACATATGGATCAAATAGAGTCATTGCGTGTCTGTTCTTTTCATAAACCACATGGATCCACCAGTGTCATTGAATGAGTGTTCTTTTCACAAACCACATATGGATTCTCCAGTGTTAGTGCATGTGTGTTCTTTTCATGAACCACAACTAGAGTCATTGAATGTGTGTTATTTTTGCAAACCACATATGGATACACCAATGTCATTGCATGTGTGTTCTTTTCACAAACCACATATGGATCCACTAGTGGCATTGCATGTGTGTTCTTTTCGTAAATCACAGCTAGAGTCATTGCATGTGTGTTCTTTTCATTAAACACAATTGGATCCACTAGAGTCATTGCATAAGTGTTCTTTTCATTAACCACAACTAGAGTCAGTGCATGTGTCTTCTTTTCATAAACCACATATGGATCCACCAGAGTCATTGCATGTCTGTTCTTTTCATAAACCACATGGATCCCCCACTGTCATTGAATGTGTGATCTTTTCACAAACCATGGATCCACCAGTGTCATTGCATGTGTGTTCTTTTCATTATCCACACATGGATCCAGTAGAGTCATTGCATGTATGTTATTTTCATGAACCACATGGATCCACCAGTGTCATTGGATGTGTGTTCTTTTCATGAAACACAACTAGAGTCATTGCATGTGTGTTGTTTTCACAAACCACATATGGATCCACCAGAGTCATTGCGTGTCTATTCTTTTCATAAACCACATGGATCCACCAGTGTCATTCAATGTGTGTTCTTTTCACAAACCTCATATGGATCCACCAGTGTCATTGCATGTGTGTTCTTTTCATTAACCTCACATGGATACACTAGAGTCATTGCATGTGTGTTATTTTCATTAACCATGGATAGAGTCATTGCATGTATATTCTTTTCATAAACCACATATGGATCCACCAGAGTCATTGCATGTGTGTTCTTTTCATTATCCACACATGGATCCACTAGATTCATTGCATGTATGTTGTTTTCATGAACCACATGGATCCACCAGTGTCATTGCATGTGTGTTCTTTTCATTAACCACACATGGATACACTAGAGTCATTGCATGTGTGTTATTTTCATTAACCATGGATAGAGTCATTGCATGTATATTCTTTTCATAAACCACATGGATCCACTAGATTCATTTCATGTGTGTTCTTTTCACAAATCACATATGGATCCACTAGAGTCATTACATGTGTGTTCTTATCCTAGACCAGCACTAAAGTCATTGCATGTGTGTTCTTTTCATAAACCACATATGGATCCACCAGAGTCATTGCTTGTAAGTTATTTTCATGAACCACATGGATCCACTAGTGTCATTGCATGTGTGATCTTTTCATGAATCCACATATGGATCCAGCAGAGTCATTGCACGTCTGTTCTTTTCATAAACCACATGGATCCACCAGTGTCATTCAATGTGTGTTCTTTTCACAAACCACATATCGATCCACTAGTGTCATTGCATGCGTGTTCTCTTCATAAAACATGGCTAGAATCATTGCATGTGTGTTCTTTTCATTAACCACATATGGAACCACAACAGTCATTGCATGTGCGTTCTTTTAATTAACCACAGCTAGAGTCATTGCATGTCTATTCTTTTCATAAACCACATATGGATCAAATAGAGTCATTGCGTGTCTGTTCTTTTCATAAACCACATGGATCCACCAGTGTCATTGAATGAGTGTTCTTTTCACAAACCACATATGGATTCTCCAGTGTTAGTGCATGTGTGTTCTTTTCATGAACCACAACTAGAGTCATTGAATGTGTGTTATTTTTGCAAACCACATATGGATACACCAATGTCATTGCATGTGTGTTCTTTTCACAAACCACATATGGATCCACTAGTGGCATTGCATGTGTGTTCTTTTCGTAAATCACAGCTAGAGTCATTGCATGTGTGTTCTTTTCATTAAACACAATTGGATCCACTAGAGTCATTGCATAAGTGTTCTTTTCATTAACCACAACTAGAGTCAGTGCATGTGTCTTCTTTTCATAAACCACATATGGATCCACCAGAGTCATTGCATGTCTGTTCTTTTCATAAACCACATGGATCCCCCACTGTCATTGAATGTGTGATCTTTTCACAAACCATGGATCCACCAGTGTCATTGCATGTGTGTTCTTTTCATTATCCACACATGGATCCAGTAGAGTCATTGCATGTATGTTATTTTCATGAACCACATGGATCCACCAGTGTCATTGGATGTGTGTTCTTTTCATGAAACACAACTAGAGTCATTGCATGTGTGTTGTTTTCACAAACCACATATGGATCCACCAGAGTCATTGCGTGTCAATTCTTTTCATAAACCACATGGATCCACCAATGTCATTCAATGTGTGTTCTTTTCACAAACCTCATATGGATCCACCAGTGTCATTGCATGTGTGTTCTTTTCATTAACCTCACATGGATACACTAGAGTCATTGCATGTGTGTTATTTTCATTAACCATGGATAGAGTCATTGCATGTATATTCTTTTCATAAACCACATATGGATCCACGAGAGTCATTGCATGTAAGTTATTTTCATGAACCACATGGATCCACCAGATTCATTTCATGTGTGTTCTTTTCACAAACCACATATGGATCCACTAGAGTCATTGCATGTGTGTTTTTATCCTAGACCAGCACTAAAGTCATTGCATGTGTGTTCTTGTCATCAACCACATATGGATCCACCAGAGTCATTGCATGTAAGTTATTTTCATGAACCACATGGATCCACCAGTGTCATTGCATGTGTGATCTTTTTGTGAACCCACATATGGATCCACTAGAGTCATTGCATGTCTGTTCTTTTTATAAACCACATGGATCCACCAGTGTCATTCAATGTGTATTCTTTTTACAAACCACATATCGATCCACCAGTGTCATTGCATGTGTGTTCTTTTCAAAAAACATGGCTAGAGTCATTGCATGTGTGGTCTTTTCATTAACCACATATGGAACCACAAGAGTCATTGCATGTGCGTTCTTTTCATTAACCACAGCTAGCGTCATTGCATGTCTGTTCTTTTCATAAACCACATATGGATCAAATAGAATCATTGCATGTCTGTTCTTTTCATAAACCTCATGGATTCACCAGTGTCATTGAATGTGTGTTCTTTTCACAAACCACATATGGATCCACCAGTGTTAGTGCATGTGTGTTCTTTTCATGATCCACAGCTAGAGTCATTGAATGTGTGTTCTTTTTGCAAACCACATTTGGATCCACCAATGTCATTGCATGTGTGTTCTTCTCACAAACCAAATATGGATCCACCAGTGTCATTGCATGTGTGTTCTTTTCATAAATCACAGCTAGAGTCATTGCATGTGTGTTCTTTTCATTAAACACATGTGGATCCACTAGAGTCATTTCATATGTGTTCTTTTCATTAACCACAACTAGAGTCATTGCATGTGTATTCTCTTCATAAACCACATATGGATCCAGCAGAGTCATTGCATGTAAGTTATTTTCATGAACCACATGGATCCACCAGTGTCATTGCATGTGTGATCTTTTCGTGAACCCACATATGGATCCACCAGAGTCATTGCATGTCTGTTCTTTTCATATACCACATGGATCCACTAGTGTCATTCAATGTGTGTTTTTTCACAAACCACATATCGATCCACCAGTGTCATTGCATGCGTGTTCTTTTCATAAAACATGGCTAGAGTCATTGCATGTGTGTTCTTTTCATTAACCACATATGGAACCACAAGAGTCATTGCATGTGCGTTCTTTTCATTAACCACAGCTAGAGTCATTGCATGTCTGTTCTTTTCATAAACCACATATGGATCACATAGAGTCATTGCATGTCTGTTCTTTTCAGAAACCACATGGATCCACCAGTGTCATTGAATGTGTGTTCTTTTCACAAACCACATATGGATCCACCAGTGTTAGTGCATATGTGTTCTTTTTATGATCCACAGCTAGAGTCATTGAATGTGTGTTCTTTTTGCAAACCACATATCGATCCACCAATGTCATTGCATGTGTGTTCTTTTCACAAACCACATATGGATCCACTAGTGTCATTGCATGTGTGTTCTTTTCATAAATCACAGCTAGAGTCATTGCATGTGTGTTCTTTTCATTAAACACATGTGGATCCACTAGAGTCATTGCATATGTGTTCTTTTCATTAACCACAACTAGAGTCATTGCATGTGTCTTCTTTTCATAAACCACATATGGATCCACCAGAGTCATTGCATGTCTGTTCTTTTCATAAACCACATGGATCCACCGGTGTAATTGAATGTTTGTTCTTTTCACAAACCACATATGGATCCACCAGTGTCATTGCATATGTGTTCTTTTCATTAACCACACATGGATCCACCAGTGTCATTGCATGTGTGCTCTTATCATAAACAATAGCTAGAGTCATTGCATGTGTGTTCTTTTCATTAACCACATATGGATCCACTAGAGTCATTGCATTTGTGTTCTTTTCATTAACCACATCTAGAGTCATTTCATGTGTGTTCTTTTCATTAACCACAGCTAGAGTCATTGCATGTGTGTTCTTTTCATAAACCACATATCGATCCACCAGAGTCATTGCATGTCTATTCTATTCATAAACCACATGGATCCACCAGTGTCATTGAATGTGTGATCTTTTCACAAACCACATATGGATCCACCAGTGTCATTGCATGTGTGTTCTTTTCATTATCCACACATGGATCCACTAGAGTCATTGCATGTATGTTGTTTTCATGAACCACATGGATCCACCAGTGTCATTGCATGTGTGTTCTTTTCATTAACCACACATGGATACACTAGAGTCATTGCATGTGTGTTATTTTCATTAACCATGGATAGAGTCATTGCATGTATATTCTTTTCATAAACCACATGGATCCACTAGATTCATTTCATGTGTGTTCTTTTCACAAATCACATATGGATCCACTAGAGTCATTACATGTGTGTTCTTATCCTAGACCAGCACTAAAGTCATTGCATGTGTGTTCTTTTCATAAACCACATATGGATCCACCAGAGTCATTGCATGTAAGTTATTTGCATGAACCACATGGATCCACTAGTGTCATTGCATGTGTGATCTTTTCATGAATCCACATATGGATCCACCAGAGTCATTGCACGTCTGTTCTTTTCATAAACCACATGGATCCACCAGTGTCATTCAATGTGTGTTCTTTTCACAAACCACATATCGATCCACTAGTGTCATTGCATGCGTGTTCTCTTCATAAAACATGGATAGAGTCATTGCATGTGTGTTCTTTTCATTAACCACATATGGAACCACAACAGTCATTGCATGTGCGTTCTTTTCATTAACCACAGCTTGAGTCATTGCATGTCCATTCTTTTCATAAACCACATATGGATCAAATAGAGTCATTGCGTGTCTGTTCTTTTCATAAACCACATGGATCCACCAGTGTCATTGAATGAGTGTTCTTTTCACAAACCACATATGGATTCACCAGTGTTAGTGCATGTGTGTTCTTTTCATGAACCACAACTAGAATCATTGAATGTGTGTTCTTTTTGCAAACCACATATGGATACACCAATGTCATTGCATGTGTATTCTTTTCACAAACCACATATGGATCCACTAGTGGCATTGCATGTGTGTTCTTTTCGTAAATCACAGCTAGAGTCATTGCATGTGTGTTCTTTTCATTAAACACAATTGGATCCACTAGAGTCATTGCATAAGTGTTCTTTTCATTAACCACAACTAGAGTCAGTGCATGTGTCTTCTTTTCATAAACCACATATGGATCCACCAGAGTCATTGCATGTCTGTTCTTTTCATAAACCACATGGATCCACCAGTGTAATTGAATGTTTGTTCTTTTCACAAACCACATATGGATCCACCAGTTTCATTGCATATGTGTTCTTTTCATTAACCACACATGGATCCACCAGTGTCATTGCATGTGTGCTCTTTTCATAAACAATAGCTAGAGTCATTGCATGTGTGTTCTTTTCATTAACCACATATGGATACACTAGAGTCATTGCATGTGTGTTCTTTTCATTAACCACATCTAGAGTCATTGCATGTGTGTTCTTTTCATTAACCACAGGTAGAGTCATTGCATGTGTGTTCTTTTCATAAACGACATATCGATCCACCAGAGTCATTGCATGTCTGTTCTATTCATAAACCACATGGATCCACCAATGTCATTGAATGTGTGATCTTTTCACAAACCACATATGGATCCACCAGTGTCATTGCATGTGTGTTCTTTTCATTATCCACACATGGATCCACTAGAGTCATGTGACACCCCGGTTCTGAAAAGACCGTGGCCTCTATGTGACATGCCAATCCCTGGATCGGTTCATTGGCCCACAATAGAGTAAGATAGATAACATAGCAAAATATCCGTGTATCATAGATAACGAAGATCCAGAGTACCATTATTATAATAAAAGCTTAGCACAAGCTAGCTCAAATTATTCAGGTAGCAACATAAACGATTAAATCCTCCATTCTTCAAATTGCCCACTAGTGAACAAGTGCCGAGTGGAGTACCGTGGCCTATAACGATCAATCAGAATCGGAATAACCTGCAACATAAAACGCAACAGCCCCGAAGGGTCAATACATGGAATGTATGGCAAGTAGAGCTAGTAAATGGAGACAATAATACTAACATCTACATGCATATCTGGCAAGTGGGGCTGTGTCTGGCTTGCATTTGCAAATACATTTGTCCTACTTTCATAAACAGTTTTTGATTTTCTTTGAAAAGATCCCAATTAAGTTAACCCAACAAGATTAAAACAATTATGAAATTAGAATGAGCGAGAAACATGTCATGGAATCAATATCTAGCAACTCAGTTGTCCATAACCGGGGACACGGCTAATCGATTAGATTATACACTCTACAGAGGTTAGTACACTTTACCCATGTGACTTGGCCAGCCCAGCTCGTACCACCACTCTCATTTAGGGTGATGATAGGGAGAAGACCAAGAAGAGACTGTTCGGGAAGTAGCTCCTCAATCCCAACGCGCACCGGTCCAACCTACCAAAATTCTACATCTCTGGATACGCGGGTTCGAGTTACCACAACCTACTAAGTCCAACCAACCGCCCATTTCATTATTGGCACATGGTTGTACATGTAAGCTACACAATAAAGAAGCCAATCATTCTCTCTTGATACCAGGTGCCTTTCATAATGAAACCACCAAAACTTATCAATACCATCACACCCAGGGGATTCATTGATTAAGTTGTTTTAGTTTTCACAAACCAATACTTTGAGAAAACAAGTATCAATGATGTAACCCAGCCCTCGTTCAACATAGCATGGCTAAGCACATCTACAACGGTGGCTCATCTACAAGGAAAGCCCTACCACAATAATAGGACATAGCATAGCGATAGTATCATCCTACTCATGCAACTACAAAATACACGACAATGCATTGAAAATAGTAGGACGATATCATGAACAAAGTAGCATCTACTTTCCTTGATTGAAGCGGTCGGAGGAACAATCCAAACACGAGCAAGGGTTGCACTCCACACAATCTACACGACACAATTGCATTCATAAACAAACAATTCACAAACATATGCAACAAAGATGATACATGAATGCAAGAACGGCAAGTGAATTGGTGCTACAGCTGCACCACATAATACTAATACATATTACTACCGAATACATGCATGGAAAATAGATTTGGCGCTACGAAAACTATTAACCAAAAGTAGAGATCTCTACTAGAGCTAAAACTTAAATAATTCACTACCGGTAGTATACTGTTTGTAAAATCCCGGAAAAATTCTACCGCATAGGCATCGCTGATAAGAAACAGTACCAATTGGAATTACTCAAAAAGGAGTTATAAAACATCCCGAGTAATTAAAACACTGCAGAAAGCCATTAGACAAATACTGCAGAAGTTTTTACTGTAAGCCTATCTTTTTATATCACGATGAGATTCCCCTCGTTCATATGAGTTTAGGGACATATCATACGCGATTTTCGGAGCTACGAAACTTTTACTACGAATTTATTACTCCGAAAAGGCCACTAACTAGTTTGATTAAACTGTACTAAACCTGACAGTAAAAGTCTGAACCAAAGGTACAGCGAGATTCTACACGACTCACTGAACTCGTGCATATTTTATTTGCAATTTTTGGCCAAGCGGTTTAATTTCTATGCAATTTACAAGATTTTACCGAAATATGCCAATTAAAGGGATTAACGAAATTGATCCAGTCAACTGTGTCTGTTTGACTGGGCGCTGACTGGGCGTCTGACCAGTCAACGTCTGGGGCCTCTGACTAGTCAACGTCTGGAGTGCTGACCAATCAACGAACGATCTAAGCCGCTGATCTGAAATCTGACGGTGGCTGCTTTCTTACCGGAAACGGACGGCGAAACGAACTCCGGCGAGCTCCGGACGGCAGCGACGGTCGGTTCCGGTGGCGTGGTTCTACTCGACGTACGACACGGTCAACTACGGCTCGAATAATAAAGCAAGCAGACGCTGGCGATCTGCAGGGCGCAGCTTGGCGGCAGATGGAGACGCGAGCACGGAACGGAAAGAGGGCGGCGGCGAGGAGAAGCGATGGCGGTGGCGGCGAGCGCAGGACGGAGGCGGCGGCGGCTTCGTGGAGGCGGCTTGGCGTGTGGAGTTGGTGGGCACGGGAATCGAGGCAGGGGTGGGCCCTCCTTTTAATTGGTCTCTCAAGCGCGGAAAGAAAGGAAAAAAAAACTGAAACAGAATCGGTCCGCGGTTGGACTCCGTTTCGGAAATCGGTCCGGATTTTCGGACCGTTTTCCGGCGGTTTACTAAAACGTCCGAGTCTTTTGCATACGAACTCCGATTTGAGCGATTTTCGCGCCTACGGGTTCGTATTGTCGAGGGGAACAACCTTCAGTCGAAGTTTGAGCGAAAGCTCGAACCTACAGGGGTGGTTGTTGCAAGTCCCTCTGAAGCTCCCCGCAGGAACCTCGGCAGTAAAACGGGTTTTGCAAATAGCGTTTCGTCGATCCTCTCTACTCGACGGTAATGCATGGAAAGATATGATGCGATGCAATGAATGATATGCAAGACCAAATCTAAAATTTGGGATGTGACAAGTCATTGCATGTATGTTATTTTCATGAACCACATGGATCCACCAGTGTCATTGGATGTGTGTTCTTTTCATGAAACACAACTAGAGTCATTGCATGTGTGTTGTTTTCACAAACCACATATGGATCCACCAGAGTCATTGCGTGTCTATTCTTTTCATAAACCACATGGATCCACCAGTGTCATTCAATGTGTGTTCTTTTCACAAACCACATATGGATCCACCAGTGTCATTGCATGTGTGTTCTTTTCATTATCCACACATGGATCCAGTAGAGTCATTGCATGTATGTTGTTTTCATGAACCACATGGATCCACCAGTGTCATTGCATGTGTGTTCTTTTCATTAACCACACATGGATACACTAGAGTCATTGCATGTGTGTTATTTTCATTAACCATGGATAGAGTCATTGCATGTATATTCTTTTCATAAACCACATGGATCCACTAGATTCATTTCATGTATGTTCTTTTCACAAATCACATATGGATCCACTAGAGTCATTGCATGTGTGTTCTTATCCTAGACTAGCACTAAAGTCATTGCATGTGTGTTCTTTTCATAAACCACATATGGATCCACCAGAGTGATTGCATGTAAGTTATTTTCATTAACCACATGGATCCACTAGTGTCATTGCATGTGTGATCTTTTCATGAATCCACATATGGATCCACCAGAGTCATTGCACGTCTGTTCTTTTCATCAACCACATGGATCCACCAGTGTCATTCAATGTGTGTTCTTTTCACAAACCACATATCGATCCACTAGTGTCATTGCATGCGTGTTCTCTTCATAAAACATGGCTAGAGTCATTGCATGTGTGTTCTTTTCATTAACCACATATGGAACCACAACAGTCATTGCATGTGCGTTCTTTTCATTAACCACAGCTAGAGTCATTGCATGTCTATTCTTTTCATAAACCACATATGGATCAAATAGAGTCATTATGTCATTCTTTTCATAAACCACATGGATCCACCAGTGTCATTGAATGAGTGTTCTTTTCACAAACCACATATGGATTCACCAGTGTTAGTGCATGTGTGTTCTTTTCATGAACCACAACTAGAGTCATTAAATGTGTGTTCTTTTTGCAAACCACATATGGATACACCAATGTCATTGCATGTGTGTTCTTTTCACAAACCACATATGGATCCACTAGTGGCATTGCATGTGTGTTCTTTTCGTAAATCACAGCTAGAGTCATTACATGTGTGTTCTTTTCATTAAACACAATTGGTTCCACTAGAGTCATTGCATATGTGTTCTTTTCATTAACCACAACTAGAGTTAGTGCATGTGTCTTCTTTTCATAAACCACATATGGATCCACCAGAGTCATTGCATGTCTGTTCTTTTCATAAACCACATGGATCCACCAGTGTAATTGAATGTTTGTTCTTTTCACAAACCACATATGGATCCACCAGTGTCATTGCATATGTGTTCTTTTCATTAACCACACATGGATCCACTAGTGTCATTGCATGTGTGCTCTTTTCATAAACAATAGCTAGAGTCATTGCATGTGTGTTCTTTTCATTAACCACATATGGATACACTAGAGTCATTGCATGTGTGTTCTTTTCATTAACCACATCTAGAGTCATTGCATGTGTGTTCTTTTCATTAACCACAGGTAGAGTCATTGCATGTGTGTTCTTTTCATAAACCACATATCGATCCACCAGAGTCATTGCATGTCTGTTCTATTCATAAACCACATGGATCCACCAATGTCATTGAATGTGTGATCTTTTCACAGACCACATATGGATCCACCAGTGTCATTGCATGTGTGTTCTTTTCATTATCCACACATGGATCCACTAGAGTCATTGCATGTATGTTATTTTCATGAACCACATGGATCCACCAGTGTCATTGCATGTGTGTTCTTTTCATTAACCACACATGGATACACTAGAGTCATTGCATGTGTGTTATTTTCATTAACCATGGATAGAGTCATTGCATGTATATTCTTTTCATAAACCACATGGATCCACTAGATTCATTTCATGTGTGTTCTTTTCACAAATCACATATGGATCGACTAGAGTCATTGCATGTGTGTTCTTATCCTAGACTAGCACTAAAGTCATTGCATGTGTGTTCTTTTCATAAACCACATATGGATCCACCAGAGTCATTGCATGTAAGTTATTTTCATGAACCACATGGATCCACTAGTGTCATTGCATGTGTGATCTTTTCATGAATCCACATATGGATCCACCAGAGTCATTGCACGTCTCTTCTTTTCATAAACCACATGGATCCACCAGTGTCATTCAATGTGTGTTCTTTTCACAAACCACATATCGATCCACTAGTGTCATTGCATGCGTGTTCTCTTCATAAAACATGGCTAGAGTCATTGCATGTGTGTTCTTTTCATTAACCACATATGGAACCACAACAGTCATTGCATGTGCGTTCTTTTCATTAACCACAGCTAGAGTCATTGCATGTCTATTCTTTTCATAAACCACATATGGATCAAATAGAGTCATTGCGTGTCTGTTCTTTTCATAAAACACATGGATCCACCAGTGTCATTGAATGAGTGTTCTTTTCACAAACCACATATGGATTCACCAGTGTTAGTGCATGTGTGTTCTTTTCATGAACCACAACTAGAGTCATTGAATGTGTGTTCTTTTTGCAAACCACATATGGATACACCAATGTCATTGCATGTGTGTTCTTTTCACAAACCACATATGGATCCACTAGTGGCATTGCATGTGTGTTCTTTTCGTAAATCACAGCTAGAGTCATTGCATGTGTGTTCTTTTCATTAAACACAATTGGATCCACTAGAGTCATTGCATATGTGTTCTTTTCATTAACCACAACTAGAGTCAGTGCATGTGTCTTCGTTTCATAAACCACATATGGATCCACCAGAGTCATTGCATGTCTGTTCTTTTCATAAACCACATGGATCCACCAGTGTAATTGAATGTTTGTTCTTTTCACAAACCACATATGGATCCACCAGTGTCATTGCATATGTGTTCTTTTCATTAACCACACATGGATCCACCAGTGTCATTGCATGTGTGCTCTTTTCAAAAACAATAGATAGAGTCATTGCATGTGTGTTCTTTTCATTAACCACATATGGATACACTAGAGTCATTGCATGTGTGTTCTTTTCATTAACCACATCTAGAGTCATTGCATGTGTGTTCTTTTCATTAACCACAGGTAGATTCATTGCATGTGTGTTCTTTTCATAAACCACATATCGATCCACCAGAGTCATTGCATGTCTGTTCTATTCATAAACCACATGGATCCACCAGTGTCCTTGAATGTGTGATCTTTTCACAAACCACATATGGATCCACCAGTGTCATTGCATGTGTGTTCTTTTCATTATCCACACATGGATCCACTAGAGTCATTGCATGTATGTTGTTTTCATGAACCACATGGATCCACCAGTGTCATTGCATGTGTGTTCTTTTCATTAACCACACATGGATACACTAGAGTCATTGCATGTGTGTTATTTTCATTAACCATGGATAGAGTCATTGCATGTATATTCTTTTCATAAACCACATGGATCCACTAGATTCATTTCATGTGTGTTCTTTTCACAAATCACATATGGATCCACTAGAGTCATTGCATGTGTGTTCTTATCCTAGACCAGCACTAAAGTCATTGCATGTGTGTTCTTTTCATAAACCACATATGGATCCACCAGAGTTGCATGTAAGTTATTTTCATGAACCACATGGATCCACTAGTGTCATTGCATGTGTGATCTTTTCATGAATCCACATATGGATCCACCAGAGTCATTGCACGTCTGTTCTTTTCATAAACCACATGGATCCACCATTGTCATTCAATGTGTGTTCTTTTCACAAACCACATATCGATCCACCAGTGTCATTGCATGTGTGTTCTTTTCATAAAACATGGCTAGAGTCATTGCATGTGTGTTCTTTTCATTAACCACATATGGAACCACAACAGTCATTGCATGTGCGTTCTTTTCATTAACCACAGCTAGAGTTATTGCATGTCTATTCTTTTCATAAACCACATATGGATCAAATAGAGTCATTGCGTGTCTGTTCTTTTCATAAACCACATGGATCCACCAGTGTCATTGAATGAGTGTTCTTTTCACAAACCACATATGGATTCACCAGTGTTAGTGCATGTGTGTTATTTTCATGAACCACAACTAGAGTCATTGAATGTGTGTTCTTTTTGCAAACCACATATGGATCCACCAATGTCATTGCATGTGTGTTCTTTTCACAAACCACATATGGATCCACCAGTGTCATTGCATGTAAGTTATTTTCATGAACCACATGGATCCACCAGTGTCATTGCATGTGTGATCTTTTCGTGAACCCACATATGGATCCACCAGAGTCATTGCATGTCTGTTCTTTTCATAAACCACATGGATCCACCTATGTCATTCAATGTGTGTTCTGTTCACAAACCACATATCGATCCACCAGTGTCATTCATGTGTGTTCTTTTCATAAAACATGGCTAGAGTCATTGCATGTGTGTTCTTTTCATTAACCAAATATGGAACCACAAGTCATTGCATGTGTGTTCTTTTCATTAACCACAGCTAGAGTCATTGCATGTTTGTTCTTTTCATAAACCACATATGGATCAAATAGAGTCATTGCATGTCTGTTCTTTTCATAAACCACATGGATCCACCAGTGTCATTGAATGTGTGTTCTTTTCACAAACCACGTATGGATCCACCAGTGTTAGTGCATATGTGTTCTTTTCATGATCCACAGCTAGAGTCATTGAATGTGTGTTCTTTTTGCAAACCACATATTGATCCACCAATGTCATTGCATCTATGTTCTTTTCACAAACCACATATGGATCCACCAGTGTCATTGCATGTGTGTTCTTTTCATAAATCACAGCTAGAGTCATTGCATGTGTGTTCTTTTCATTAAACACATGTGGATCCACTAGAGTCATTGCATATGTGTTCTTTTCATTAACCACAACTAGACTCATTGCATGTGTCTTCTTTTCATAAACCACATATGGATCCACCAGAGTCATTGCATGTCTGTTCTTTTCATAAACCACATGGATCCACCAGTGTAATTGAATGTTTGTTCTTTTCACAAACCACATACGGATCCACCAGTGTCATTGCATGTGTGTTCTTTTCATTAACCACACGTGGATCCACTAGTGTCATTGCATGTGTGATCTTTTCATAAACAATAGCTAGAGTAATTGCATGTGTGTTCTTTTCATTAACCACATATGGATCCACTAGAGTCATTGCATGTGTGTTCTTTTCATTAACCACATCTAGAGTCATTGCTTGTGTGTTCTTTTCATTAACCACAGCTAGAGTCATTGCATGTGTGTTCTTTTCATAAACCACATATCGATCCACCAGAGTCATTGCATGTATGTTCTATTCATAAACCACATGGATCCCCCACTGTCATTGAATGTGTGACCTTTTCACAAACCATGGATCCACCAGTGTCATTGCATGTGTGTTCTTTTCATTATCCACTCATGGATCCAGTAGAGTCATTGCATGTATGTTATTTTCATGAACCACATGGATCCACCAGTGTCATTGCATGTGTGTTCTTTTCATGAAACACAACTAGAGTCATTCCATGTGTGTTCTTTTCACAAACCACATATGGATCCACCAGAGTCATTGCGTGTCTATTCTTTTCATAAACCACATGGATCCACCAGTGTCATTCAATGTGTGTTCTTTTCACAAACCTCATATGGATCCACTAGTGTCATTGCATGTGTGTTCTTTTCATTAACCACAATGGATACACCAGAGTCATTGCATGTGTGTTATTTTCATTAACCATGGATAGAGTCATTGCATGTATATTCTTTTCATAAACCACATATGGATCCACCAGAGTCATTGCATGTAAGTTATTTTCATGAACCACATGGATCCACCATATTCATTTCATGTGTGTTCTTTTCACAAACCACATATGGATCCACTAGAGTCATTGCATGTGTGTTTTTATCCTAGACCAGCACTAAAGTCATTGCATGTGTGTTCTTGTCATAAACCAAATATGGATCCACTAGAGTCATTGCATGTAAGTTATTTTCATGAACCACATGGATCCACCAGTGTCATTGCATGTGTGATCTTTTCGTGAACCCACATATGGATCCACCAGAGTCATTGCATGTCTGTTCTTTTTATAAACCACATGGATCCACTAGTGTCATTCAATGTGTATTCTTTTTACAAACCACATATCGATCCACCAGTGTCATTGCATGTGTGTTCTTTTCAAAAAACATGGCTAGAGTCATTGCATGTGTGGTCTTTTCATTAACCACATATGGAACCACAAGAGTCATTGCATGTGCGTTCTTTTCATTAACCACAGCTAGCGTCATTGCATGTCGGTTCTTTTCATAAACCTCATGGATCCCCCAGTGTCATTGACTGTGTGTTCTTTTCACAAACCACATATGGATCCACCAGTGTTAGTGCATGTGTGTTCTTTTCATGATCCACAGCTAGAGTCATTGAATGTGTGTTCTTTTTGCAAACCACATTTGGATCCACCAATGTCATTGCATGTGTGTTCATTTCACAAACCAAATA
Source organism: Avena insularis (assembly GCA_023614405.1). Classification (NCBI taxonomy): domain Eukaryota; kingdom Viridiplantae; phylum Streptophyta; class Magnoliopsida; order Poales; family Poaceae; genus Avena; species Avena insularis. Next base: position 305,758,731 of record CM042694.1, read on the forward strand.
TGGATCCACCAGTGTCATTGCATGTGTGTTCTTTTCATAAATCACAACTAGAGTCATTGCATGTGTGTTCTTTTCATTAAACACATGTGGATCCACTAGAGTCATTTCATATGTGTTCTTTTCATTAACCACAACTAGAGTCATTGCATGTGTCTTCTTTTCATAAACCACACATGGATCCACCAGAGTCATTGCATGTAAGTTATTTTCATGAACCACATGGATCCACCAGTGTCATTGCATGTGTGAACTTTTCGTGAACCCACATATGGATCCACTAGAGTCATTGCATGTCTGTTCTTTTCATATACCACATGGATCCACCAGTGTCATTCAATGTGTGTTCTTTTCACAAACCACATATCGATCCACCAGTGTCATTGCATGTGTGTTCTTTTCATAAAACATGGCTAGAGTCATTGAATGTGTGTTCTTTTCTTTAACCACATATGGAACCACAAGAGTCATTGCATGTGCCTTCTTTTCATTAACCACAGCTAGAGTCATTGCATGTCTGTTCTTTTCATAAACCACATATGGATCAAATAGAGTCATTGCATGTCTGTTCTTTTCAGAAACCACATGGATCCACCTGTGTCATTGAATGTGTGTTCTTTTCACAAACCACATATGGATCCACCAGTGTTAGTGCATATGTGTTCTTTTCATGATCCACAGCTAGAGTCATTGAATGTGTGTTCTTTTTGCAAACCACATATTGATCCACCAATGTCATTGCATATGTGTTCTTTTCACAAACCACATATGGATCCACCAGTGTCATTGCATGTGTGTTCTTTTCATAAATCACAGCTAGAGTCATTGCATGTGTGTTCTTTTCATTAAACACATGTGGATCCACTAGAGTCATTGCATATGTGTTATTTTCATTAACCACAACTAGACTCATTGCATGTGTCTTCTTTTCATAAACCACATATGGATCCACCAGAGTCATTGTATGTCTGTTCTTTTCATAAACCACATGGATCCACTAGTGTAATTGAATGTTTGTTCTTTTCACAAACCACATATGGATCCACCAGTGTCATTGCATGTGTGTTCTTTTCATTAACCACACATAGATCCACCAGTGTTATTGCATGTGTGCTCTTTTCATAAACAATAGCTAGAGTCATTGCATGTGTGTTCTTTTCATTAACCACATATGGATCCACTAGAGTCATTGCATGTGTGTTCTTTTCATTAACCACATCTAGAGTCATTGCATGTGTGTTCTTTTCATTAACCACAGCTAGAGTCATTGCATGTGTGTTCTTTTCATAAACCACATATCGATCCACCAGAGTCATTGCATGTCTGTTCTATTCATAAACCACATGGATCCACCAGTGTCATTGAATGTGTGATCTTTTCACAAACCACATATGGATCCACCAGTGTCATTGCATGTGTGTTATTTTCATTATCCACACATGGATCCACTAGAGTCATTGCATGTATGTTATTTTCAAGAACCACATGGATCCAGAAGTGTCATTGCATGTTTGTTCTTTTCATGAACCACAACTAGAGTCATTGCATGTGTGTTGTTTTCACAAACCACATATGGATCCACCAGAGTCATTGCGTGTCTATTCTTTTCATAAACCACATGGATCCACCAGTGTCATTCAATGTGTGTTCTTTTCACAAACCTCATATGGATCCACCAGTGTCATTGCATGTGTGTTCTTTTCATTAACCACACATGGATACACTAGAGTCATTGCATGTGTGTTATTTTCATTAACCATGGATAGAGTCATTGCATGTATATTCTTTTCATAAACCACAAGGATCCACTAGATTCATTTCATGTGTGTTCTTTTCACAAATCACATATGGATCCACTAGAGTCATTGCATGTGTGTTCTTATCCTAGACCAGCACTAAAGTCATTGCATGTGTGTTCTTTGCGTAAACCACATATGGATCCACCAGAGTCATTGCATGTAAGTTATTTTCATGAACCACATGGATCCACCCGTGTCATTGCATGTGTGATCTTTTCATGAATCCACATATGGATCCACCAGAGTCATTGCATGTCTGTTCTTTTCATAAACCACATGGATCCACCAGTGTCATTCAATGTGTGTTCTTTTCACAAACCACATATCGATCCACCAGTGTCATTGCATGTGCGTTCTTTTCATTAACCACAGCTAGAGTCATTGCATGTCTGTTCTTTTCATAAACCACATATGGATGAAATAGAGTCATTGCATGTCTGTTCTTTTCATAAACCACATGGATCCAGCAGTGTCATTGAATGTGTGTTCTTTTCACAATCCACATATGGATCCACCAGTGTTAGTGCATATGTGTTCTTTTCATGATCCACAGCTAGAGTCATTGAATGTGTGTTCTTTTTGCAAACCACATATCGATCCACCAATGTCATTGCATGTGTGTTCTTTTCACAAACCACATATGGATCCACTAGTGTCATTGCATATGTGTTCTTTTCATAAATCACAGCTAGAGTCATTGCATGTGTGTTCTTTTCATTAAACACATGTGGATCCACTAGAGTCATTGCATATGTGTTCTTTTCATTAACCACAACTAGAGTCATTGCATGTGTCTTCTTTTCATAAACCACATATGGATCCACCAGAGTCATTGCATGTCTGTTCTTTTCATAAACCACATGGATCCACCAGTGTAATTGAATGTTTGTTCTTTTCACAAACCACATATGGATCCACCAGTGTCATTGCATATGTGTTCTTTTCATTAACCACACATGGATCCACCAGTGTCATTGCATGTGTGCTCTTTTCATAAACAATAGCTAGAGTCATTGCATGTGTGTTCTTTTCATTAACCACATATGGATCCACTAGAGTCATTGCATTTGTGTTCTTTTCATTAACCACATCTAGAGTCATTGCATGTGTGTTCTTTTCATTAACCACAGCTAGAGTCATTGCATGTGTGTTCTTTTCATAAACCACATATCGATCCACCAGAGTCATTACATGTCTATTCTATTCATAAACCACATGGATCCACCAGTGTCATTGAATGTGTGATCTTTTCACAAACCACATATGGATCCACCAGTGGCATTGCATGTGTGTTATTTTCATTATCCACACATGGATCCACTAGAGTCATTGCATGTATGTTGTTTTCATGAACCACATGGATCCACCAGTGTCATTGCATGTGTGTTCTTTTCATTAACCACACATGGATACACTAGAGTCATTGCATGTGTGTTATTTTCATTAACCATGGATAGAGTCATTGCATGTATATTCTTTTCATAAACCACAGGGATCCACTAGATTCATTTCATGTGTGTTCTTTTCACAAATCACATATGGATCCACTAGAGTCATTGCATGTGTGTTCTTATCCTAGACCAGCACTAAAGTCATTGCATGTGTGTTCTTTTCATAAACCACATATGGATCCACTAGAGTCATTGCATGTAAGTTATTTTCATGAACCACATGGATCCACCAGTGTCATTGCATGTGTGATCTTTTCATGAATCCACATATGGATCCACCAGAGTCATTGCACGTCTGTTCTTTTCATAAACCACATGGATCCACCAGTGTCATTCAATGTGTGTTCTTTTCACAAACCACATATCGATCCACCAGTGTCACTGCATGCGTGTTCTTTTCATAAAACATGGCTAGAGTCATTGCATGTGTGTTCTTTTCATTAACCACATATGGAACCACAAGAGTCATTGCATGTGCGTTCTTTTCATTAACCACAGCTAGAGTCATTGCATGTCTATTCTTTTCACAAACCACATATGGATCAAATAGAGTCATTGCGTGTCTGTTCTTATCATAAACCACATGGATCCACCAGTGTCATTGAATGAGTGTTCTTTTCAGAAACCACATATGGATCCACCAGTGTTAGTGCATGTGTGTTCTTTTCATGAACCACAACTGGAGTCATTGAATGTGTGTTCTTTTTGCAAACCACATATGGATACACCAATGTCATTGCATGTGTGTTCTTTTCACAAACCACATATGGATCCACCAGTGGCATTGCATGTGTGTTCTTTTCATAAATCACAGCTTGAGTCATTGCATGTGTGTTCTTTTCATTAAACACAATTGGATCCACTAGAGTCATTGCGTATGTGTTCTTTTCATTAACCACAACTAGAGTCAGTGCATGTGTCTTCTTTTCATAAACCACATATGGATCCACCAGAGTCATTGCATGTCTGTTCTTTTCATTAACCACATGGATCCACCAGTGTAATTGAATGTTTGTTCTTTTCACAAACCACATATGGATCCACCAGTGTCATTGCATATGTGTTCTTTTCATTAACCACACATGGATCCACCAGTGTCATTGCATGTGTGCTCTTTTCATAAACAATAGCTAGAGTCATTGCATGTGTGTTCTTTTCATTAACCACATATGGATACACTAGAGTCATTGCATGTGTGTTCTTTTCATTAACCACATCTAGAGTCATTGCATGTGTGTTCTTTTCATTAACCACAGGTAGAGTCATTGCATGTGTGTTATTTTCATAAACCACATATGGATCCACCAGAGTCATTGCATGTCTGTTCTATTCATAAACCACATATGGATCCACCAGAGTCATTGCATGTCTGTTCTTTTCATTAACCACATGGATCCACCAGTGTAATTGAATGTTTGTTCTTTTCACAAACCACATATGGATCCACCAGTGTCATTGCATATGTGTTCTTTTCATTAACCACACATGGATCCACCAGTGTCATTGCATGTGTGCTCTTTTCATAAACAATAGCTAGAGTCATTGCATGTGTGTTCTTTTCATTAACCACATATGGATACACTAGAGTCATTGCATGTGTGTTCTTTTCATTAACCACATCTAGAGTCATTGCATGTGTGTTCTTTTCATTAACCACAGGTAGAGTCATTGCATGTGTGTTATTTTCATAAACCACATATGGATCCACCAGAGTCATTGCATGTCTGTTCTATTCATAAACCACATGGATCCACCAGTGTCATTGAATGTGTGATCTTTTCACAAACCACATATGGATCCACCAGTGTCATTGCACGTGTGTTCTTTTCATTATCCACACATGGATCCACTAGAGTCATTGCATGTATGTTGTTTTCATGAACCACATGGATCCACCAGTGTCATTGCATGTGTGTTCTTTTCATTAACCACACATGGATACACTAGAGTCATTGCATGTGTGTTATTTTCATTAACCATGGATAGAGTCATTATATGTATATTCTTTTCATAAACCACATGGATCCACTAGATTCATTTCATGTGTGTTCTTTTCACAAATCACATATGGATCCACTAGAGTCATTGCATGTGTGTTCTTTTCATTAACCACACATGGATACACTAGAGTCATTGCATGTGTGTTATTTTCATTAACCATGGATAGAGTCATTGCATCTATAATCTTTTCATAAACCACATGGATCCACTAGATTCATTTCATGTGTGTTCTTTTCACAAATCACATATGGATCCACCAGAGTCATTGCATGTAAGTTATTTTCATGAACCACATGGATCCACTAGTGTCATTGCATGTGTGATCTTTTCATGAATCCACATATGGATCCACCAGAGTCATTGCACGTCTGTTCTTTTCATAAACCACATGGATCCACCAGTGTCATTCAATGTGTGTTCTTTTCACAAACCACATATCGATCCACCAGTGTCATTGCATGCGTGTTCTTTTCATAAAATGTGGCTAGAGTCATTGCATGTGTGTTCTTTTCATTAACCACATATGGAACCACAAGAGTCATTGCATGTGCGTTCTTTTCATTAACCACAGCTAGAGTTATTGCATGTCTATTCTTTTCATAAACCACATATGGATCAAATAGAGTCATTGCGTGTCTGTTCTTTTCATAAACCACATGGATCCACCAGTGTCATTGAATGAGTGTTCTTTTCACAAACCACATATGGATCCACCAGTGTTAGTGCATGTGTATTCTTTTCATGAACCACAACTAGAGTCATTGAATGTGTGTTCTTTTTGCAAACCACATATGAATCCACCAATGTCATTGCATGTGTGTTCTTTTTCACAAACCACATATGGATCCACCAGTGTCATTGCATGTGTGTTCTTTTCATAAATCACAGCTACAGTCATTGCATGTGTGTTCTTTTCATTAAACACCTATGGATCCACTAGAGTCATTGCATATGTGTTCTTTTCATTAACCACAACTAGAGTCAGTGCATGTGTCTTCTTTTCATAAACCACATATGGATCCACCAGAGTCATTGCATGTCTGTTCTTTTCATAAACCACATGGATCCACCAGTGTAATTGAATGTTTGTTTTTTTCAGAAATCACATATGGATCCACCAGTGTCATTGCATGTGTGTTCTTTTCATTAACCACACATGGATCCACCAGTGTCATTGCATGTGTGCTCTTTTCATAAACCATAGCTAGAGTCATTGCATGTGTGTTCTTTTGATTAACCACATATGGATCCACTAGAGTCATTGCATGTGTGTTCTTCTCATTAACCACATCTAGAGTCATTGCATGTGTATTCTTTTCATTAACCACAACTAGAGTCATTCCATGTGTGTTCTTTTCATAAACCACATATGGATCCACCAGAGTCATTGCATGTCTGTTCTATTCATAAACCACATGGATCCACCAGTGTCATTGAATGTGTGATCTTTTCACAAACCACATATGGATACTCCAGTATCATTGCATGTGTGTTCTTTTCATTATCCACACATGGATCCACTAGAGTCATTGCAAGTATGTTATTTTCATGAACCACATGGATCCACCAGTGTCATTGCATGTGTGTTCTTTTCATGAACCACAACTAAAGTCATAGCATGTGTGTTGTTTTCACAAACCACATATGGATCCACCAGAGTCATTATGCCTATTCTTTTCATAAACCACATGGATCCACCAGTGTCATTCAATGTGTGTTCTTTTCAGAAACCACATATGGATCCACCAGTGTCATTCCACGTGTGTTCTTTTCATTATCCACACATGGATCCACTAGAGTCATTGCATGTAAGTTATTTTCATGAACGACATGGATCCACCAGTGTCATTGCATGTGTGATCTTTTCATGAATCCACATATGGATCCACCAGAGTCATTGCATGCCCTGTTTCTTTTCATAAACCACATGGATCCACCAGTATCATTCAATGTGTGTTCTTTTCACAAACCACATATCGATCCACCAGTGTCATTGCATGCGTGTTCTTTTCATAAAACATGGCTAGAGTCATTGCATGTGTGTTCTTTTCATTAACCACATATGGAACCACAAGAGTCATTGCATGTGCGTTCTTTTCATTAACCACAGCTAGAGTTATTGCATGTCTATTCTTTTCATAAACCACATATGGATCAAATAGAGTCATTATGTCATTCTTTTCATAAACCACATGGATCCACCAGTGTCATTGAATGAGTGTTCTTTTCACAAACCACATATGGATCCACCAGTGTTAGTGCATGTGTATTCTTTTCATGAACCACAACTAGAGTCATTGAATGTGTGTTCTTTTTGCAAACCACATATGAATGCACCAATGTCATTGCATGTGTGTTCTTTTTCACAAACCACATATGGATCCACCAGTGTCATTGCATGTGTGTTCTTTTCATAAATCACAGCTACAGTCATTGCATGTGTGTTCTTTTCATTAAACACCTATGGATCCACTAGAGTCATTGCATATGTGTTCTTTTCATTAACCACAACTAGAGTCAGTGCAAGTGTCTTCTTTTCATAAACCACATATGGATCCACCAGAGTCATTGCATGTCTGTTCTTTTCATAAACCACATGGATCCACCAGTGTAATTGAGTGTTTGTTTTTTTCAGAAACCACATATGGATCCACCAGTGTCATTGCATGTGTGTTCTTTTCATTAACCACACATGGATCCACTAGTGTCATTGCATGTGTGCTCTTTTCATAAACCATAGCTAGAGTCATTGCATGTGTGTTCTTTTCATTAACCACATATGGATCCACTAGAGTCATTGCATGTGTGTTCTTCTCATTAACCACATCTAGAGTCATTGCATGTGTATTCTTTTCATTAACCACAACTAGAGTCATTCCATGTGTGTTCTTTTCATAAACCACATATGGATCCACCAGAGTCATTGCATGTCTGTTCTATTCATAAACCACATGGATCCACCAGTGTCATTGAATGTGTGATCTTTTCACAAACCACATATGGATACTCCAGTATCATTGCATGTGTGTTCTTTTCATTATCCACACATGGATCCACTAGAGTCATTGCAAGTATGTTATTTTCATGAACCACATGGATCCACCAGTGTCATTGCATGTGTGTTCTTTTCATGAACCACAACTAAAGTCATAGCATGTGTGTTGTTTTCACAAACCACATATGGATCCACCAGAGTCATTGCGTGCCTATTCTTTTCATAAACCACATGGATCCACCAGTGTCATTCAATGTGTGTTCTTTTCAGAAACCACATATGGATCCACCAGTGTCATTCCACGTGTGTTCTTTTCATTATCCACACATGGATCCACTAGAGTCATTGCATGTAAGTTATTTTCATGAACCACATGGATCCACCAGTGTCATTGCATGTGTGATCTTTTCATGAATCCACATATGGATCCACCAGAGTCATTGCACGTCTGTTCTTTTCATAAACCACATGGATCCACCAGTGTCATTCAATGTGTGTTCTTTTCACAAACCACATATCGATCCACCAGTGTCATTGCATGCGTGTTCTTTTCATAAAACATGGCTAGAGTCATTGCATGTGTGTTCTTTTCATTAACCACATATGGAACCACAAGAGTCATTGCATGTGCGTTCTTTTCATTAACCACAGCTAGAGTCATTGCATGTCTATTCTTTTCATAAACCACAAATGGATCAAATAGAGTCATTGCGTGTCTGTTCTTTTCATAAACCACATGGATCCACCAGTGTCATTGAATGAGTGTTCTTTTCACAAACCACATATGGATCCACCAGTGTTAGTGCATGTGTGTTCTTTTCATGAACCACAACTGGAGTCATTGAATGTGTGTTATTTTTGCAAACCACATATGGATACACCAATGTCATTGCATGTGTGTTCTTTTCACAAACCACATATGGATCCACTAGTGGCATTGCATGTGTGTTCTTTTGGTAAATCATAGCTAGAGTCATTGCATGTGTGTTCTTTTCATTAAACACAATTGGATCCACTAGAGTCATTGCATATGTGTTCTTTTCATTAACCACAACTAGAGTCAGTGCATGTGTCTTCTTTTCATAAACCACATATGGATCCACCAGAGTCATTGCATGTCTGTTCTTTTCATAAACCACATGGATCCACCAGTGTAATTGAATGTTTGTTCTTTTCACAAACCACATATGGATCCACCAGTGTCATTGCATATGTGTTCTTTTCATTAACCACACATGGATCCACCAGTGTCATTGCATGTGTGCTCTTTTCATAAACAATAGCTAGAGTCATTGCATGTGTGTTCTTTTCATTAACCACATATGGATACACTAGAGTCATTGCATGTGTGTTCTTTTCATTAACCACATCTAGAGTCATTGCATGTGTGTTCTTTTCATTAACCACAGGTAGAGTCATTGCATGTGTGTTCTTTTCATAAACCATATATGGATCCACCAGAGTCATTGCATGTCTGTTCTATTCATAAACCACATGGATCCACCAGTGTCATTGAATGTGTGATCTTTTCACAAACCACATATGGATCCACCAGTGTCATTGCACGTGTGTTCTTTTCATTATCCACACATGGATCCACTAGAGTCATTGCATGTATGTTGTTTTCATGAACCACATGGATCCACCAGTGTCATTGCATGTGTGTTCTTTTCATTAACCACACATGGATACACTAGAGTCATTGCATGTGTGTTATTTTCATTAACCATGGATAGAGTCATTGCATGTATATTCTTTTCATAAACCACATGGATCAACTAGATTCATTTCATGTGTGTTCTTTTCACAAATCACATATGGATCCACTAGAGTCATTGCATGTGTGTTCTTTTCATTAACCACACATGGATACACTAGAGTCATTGCATGTGTGTTATTTTCATTAACCATGGATAGAGTCATTGCATCTATATTCTTTTCATAAACCACATGGATCCACTAGATTCATTTCATGTGTGTTCTTTTCACAAATCACATATGGATCCACCAGAGTCATTGCATGTAAGTTATTTTCATGAACCACATGGATCCACTAGTGTCATTGCATGTGTGATCTTTTCATGAATACACATATGGATCCACCAGAGTCATTGCACGTCTGTTCTTTTCATAAACCACATGGATCCACCAGTGTCATTCAATGTGTGTTCTTTTCACAAACCACATATCGATCCACCAGTGTCATTGCATGCGTGTTCTTTTCATAAACGTGGCTAGAGTCATTGCATGTGTGTTCTTTTCATTAACCACATATGGAACCACAAGAGTCATTGCATGTGCGTTCTTTTCATTCACCACAGCTAGAGTTATTGCATGTCTATTATTTTCATAAACCACATATGGATCAAATAGAGTCATTATATGCATTCTTTTCATAAACCACATGGATCCACCAGTGTCATTGAATGAGTGTTCTTTTCACAAACCACATATGGATCCACCAGTGTTAGTGCATGTGTATTCTTTTCATGAACCACAACTAGAGTCATTGAATGTGTGTTCTTTTTGCAAACCACATATGAATCCACCAATGTCATTGCATGTGTGTTCTTTTTCACAAACCACATATGGATCCACCAGTGTCATTGCATGTGTGTTCTTTTCATAAATCACAGCTACAGTCATTGCATGTGTGTTCTTTTCATTAAACACCTATGGATCCACTAGAGTCATTGCATATGTGTTCTTTTCATTAACCACAACTATAGTCAGTGCATGTGTCTTCTTTTCATAAACCACATATGGATCCACCAGAGTCATTGCATGTCTGTTCTTTTCATAAACCACATGGATCCACCAGTGTTATTGAATGTTTTTTTTTCAGAAACCACATATGGATCCACCAGTGTCATTGCATGTGTGTTCTTTTCATTAACCACACATGGATCCACCAGTGTCATTGCATGTGTGCTCTTTTCATAAACCATAGCTAGAGTCATTGCATGTGTGTTCTTTTCATTAACCACATATGGATCCACTAGAGTCATTGCATGTGTGTTCTTCTCATTAACCACATCTAGAGTCATTGCATGTGTGTTCTTTTCATTAACCACAACTAGAGTCATTCCATGTGTGTTCTTTTCATAAACCACATATGGATCCACTAGAGTCATTGCATGTCTGTTCTATTCATAAACCACATGGATCCACCAGTGTCATTGAATGTGTGATCTTTTCACAAACCACATATGGATACTCCAGTATCATTGCATGTGTGTTCTTTTCATTATCCACACATGGATCCACTAGAGTCATTGCAAGTATGTTATTTTCATGAACCACATGGATCCACCAGTGTCATTGCATGTGTGTTCTTTTCATGAACCACAACTAAAGTCATTGCATGTGTGTTGTTTTCACAAACCACATATGGATCCACCAGAGTCATTGCGTGCCTATTCTTTTCATAAACCACATGGATCCACCAGTGTCATTCAATGTGTGTTCTTTTCAGAAACCACATATGGATCCACTAGTGTCATTGCATGTGTGGTATTTTCATTAACCACACATGGATCCACTAAAGTCATTGCATGTGTGTTATTTTTATTAACCATAGATAGAGTCATTGCATGTCTCTTCTTTTCATTAACCACATATGGAATTACAAGTGTCATTTCATGTGTGTTCTTTTCACAAACCACATATGGATCCACTAGAGTCATTGCATGTGTGTTCTTATCCTAGACTAGCACTAGAGTCATTGCATGTGTGTTCTTTTCATAAACCACATATGGATCCACCAGAGTCATTGCATGTCTGTTCTTTTCATAAACCACATGGATCCACTAGTGTCATTCAATATGTGTTCTTTTCACAAACCACATATCGATCCACCAGTGTCATTGCATGTGTGTTCTTTTCATAAATCACAGCTAGAGTCATTGCATGTGTGTTCTTTTCATTAAAAACATATGGATCCACTAGAGTTATTGCATATGTGTTCTTTTCATTAACCACAACTAGAGTCATTGGATGTGTCTTCTTTTCATAAACCACATATGGATCCACCAGAGTCATTGCATGTCTGTTCTTTTCATAAACTACATGGATCCACTAGTGTAATTGAATGTTTGTTCTTTTCACAAACCACATCTGGATCCACCAGTGTCATTGCATGTGTGTTCTTTTCATTAACCGCACATGGATCCACCAGTGTTATTGCATGTGTGCTCTTTTCATAAACCACGGTTAGAGTCATTGCATGTGTGTTCTTTTCATTAACCACATATGGATCCACTAGAGTCATTGCATGTGTTCTTTTCATTAACCACAGCTACAGTCATTGCATGTGTGTTCTTTTCATTAACCACAGCTAGATTCATTGCATGTGTGTTCTTTTCATAAACCACATATGGATCCACCAGAGTCATTGCATGTCTATTCTTTTCATAAACCACATGGATCCACCAGTGTCATTCAATGTGTGTTCTTTTGACAAACTACATATGGATCCACCAGTGTCATTGCATGTGTGTTCTTTTCATTAACCACACATGGATCCACTAGAGTCATTGCAAGTATGTTATTTTCATGAACCACATGGATCCACCAGTGTCATTGCATGTGTGTTCTTTTGATGAACCGCAACTAGAATCATTGCATGTGTGTTCTTTTCACAAACCACATATGGATCCACCAGAGTCATTGCATGTCTGTTCTTTTCATAAACCACATGGACCCACTAGTGTCATTCAATGTGTGTTCTTTTCATTAAAAACATATGGATCCACTAGAGTCATTGCATATGTGTTCTTTTCATTAACCACAACTAGAGTCATTTCATATGTCTTCTTTTCATAAACCAAATATGGATCCACCAGAGTCATTGCATGTCTGTTCTTTTCATAAACTACATGGATCCACTAGTGTAATTGAATGTTTGTTCTTTTCACAAACCATATATGGATCCACCAGTGTCATTGCATGTGTGTTCTTTTCACAAACCACATATGGATCCACCAGTGTCATTGCATGTGTGTTCTTTTCATAAATCACAGCTAGAGTCATTCAATGTGTGTTCTTTTCATTAAAAACATATGGATCCACTAGAGTCATTGCATATGTGTTCTTTTCATTAACCACAACTAGAGTCATTGCATATGTCTTCTTTTCATAAACCAAATATGGATCCACCAGAGTCATTGCATGTCTGTTCTTTTCATAAACCACATGGATCCACCAGCATAATTGAATGTTTGTTCTTTTCAGAAACCACATATGGATCCACCAGTGTCATTGCATGTGTGTTCTTTTCATTAACCACACATGGATCCACCAGTGTCATTGCATTTGTGCTCTTTTCATAAACCATAGCTAGAGTCATTGCATGTGTGTTATTTTCATTAACCACATATGGATCCACTAGAGTCATTGCATGTGTGTTCTTCCCATTAACCACATCTAGAGTCATTGCATGTGTGTTCTTTTCATTAACCACAACTAGAGTCATTGCATGTGTGTTCTTTTCATAAACCACATATGGATCCACCAGAGTCATTGCATGTCTGTTCTATTCATAAACCACATGGATCCACCAGTGTCATTGAATGTGTGATCTTTTCACAAACCACATATGGATACTCCAGTATCATTGCATGTGTGTTCTTTTCATTAACCACATATGGATCCACTAGAGTCATTGCATGTGTGTACTTCCCATTAACCACATCTAGAGTCATTGCATGTGTGTTCTTTTCATGAACCACAACTAAAGTCATTGCATGTGTGTTGTTTTCACAAACCACATATGGATCCACCAGAGTCATTGCATGCCTATTCTTTTCATAAACCACATGGATCCACCAGTATCATTCAATGTGTGTTCTTTTCACAAACCACATATGGATCCACTAGTGTCATTGCATGTGTGGTCTTTTCATTAACCACACATGGATCCACTAGAATCATTGCATGTGTGTTATTTTCATTAACCATAGATAGAGTCATTGCATGTCTCTTCTTTTCATTAACCACATATGGAATTACAAGAGTCATTTCATGTGTGTTCTTTTCACAAACCACATATGGATCCACTAGAGTCATTGCATGTGTGTTCTTATCCTAGACCAGCACTAGAGTCATTGCATGTGTGTTCTTTTCATAAACCACATATGGATCCACCACAGTCATTGCATGTAAGTTAATTTCATGAACCACATGGATCCACCAGTGTCATTGCATGTGTGTTCTTTTCATGAACCGCAACTAGAACCATTGCATGTGTGTTCTTTTCACAAACCACATATGGATCCAGCAGAGTCATTGCAAGTCTGTTCTTTTCATAAACCACATGGATCCACTAGTGTCATTCAATATGTGTTCTTTTCACAAACCACATATCGATCCACCAGTGTCATTGCATGTGTGTTCTTTTCATAAATCACAGCTAGAGTCATTGCATGTGTGTTCTTTTCATTAAAAACATATGGATCCACTAGAGTCATTGCATATCTGTTCTTTTCTTTAACCACAACTAGAGTCATTGCATGTGTCTTCTTTTCATAAACCATATATGGATCCACCAGAGTCATTGCATGTCTGCTCTTTTCATAAACTACATGGATCCACTAGTGTAATTGAATGTTTGTTCTTTTCACAAACCACATATGGATCCACAAGTGTCATTGCATGTGTGTTCTTTTCCTTAACCGCACATGGATCCACCAGTGTCATTGCATGTGTGCTCTTTTCACAAACCACAGAACTACTAGAGTCATTGCATGTGTGTTCTTTTCATTAACCACATATGGATCCACTAGAGTCATTGCATGTGTGTTCTTTTCATTAACCACAACTACAGTCATTGCATGTGTGTTCTTTTCATTAACCACAGCTAGATTCATTGCATGTGTGTTCTTTTCATAAACCACATATGGATCCACCAGAGTCATTGCATGTCTTTTCTTTTCATAAACCACATGGATCCACCAGTGTCATTCAATGTGTGTTCTTTTGACAAACCACATATGGATCCACCAGTGTCATTGCATGTGTGTTCTTTTCATTAACCACACATGGATCCGCTAGAGTCATTGCATGTATGTTATTTTCATGAACCACATGGATCCACCAGTGTCATTGCATGTGTGTTCTTTTCATGAAGCACAACTAGAGTCATTGCATGTGTGTTGTTTTCACAAACCACATATGGATCCACCAGAGTCATCGCATGTCTGTTCTTTTCATAAACCACATGGATCCACCAGTGTCATTCAATGTGTGTTCTTTTCACAAACCACATATGGATCCACCAATGTCATTGCATGTGTGTTCTTTTCATTAACCACACATGGATCCACTAGGGTCATTGCATGTGTATTATTTTCATTAACCATAGATAGAGTCATTGCATGTCTATTATTTTCATAAACCACATGGATCCACTAGATTCATTTCATGTGTGTTCTTTTCACAAACCACATATGGATCCACTAGAGTCATTGCATGTGTGTTCTTATCCTAGACCAGCACTAAAGTCATTGCATGTGTGTTCTTTTCATAAACCACATATGGATCCATCAGAGTCATTGCATGTAAGTTATTTTCATGAACCACATGGATCCACCAGTGTCATTGCATGTGTGTTCTTTTCATGAACCGACATATGGATCCACCAGAGTTATTGCATGTCTGTTCTTTTCATAAACCACATGGATCTACCAGTGTCATTCAATGTGTGTTCTTTTCACAAACCACATATCGATCCACCAGTGTCATTGCATGTGTGTTCTTTTCATAAAAAATGGCTAGAGTCATTGCATGTGTGTTATTTTCATTAACCACATATGGAACCACAAGAGTCATTACATGTGCGTTCTTTTCATTAACCATAGCTAGAGTCATTGCATGTCTGTTATTTTCATAAACCACATATGGATCCAATAGAGACATTGCAAGTCTTTTCTTATCATAAACCACATGGATCCACCAGTGTCATTCAATGTGTGTTCTTTTCATAAAAACGGCTAGAGTCATTGAATGTGTGTTCTTTTCACAAACCACATATGGATCCACCAGTGTTAGTGCATGTGTGTTCTTTTCATGAACCATAACTAGAGTCATTGAATGTGTGTTCTTTTTGCAAACCACATATGGATCCACTAATCTCATTGCATGTGTGTTCTTTTCAAAAACCACATATGGATCCACCAGTGTCATTGCATGTGTGTTCTTTTCATAAATCACAGCTAGAGTCATTGCATGTGTGTCTTTTCATTAAACACATATGGATCCACTAGAGTCATTGCATATGTGTTCTTTCCATTAATCACAACTAGAGTCATTGCATATGTCTTCTTTTCATAAACCAAATATGGATCCACCAGAGTCATTGCATGTTTGTTCTTTTCATAAACCACATGGATCCACCAGTGTAATTGAATGTTTGTTCTTTTCACAAACCACATCTGGATCCACTAGTGTCATTGCATGTGTGTTATTTTCATTAACCACACATGGATCCACCAGTGTCATTGCATGTGTGCTCTTTTCATAAACCACAGCTAGAGTCATTGCATGTGTGTTCTTTTCATTAACCACATATGGATCCACTAGAGTCATTGCATGTGTGTTCTTTTCATTAACCACATCTAGAGTCATTGCATGTGTGTTCTTTTCATTAACCACAACTAGAGTCATTGCATGTGTGTTCTTTTCATAAACCACATATGGATCCACCAGAGTCATTGCATGTCTGTTCTATTCATAAACCACATGGATCCACCAGTGTCATTGAATGTGTGATCTTTTCACAAACCACATATGGATACTCCAGTATCATTGCATGTGTGTTCTTTTCATTAACCACATATGGATCCACTAGAGTCATTGCATGTGTGTACTTCCCATTAACCACATCTAGAGTCATTGCATGTGTGTTCTTTTCATGAACCACAACTAAAGTCATTGCATGTGTGTTGTTTTCATAAACCACATATGGATCCACCAGAGTCATTGCATGCCTATTCTTTTCATAAACCACATGGATCCACCAGTATCATTCAATGTGTGTTCTTTTCACAAACCACATATGGATCCACTAGTGTCATTGCATGTGTGGTATTTTCATTAACCACACATGGATCCACTAGAGTCATTGCATGTGTGTTATTTTCATTAACCATAGATAGAGTCATTGCATGTCTCTTCTTTTCATTAACCACATATGTAATTACAAGAGTCATTTCATGTGTGTTCTTTTCACAAACCACATATGGATCCACTAGAGTCATTGCATGTGTGTTCTTATCCTAGACCAGCACTAGAGTCATTGCATGTGTGTTCTTTTCATAAACCACATATGGATCCACCACAGTCATTGCATGTAAGTTAATTTCATGAACCACATGGATCCACCAGTGTCATTGCATGTGTGTTCTTTTCATGAACCGCAACTAGAACCATTGCATGTGTGTTCTTTTCACAAACCACATATGGATCCAGCAGAGTCATTGCAAGTCTGTTCTTTTCATAAACCACATGGATCCACTAGTGTCATTCAATATGTGTTCTTTTCACAAACCACATATCGATCCACCAGTGTCATTGCATGTGTGTTCTTTTCATTAAAAACATATGGATCCACTAGAGTCATTGCATATGTGTTCTTTTCTTTAACCACAACTAGAGTCATTGCATGTGTCTTCTTTTCATAAACCACATATGGATCCACCAGAGTCATTGCATGTCTGCTCTTTTCATAAACTACATGGATCCACTAGTGTAATTGAATGTTTGTTCTTTTCACAAACCACATATGGATCCACAAGTGTCATTGCATGTGTGTTCTTTTCCTTAACCGCACATGGATCCACCAGTGTCATTGCATGTGTGCTCTTTTCATAAACCACGGTTAGAGTCATTGCATGTGTGTTCTTTTCATTAACCACATATGGATCCACTAGAGTCATTGCATGTGTGTTCTTTTCATTAACCACAACTACAGTCATTGCATGTGTGTTCTTTTCATTAACCACAGCTAGATTCATTGCATGTGTGTTCTTTTCATAAACCACATATGGATCCACCAGAGTCATTGCATGTCTTTTCTTTTCATAAACCACATGGATCCACCAGTGTCATTCAATGTGTGTTCTTTTGACAAACCACATATGGATCCACCAGTGTCATTGCATGTGTGTTCTTTTCATTAACCACACATGGATCCACTAGAGTCATTGCATGTATGTTATTTTCATGAACCACATGGATCCACCAGTGTCATTGCATGTGTGTTCTTTTCATGAAGCACAACTAGAGTCATTGCATGTGTGTTGTTTTCACAAACCACATATGGATCCACCAGAGTCATCGCATGACTGTTCTTTTCATAAACCACATGGATCCACCAGTGTCATTCAATGTGTGTTCTTTTCACAAACCACATATGGATCCACCAATGTCATTGCATGTGTGTTCTTTTCATTAACCACACATGGATCCACTAGGGTCATTGCATGTGTATTATTTTCATTAACCATAGATAGAGTCATTGCATGTCTATTATTTTCATAAACCACATGGATCCACTAGATTCATTTCATGTGTGTTCTTTTCACAAACCACATATGGATCCACTAGAGTCATTGCATGTGTGTTCTTATCCTAGACCAGCACTAAAGTCATTGCATGTGTGTTCTTTTCATAAACCACATATGGATCCATCAGAGTCATTGCATGTAAGTTATTTTCATGAACCACATGGATCCACCAGTGTCATTGCATGTGTGTTCTTTTCATGAACCGACATATGGATCCACCAGAGTTATTGCATGTCTGTTCTTTTCATAAACCACATGGATCTACCAGTGTCATTCAATGTGTGTTCTTTTCACAAACCACATATCGATCCACCAGTGTCATTGCATGTGTGTTCTTTTCATGAACCACAAATGGATCCACTAGAGTCATTGCATGTATGTTATTTTCATGAATCACATGGATCCACTAGTGTCATTGCATGTGTTCTTTTCATGAACCATAGCTAGAGTCATTGCATGTCTGTTATTTTCATAAACCACATATGGATCCAATAGAGACATTGCAAGTCTTTTCTTATCATAAACCACATGGATCCACCAGTGTCATTCAATGTGTGTTCTTTTCACAAACCACATATCGATCCACCAGTGTCATTGCATGTCTGTTCTTTTCATAAAAACGGCTAGAGTCATTGAATGTGTGTTCTTTTCATTAACCAGATATGGAACTACTAGAGTCATTGCATGTGTGCTCTTTTCATAAACCATAACTAGAGTCATTGAATGTGTGTTCTTTTTGCATTAACCACATATGGATCCACTAATCTCATTGCATGTGTGTTCTTTTCATTAACCACATATGGATCCACCTCATTGCATGTGTGTTCTTTTCATAAACCACAAATGGATCCAGAGTCATTGCATGTGTCTTTTCAGTAAACACATATGGATCCACTATAGTCATTGCATGTGTGTTCTTTCCATTAACCACATATGGATCCACTAGAGTCATTGCATGTGTGTTCTTTTCATTAACCACACATGGATCCACTAGAGTCATTGCATGTATGTTATTTTCATGAACCACATGGATCCACCAGTGTCATTGCATGTGTTTTTTTCATGAACCACAACTAGAGTCATTGCATGTGTGTTGTTTTCACAAACCACATATGGATCCACCAGAGTTATTGCATGTGTGCTCTTTTCATGAACCACATGGATCCAGTGTCACTGTATGTGTGTTCTTTTCACAAACCACATATGGATCCACTAGTGTCATTGCATGTGTGTTCTTTTCATTAACCACACATGGATCCACTAGAGTCATTGCATGTGTGTTATTTTCATTCACCATAGATAGAGTCATTGCATGTCTATTATTTTCATAAACCACATGGATCCACTAGATTCATTTCATGTGTGTTCTTTTCACAAACCACATATGGATCCACTAGAGTCATTGCATGTGTGTTCTTATCCTAGACAACCACTAAAGTCATTGCATGTGTGTTATTTTCATAGACCACATATGGATCCATCAGAGTCATTGCATGTATGTTATTTTCATGAACCACATGGATCCACCAGTGTCATTGCATGTGTTTTTTTCATGAACCACAACTAGAGTCATTGCATGTGTGTTGTTTTCACAAACCACATATGGATCCACCAGAGTCATTGCATGTCTGTTCTTTTCATAAACGACATGGATCCACCAGTGTCATTCAATGTGTGTTCTTTTCACAAACCACATATGGATCCACCAGTGTCATTGCATGTGTGTTCTTTTCATTAACCACACATGGATGCACTAGAGTCATTGCATGTATGTTATTTTCATGAATCACATGGATCCACTAGTGTCATTGCATGTGTGTTCTTTTCATGAACCACAACTAGAGTCATTGCATGTGTGTTGTTTTCAAAAACCACATATGGATCCACCAGAGTCATTGCATGTCTATTCTTTTCATAAACCACATGGATCCACCAGTGTCATTCAATGTGTGTTCTTTTCACAAACCACATGTGGATCCACTAGTGCCATTGCATGTGTGTTCTTTTCATAAACCACAACTAGAGTCATTGCCTGTGTGTTCTTTTCATTAACCACATATGGAACTACTAGAGTCATTGCATGTGTGCTCTTTTCATAAACCACGGCTAGAGTCATTGCATGTGTGTTCTTTTCATTAACCACATATGGATCCACTAGAGTCATTGCATGTGTGTTCTTTTCATTAACCATAGCTAGATTCATTGCATGTGTGTTCTTTTCATAAACCACAAATGGATCCACCAGAGTCATTGCATGTCTATTCTTTTCATAAAGCACATGGATCCACCTGTGTCATTCAATGTGTGTTCTTTTCACAAACCACATATGGATCCACCAGTGTCATTGCATGTGTGTTCTTTTCATTAACCACACATGGATCCACTAGAGTCATTGCATGTATGTTATTTTCATGAACCACATGGATCCACCAGTGTCATTGCATGTGTTTTTTTCATGAACCACAACTAGAGTCATTGCATGTGTGTTGTTTTCACAAACCACATATGGATCCACCAGAGTCATTGCATGTCTGTTCTTTTCATAAACGACATGGATCCACCAGTGTCATTCAATGTGTGTTCTTTTCACAAACCACATATGGATCCACCAGTGTCATTGCATGTGTGTTCTTTTCATTAACCACACATGGATCCACTAGAGTCATTGCATGTGTGTTATTTTCATTCACCATAGATAGAGTCATTGCATGTCTATTATTTTCATAAACCACATGGATCCACTAGATTCATTTCATGTGTGTTCTTTTCACAAACCACATATGGATCCACTAGAGTCATTGCATGTGTGTTCTTATCCTAGACAACCACTAAAGTCATTGCATGTGTGTTCTTTTCATAGACCACATATGGATCCATCAGAGTCATTGCATGTAAGTTATTTTCATGAACCACATGGATCCACCAGGGTCATTGCATGTGTGTTCTTTTCATGAACTCACATATGGATCCACCAGAGTTATTGCATGTCTGTTCTTTTCATAAACCACATGGACCCACCAGTTTCATTCAATGTGTGTTCTTTTCACAAACCACATATCGATCCACCAGTGTCATTGCATGTGTGTTCTTTTCATAAAAAACGGCTAGAGTCATTGCATGTGTGTTCTTTTCATTAACCACATATGGAACCACAAGAGTCATTGCATGTGCGTTCTTTTCATTAACCATAGCTAGAGTCATTGCATGTCTGTTCTTTTCATAAACCACATATGGATCCAATAGAGTCATTGCATGTCTGTTCTTATCATAAACCACATGGATCCACTAGTGTCATTGAATGTGTGTTCTTTTCACAAACCACATATGGATCCACAAGTGTTAGTGCATGTGTGTTCTTTTCATGAACCATAACTAGAGTCATTGAATGTGTGTTCTTTTTGCAAACCACATATGGAGCCACCAATGTCATTGCATGTGTGTTCTTTTCAAAAACCACATATGGATCCACCAGTGTCATTGCATGTGTGTGTTCTTTTCATAAATCACAGCTAGAGTCATTGCATGTGTGTTCTTTTCATTAAACACATATGGATCCACTAGAGTCATTGCATATGTGTTCTTTTCATTAACCACAACTAGAGTCATTGTATGTGTCTTCTTTTCATAAACCACATATGGATCCACGGGAGTCATTGCATGTTTGTTCTTTTCATAAACCACATGGATCCACCAGTGTAATTGAATGTTTGTTCTTTTCACAAACCACATATGGATCCACTAGTGTCATTGCATGTGTGTTCTTTTCATTAACCACACATGGATCCACCAGTGTCATTGCATGTGTGCTCTTTTCATAAACCACAGCTAGAGTCATTGCATGTGTGTTCTTTTCATAAACCACAACTAGAGTCATTGCCTGTGTGTTCTTTTCATTAACCACATATGGAACTACTAGAGTCATTGCATGTGTGCGCTTTTCATAAACCACGGCTAGAGTCATTGCATGTGTGTTCTTTTCATAAACCACATATGGATCCACTAGAGTCATTGCATGTGTGTTCTATTCATTAACCACAGCTAGATTCATTGCATGTGTGTTCTTTTCATAAACCACATATGGATCCACCAGAGTCATTGCATGTCTATTCTTTTCATAAAGCACATGGATCCACCTGTGTCATTCAATGTGTGTTCTTTTCACAAACCACATATGGATCCACCAGTGTCATTGCATGTGTGTTCTTTTCATTAACCACACATGGATCCACTAGAGTCATTGCATGTATGTTATTTTCATGAACCACATGGATCCACCAGTGTCATTGCATGTGTTTTTTTCATGAACCACAACTAGAGTCATTGCATGTGTGTTGTTTTCACAAACCACATATGGATCCACCAGAGTCATTGCATGTCTGTTCTTTTCATAAACGACATGGATCCACCAGTGTCATTCAATGTGTGTTCTTTTCACAAACCACATATGGATCCACCAGTGTCATTGCATGTGTGTTCTTTTCATTAACCACACATGGATCCACTAGAGTCATTGCATGTGTGTTATTTTCATTAACCATAGATAGAGTCATTGCATGTCTATTCTTTTCATAAACCACATGGATCCACTAGATTCATTTCATGTGTGTTCTTTTCACAAACCACATATGGATCCACTAGAGTCATTGCATGTGTGTTCTTATCCTAGACAACCACTAAAGTCAGTGCATGTGTGTTCTTTTCATAGACCACATATGGATCCATCAGAGTCATTGCATGTAAGTTATTTCCATGAATCCCATGGATCCACCAGGGTCATTGCATGTGTGTTGTTTTCATGAACTCACATATGGATCCACCAGAGTTATTGCATGTCTGTTCTTTTCATAAACCACATAGACCCACCAGTGTCATTCAATGTGTGTTCTTTTCACAAACCACATATCGATCCACCAGTGTCATTGCATGTGTGTTCTTTTCATAAAAAACGGCTAGAGTCATTGCATGTGTGTTCTTTTCATTAACCACAAATGGAACCACAAGAGTCATTGCATGTGCGTTCTTTTCATTAACCATAGCTAGAGTCATTGCATGGCTGTTCTTTTCATAAACCACATATGGATCCAATAGAGTCATTGCATGTCTGTTCTTTTCAGAAACCACATGGATCCACCAGTGTCATTGAATGTGTGTTCTTTTCACAAACCTAATATGGATCCACAAGTGTTAGTGCATGTGTGTTCTTTTCATGAACCATAACTAGAGTCATTGAATGTGTGTTCTTTTTGCAAACCACATATGGAGCCACCAATGTCATTGCATGTGTGTTCTTTTCAAAAACCACATATGGATCCACCAGTGTCATTGCATGTGTGTTCTTTTCATAAATCACAGCTAGAGTCATTGCATGTGTGTTCTTTTCATTAAACACATATGGATCCACTAGAGTCATTGCATATGTGTTCTTTTCATTAACCACAACTAGAGTCATTGTATGTGTCTTCTTTTCATAAACCACATATGGATCCACGAGAGTCATTGCATGTTTGTTCTTTTCATAAACCACATGGATCCACTAGTGTAATTGAATGTTTGTTCTTTTCACAAACCACATATGGATCCACTAGTGTCATTGCATGTGTGTTCTTTTCATTAACCACACATGGATCCACCAGTATCATTGCATGTGTGCTCTTTTCATAAACCACAGCTAGAGTCATTGCATGTGTGTTCTTTTCATTAAGCACATATGGATCCACTAGAGTCATTGCATGTGTGTTCTTTTCATTAACCACAACTAGAGTCATTGCATGTGTGTTCTTTTCATTAACCACAGCTAGAGTCATTGCATGTGTGTTCTTTTCATAACCCACATATGGATCCACCAGAGTAATTGCATGTCTGTTCTTTTCATAAACCACATGGATCCACCGGTGTCATTGAATGTGTGTTCTTTTCACAAACCACATATGGATCCACCAGTGTCATTGCATGTGTGTTATTTTCATTAACCACACATGGATCCACTAGAGTCATTGCATGTATGTTATTTTCATGAACCACATGGATGCACTAGTGTCATTGCATGTGTGTTCTTGTCATGAACCACAAATAGAGTCATTGCATGTGTGTTGTTTTCACAAACCACATATGGATCCACCAGAGTCATTGCATGTCTGTTCTTTTCATAAACCACATGGATCCACCAGTGTCATTTAATGTGTGTTCTTTTCACAAACCACATATGGATCCACCAGTGTCATTGCATGTGTTTTCTTTTCATTAACCACACATGGATGCACTAGAGTCATTGCATGTATGTTATTTTCATGAACCACATGGATCCACCAGTGTCATTGCATGTGTGTTCTTTTCATGAACCACAACTAGAGTCATTGCATGTGTGTTGTTTTCAAAGACCACATATGGATCCACCAGAGTCATTGCATGTCTATTCTTTTCATAAACCACATGAATCCACCAGTGTCATTCAATGTGTGTTCTTTTCACAAACCACATGTGGATCCACTAGTGTCAATGCATGTGTGTTCTTTTCATTAACCACAACTAGAGTCATTGCATGTGTGTTCTTTTCATTAACCACAGCTAGAGTCATTGCATGTGTGTTCTTTTCATAACCCACATATGGATCCACCAGAGTAATTGCATGTCTGTTCTTTTCATAAACCACATGGATCCACCGGTGTCATTGAATGTGTGTTCTTTTCACAAACCACATATGGATCCACCAGTGTCATTGCATGTGTGTTATTTTCATTAACCACACATGGATCCACTAGAGTCATTGCATGTATGTTATTTTCATGAACCACATGGATGCACTAGTGTCATTGCATGTGTGTTCTTGTCATGAACCACAAATAGAGTCATTGCATGTGTGTTGTTTTCACAAACCACATATGGATCCACCAGAGTCATTGCATGTCTGTTCTTTTCATAAACCACATGGATCCACCAGTGTCATTTAATGTGTGTTCTTTTCACAAACCACATATGGATCCACCAGTGTCATTGCATGTGTTTTCTTTTCATTAACCACACATGGATGCACTAGAGTCATTGCATGTATGTTATTTTCATGAACCACATGGATCCACCAGTGTCATTGCATGTGTGTTCTTTTCATGAACCACAACTAGAGTCATTGCATGTGTGTTGTTTTCAAAGACCACATATGGATCCACCAGAGTCATTGCATGTCTATTCTTTTCATAAACCACATGAATCCACCAGTGTCATTCAATGTGTGTTCTTTTCACAAACCACATGTGGATCCACTAGTGTCAATGCATGTGTGTTCTTTTCATAAACCACAGCTAGAGTCATTGCATGTGTGTTCTTTTCATTAACCACATATGGAACCACTAGAGTCATTACATGTGTGTTCTTTTCATTAACCAGAGCTAGAGTCATTGCATGTCTGTTCTTTTCATAAAACACATATGGACCCAATAGAGTCATTGCATGTCTGTTTTTTCACAAACCACATATATCCACCAGTGTCATTGGATGTGTGTTCTTTTCACAAACCACATATAGATCCACCAGTGTTTGTGCATGTGTGTTCTTTTCATGAACCACAACTAGAGTCATTGAAAGTGTGTTCTTTTCGCAAACGACATATGGATCCACCAGTGTCATTGCATGTGTGTTCTTTTCACAAACCACATATGGATCCACCAGTGTCATTGCATGTGTGTTCTTTTCATTAACCACGGCAAGAGTCATTGCATATGTGTTCTTTTCATAAACCACATATGGATCCACCATAGTCATTGCATGTCTGTTCTTTTCATAAACCACATGGATCCACCAGTGTCATTGAATGTTTGTTCTGTTCACAAACCACATATGGATCCACCAGTGTCATTGCATGTGTGTTATTTTCATTAACCACACATGGATCCACTAAAGTCATTGCATGTGTGTTATTTTCATTAACCACAACTAGAGACATTGCATGTCTATTCTTTTCATAAACCACATGGCCACTAGATTCATTGGATGTGTGTTCTTTTCACAAACCACATATGGATCTACTAGAGTCAATGCATGTGTGTTCTTATCCTAGACCAGCACTAGAGTCATTGCATGTGTGTTCTTTTTATAACCACATATGGATCCACCAGAGTCATTGCATGTAAGTTATTTTCATGAACCACATGGATCCACTAGTGTCATTGCATGTGTGTTCTTTTCATGAACCACAACTAGTCATTGTATGTGTGTTATTTTCAAAAACCACAAATGGATCCACTAGAGTCATTGCATGTCTGTTTTTTCATAAACCACATGGATCCACCAGTTTCATTTAATGTGTATTCGTTTCACAAACCACATATGGATCCACCAGTGTCATTGCATGTGTGTTCTTTTCACAAACCACATATGGATCCACCAGTGTCATAGCATGTGTGTTCATTTCAGAAACCACAACTAGAGTCATTGCATGTGTGTTCTTTTCATTAACCACATTTGGATTTACTAGAGTCATTAGATGTGTGTTCTTTTTATGAACCACAGCTAGAGTCATTACATGTGTGTTCTTTTCATAAACCACATATGGATCCACCAGAGTCATTGCATGTCTGTTATTTTCATAAACCACATGGATCCACCAGTGTCATTGAATGTGTGTTCTTTTCACAAAACCACATATTTTTTGAAACTTTTCTACTGCAGGGGAGTCCCCCACAGGTCATTATTAACCAGAGAAGGGACCAAAAACAGTCTAGAGTTCAGTTACAACGTATGTACATGAAGAAAGAAACTAAACTAACAAAATAAAAACAACTAAACTAGGGTAAGCTGTCAAGCCATGATGACAATAAACCCTTGTGCTTATCCTTTAACCTGTTCAGCATCAAAGTAGCATAAAAAATGAACCATTCCCTCCAACCTCTGAAAGTTGGTTTTATGTGCATGAAAATCCAATTATTCCGTTGTTTCTATATATGCCACCATGCTAAGATTGAAATTTCCATAAAGCATGGTCCATGGAAGGGTTTGGCCACATGCTGAAAACTATCCATAAGAGAAATATCCATCTACTGTATTTGAATATAATTCCAAACTCTATTGCTAAAGCTGCACCTAAAGAAAAGATGTTTCCAATCTTCCAAAACCCCAGCTGGACATAATACACAATCATGATTCTCTGTTACCTTCCATTTCCTTCTTTAGCATGTCCTTTGTATTCAGTCTGTCATGCATCAACAACTAAGCAAAAAATCAGTGCTTGGACATACACTTGCTCTCCCAGATACTTTTTGATATTAGATCAATGTGGATTGTTGAAAAACAATGTTGATAATAAGCCTGCGACTTGTAAATTCCTTTGTTAAAAGTACAGCTCCATTGATCATCCTGGAGTGTTAAATGCAA
The DNA here is from genome assembly GCA_023614405.1 of Avena insularis. Classification (NCBI taxonomy): domain Eukaryota; kingdom Viridiplantae; phylum Streptophyta; class Magnoliopsida; order Poales; family Poaceae; genus Avena; species Avena insularis. The sequence goes on from CM042694.1 coordinate 305,786,899, forward strand.
TGATGCCAGAGTTTCCTGCAAGCTATTATATTCCTGGAAAGCTTCAGCAGACAGTGGTAGGTGGAAGGCTTCATAAAGATTGTTTAGTATACATATATCTCTGACAGATGCCATTTTATCTCTAGCAAAAGAAAAGAGTCTTGGAAATTTACTAGAAAGTATTATTTCCTGCCAGAGATCATTCCAGAATAAGATGCTAAAACCAGTCCCCACAATGCACTTTGAAATGGACCTCCATTCATAAGTGAGCTTCAAGATTCCTCTCCACCAGAAGGATCCACTAATAGTAACAGAATGTGGGACATATTCATGATAGTATGAGTCCCTTATTAATTTGACCCAAGGCAAATCCACATTGATAAAAAACTTATCCAGATGTTTAATCATAAGAGCCTGATTTTGCAATCTCAGGTCAATTACACCAAGTCCTCCCTTATCCTTTGGTTTGCATACCATTTTCCATGCTGCTAAAGAATTTACCTTCTCTTGATCTTTATATTTTCTCCAAAGGCATCTCCTTCTTGCCTTATCCACAATTTCAATGACCCCTAAGGGAATTTCCAATGTACACATGATGTAAGTGGTGTGGGCTCACCGGATTAACCATCCGAGCAATCCCTGTTATGTATATATCCACGTTCCCATGATCAGTGAGCCATGGAACATAACCGACGAGTATCATTATAACATCCGAAACATAACGAATTTACAAGACTTACATAAATGCCATTATGGCTACAACATCTTTAGCAGCGGAACATCATCACACGCAGAGCCCAATCGCCGCCTCAACCTACAGGCGTCTGACTGGGAAGACGGCCTAGCTCGTAGGATGTCACCTTAATCTTCCGATGTCGAACCTCTGAAAGTCTAGCCAAGTAAATAGCCAGGGACAATGCCATGAGTACTCTTGAATGTACTCGCAAACCACCAAGATAAGTAGAATAACGAAATGCAAATTCTGGCTGTGGCGAGATAACTCTATCTAGGGTTGTTTTTGAAAAGCCTAGACTACCTCTTGTAGTTATGGCATCTCCATATCTTTGTTGAAAAAGGGTTTTGAGATCATGCATCTGTTTTATAAGTCAAGATATCCCCATATCTCTGTTGAAAACCTTTTTGAAAATAGTTTTGGAGTAAAAACCCTTTTGTAAACCTCCTTGATCACCTCTGGTCAAAACAAGACTTCAAACTCAGGTTCCACCGGAACCTCCATACTTTCATCCATTTTTGTGAAACACACCATTTGGGTACTCCTAGCCATCACCTTTCCAACCGTCCTTGACCATGGACACGGCTATTCGAATAGATTATACTCTGCAGAGTTTGCGCACTTTCCCCACAAGAATTAATACATCCGTCGGGACAAAACCACGGCCCACTACCACTGTAGATGGGGGTCCGAATAATCAACCCTAACCTTTCGCTTGTCGACCCTAGCAAAGGCTGCTTTTCCTTTTGGGTTTGTTCTCCCCGGCAACGAGTATGTGGCTCCTAGCCATAGTCCTGCCTTCCGTACTCGCGTATACCCCAAGCCGCAACTTGGCTTATACCTTAATCTGGTAACTCCACTTCCTTCCGTACATCCTAGTCATACCATCCGTGGGAGACCCAATTGTTGCACCGGCACTCCTTCCAGAATAGGCTCACTCTTGCTGAAGCAAGCTATAGGCTCCAGATCCGTAGATCTGTTAGCGCCTGCCCGGAATTCAAGGGGTTCCTCCCTATAAGCATGGTACAAGCTGCCTCGGCTAATGAAGACAAACTACGAGCTAAGCCCCAGCACCTAGGGTAATGTGGTTGCACGGATAAAAATTGTTCCGGTAAAGGCGTAGAACATCCCTTCACTTTCTCATTTCTCATTATCACCACTTCTATAGTTAAAACATCCGCTTGGAACGATGCCTATTCCCAAGGGTTTTACAAAACAGTTTTGAAACATTTGTAGTAGGGTAAAACCCAAAATAGTTCATTTTCTCAAAGCCAGGGTTTCCAACGAGGTAGGATGCTGACCATCGTACTCTCGGTCTAAAGGGATAAAATGGTAGGTACATCAAGGTGGGGCCACGAGGGGCACAAATGCATAACTTGGAGGAGCCAAGTTATATCGCAGTATTAATAAAACAAGACATGTAGATAAATAATGCAATTTATAAAGAGGATACAGAACAGGTAAAAAGAGAGTAGGACAAGTATCAGAATTCGGAAATGGTGGCTTTCCTGTGATCAGCAATAAGTCCCTGAACTTTTTTAGATAACCAAGAATTACCCAATAAATAATAATAAGAAATCCCTTCCTTCTGGTCGTCAAACACTCACACTATCGCCGTCATCGAGTATACATGCAAGCAGACAATACCACAATCAATACAAGGCGTACATGCATCAAACCATACAGCAAACAAGAAGGGAAACTACTTAACTTAATAGGTTTTTGAGAAGTTGGGTATTAATAGTGGAATTACTAGATTGCCATAGAGGTGTTTTTCCATTGGAAGATAGTTGTCAAGGCTATATACCAGGGACTTGGGGTGGAGACTTGAGGTCTGTAGGATATCAATGTGCAACAATTATATCCTCAGATAGGTCTTGACAAAACCATACCAACACAAGTGGTTTCACTAGATTATCATTTACCTAGATTTAGTTATGCCTTTTAAAGTGGAATAAACTCTAGTTTGAGGAAATAATTCACCAGAATTTATCTATAGGCCCAAAAATTATTTCCTTGGGTGGTTAGGTAGTTTTTGATGTACTGAACCACAAAGGATTGGAATCAAGTCTAAAACATTACTAGAATGCCCTCAGGAAAATCCCAAAGACAGTTCTGGAGCTATTTTGTCCTTTTCACCAAATTAAATCTACAGAAGGTTTTGGTGTGATTCCAATTTTACATGGTAGGTATCGGGTGTACCTTTCCGTAGAAATTGGATTCACTCTTTTTGGAGTTGTCAAACTCCTGGAGTGATTTATTTAGTGAAAATACCACTTATAGAAGTATTTAATTCACTGCAATTCAACCAGAGCTCAATAAAATTTGAACTGCTCGGATTTGATAGATGCTGACATTATGGTGTACTGGGAGGTGGAATCTGGTCAATAGCACATTTGGTTTGCCCTAGGGAAATTTCCTAAGATAGATAATGGTTGTTTTTGGTATTTTTGCTATGGGCACACTACTGTTCACCTTGGCATAAGATAAATGCTAGATGACAGGTATAACAATTTCCTTCCAGAAGAGCTTTGGTTTCCCCAAATGGATATGTAAAAATCTCTGAGGAAATTATTTAGTGTAAAGTACACCTGGGTGCAGAATAATTTCTAGCAAATAATGGAAATTATTTTTGACTACGTGTTGCCTCTGCATGCTTGAGAAAACATCTGGGTACTACCAGAAATTTAGATCTTGGCATTTGGATTTTATTCATATTTTCAAAGTGATTTAAATTTGCTGGCACCTTTCTGGATCTGGAATTTAAAAGAAAAAGAAAGGGACATACGGTTAACTGGGCTGGATCTGGGGGGGTTCTGGGTCGTGCAGAGGCGGGCTAGCCCAAGCGGCACCAGAGGGAGCGCGCGCGGCGCGGGTATGAACCTGACGGGAGGGGCCCATCCGTCAGTGGGCGAGGGGCGCGAAGAGGTATCGGCGGCGATGGCCGTTCGATCTAGTGCCGATCGACGGCTCCCAGACGTCGTCTATGACGAAAGAAGAGGCCGATGACAGAAACCCTAGGGGACGGCGGGGCTCGCCGGGGGAGCTTACCAAGGGCTCGAGAGAGGTCGGGGAGGTGACGGGGCAATGCGGTAGACGATGGCGACCTCGGGGATGGGCGGAAGAAGGGGGTTCCTCGCCAGGATCTAGCTCGCACGTCGACGACCGAGGGTCACCTCGTCGAAGCTCGACGACGACGGAGGGGACGGTCCTGGGCAAGAAAAAGACCCTGGTTAGATAGAGGAGGAGGAGAGGGTCATAGCAAGGTGACATGCAGGAGGAGAGGATCTAAGGGGAGGGAGCTACGCTCAGATCTTGAGCAAGGCCGAAGTTTCCTCTTCTTGTTCTTCTGGACAACACAGAGCAGAGGAGAGGGAGTGGAGCTTGGGGGAAATGAGTGGAAGGGAGAGGGAGCAAATGAGGCAGGGAGGGGTGCTGGGGGTGGCCTCTGGCCTTTATACCGAGAGGGAGCTCTAAGAGGGGGAAATGCCCATTTTGGACATGCAAGGAGGGTAGGGCTGGCTTGTGATTGGCCTAGAGGGATGGTGGAGAGGGGTGAGAAGGAGATTTGGTCGTGCTGGATCTCGGAGAGGGAGAGAGTGGCATCTGTTGCAATTAATCTCCAATGTTTGTTTCTCTCTCTCTCTACTTCTCACTTCCAAGCACATGGGACAAGGGATTGCTACAATAGCTTAGCTACGGTGATGGTCGACCAGAGGAGGGGTGGATGCTGTGGTGCATTGCTTTGCAAGATTGATGGTGGTTTGATATGGTTTTAACTCAATACTAGCTAGGTTTGCTAAATTGAGTAAATAGGTGGGTGTGAAGGAAGTTCAAAATTTTGCATAGGACAAGGTGGGGAGATGGTACTGGTAGGTAGACGAGGTCAAGGTAGATATCCAGGAATTGTTTGAGATTTTCTGAAGACTTTTAGTTCCCTTAGAATCCTCTATTCAAAAAGTGCAGAAGTGAAATCTTGGAGTTCATTTGATATTTTTACATTGGACAAGGTTGGTTTTTGGTGTGAGAGGTTCCCAAATGTGAATACACACTTAGGGGAATTTTCCCAAGATTTATTGGGGATTAAAAGTGGGCCTTGGTAGTGGTTAACAAGATGGTTCAGATGCATTTCCAAAAATGCACAAGGGTTGAGAAAGGGAGGCATTCAAAAAGGTGATGTTGAAACAGGATCCAGACTTATTCAAATTTGGCAGTTTTGAGGATTTAGACTAGAGTATGAGAGGGAATGTTTTTGAAGGGGTTGTAAGGTACCAAAGCATCATCAAATGTATGATGTTGAAGTGTAGATTTAGTAGAAGGGATCCATGCTTGATATTGGTCTTCATGGACTTGGAAACTTCTAGAATGGAAATCTTCAGAATTGATCTGGTTAAGGGTTTCAAATGATCACCTAGTAGCTAGGGATCATATCCAGATTGGTATTCTTGCTTAGGGTGTGATGATTTGGAAACATCTTGATCCTAAGTGATGAGCTCCTAGAGTAGCTCATACTACTTCCTAAGCAAACAAGTCAACAAGCAGATCAAGGCAACTCATCAGACAGCAGATGAAGGCAACTCATCTTATAACTAAGCAAAACCACTACTGGGGTTACCATCAAGCTCAGCTTGAGGTAAGGATGGGTATTTTGAAAAGGTTGTGGTTGGAGTCAGGTGAGAGTCCTTGGTATCTCTACCAAGAGTAGAAATCAAATACTTTGAAAAGAGGTTTTGGGAAAACTAGAGATAAGATTAGTTGAGGGTTCTGTCTTGAAAACATAAGGAGGTTATATTATATATCTCTCCATAGTTTTGTCAATAGAAGCTACTAAAATAGTTTTGGTTGCATAGGCATCTTGGCTAAGGTTTTGAAATGCCAGAACATTTGAGAATATGTCAAATGAGCCAGGATAGTTTTGTTAAATAGCTTTTGTCAACTGCTGGTGAGGTAAGGAGTATCATATGGTATACACTCACATGCACAAGTACAAACAAACAACAAGCGATACTGCACTAATGAACAGGAAAAAGTTTTTGTTTCCCCTGTTTTTTTTGCATTCTGGACAACAAATCAGGGTTGCTGAAATTGGGATGTTACAGACCTTTCCCCCTTAAAAGAATCTCGTCCCAAGATTCAGGAGAGTAAGGTTAGGGGAATTGTGTAGGAGTTAGTGCTAGGTGTTTCTCGCGTATTAACTGGTTGGCTTTGTCTTTGAACAGGGTCACTTCGACAGTGAGGTTGATCTTCAATCGTCTTGAACGCCCAAGTGTTGAGCATGCTTCCACCAGGATTGCAAGGAGCGATCTTCCGGCTGTTAGGATTTACGGCGCCTGTCCTAAGGGATTATTGTATCCTAGTATATGTCCTTGGGTCCAACTGTGAGATTTCTTCTGGTAGAGGATTATTATATTTTGCGAGAAAGACGCAGTCTTTCCCCCTTAGGATTAGACTAGGGTAGGTCGAAGAGTTACAAGCTGGGGGCATCCTTAGGAGGGCGGCGAAAGATAGTTCTTAAGGTAGCGTACAACAACATAAGGGAGGGTAGCATCATAGGTGTCGTTCCAGGGGAGAAACATGGACTAGTTTATTACAAGTTGCCCTTGCCGATGTTCAGGGAGTTCTAGGGTAAGTTAAGGAGCTTCTCTCTTGATTGTACTTCAATGGGATGCAGTAGTTTGGAGATGCAAGTTGATTCCTCAATCTTGAGGTGTAGGGTTGCGAGAGGTCAGGTGGTCGTCCTTTATTGGGGTAAGGACCTTGGTGCCTTCGGGCTTCACCATTGTGGAGTCCTTGACGGGTGAACGCTGGGGGCATTCTTGACTGAAGTGACCGTGCTGATCACACGAGAAACAGGTACCTTTCTTTCGGCGTAACTGAATTGACAACTTTCCTATGCAGACACCAGGAAGTTGACTAGCCATGCCAATGAGGAGATATACTGGGCAGTCGACAGGGACATGGTCTTGGCCTTCACAGAGGAAACAAGTGACCAACCGAGTTGGACAAACCTTGGGCGAGTGAGGTTTTCCACAGTTTGGGCAGTGGCCGGAACACTTGCTGGCTTGGTGTCCTTCTTCTCCGCAACGACTACATGCTTTCTTCGAGCTTCTGGTCTTCATGGCCATCGGAAGGGAGTTCCTGTTGGGGGTAGGCGTTCTGGTTATGGGAGTAAGTTGTGTTAAACGGTTAGCTTTTGGAGTTCAACTCGGAGGGATTATTGGGGTATAGATCTGTAGGATAACGACTTAGGTCTAATCAAGTAGATCTATCCGAGGTTCTAGATCTCACGAGGTGTATTTAATGGGATACCTTCAATCATCCAGCTTTCGGGAGGAAAACTAGACAACTAAGAGAAGTGCTCATTTGGGGCGTTTTCGTTCCGGGATGGGTCTGATGCAACGTCTTGGGTAAAACACACAAGAGGGAAAACATCAAAGAAAGCATAGCAATCCAAGGGAATTATTACATAACAAGCCAGTATGCACCCGAAGGTGCTAATAGTACTTAAGCATTACAAAACACGTCCAGGGACGATACATGACTCTACCCTTTTGCTAGATGGGCGAGTACCGTAACGCGGGTGATTACTCGGAGGGTGCATCTGTGGTTCGTTGTTGACTCCGGGGGTTTCAACTACTGCAGATCCTCTAGGGTATGTGGGATATTCAGCTCGTCTTCAGTGAAGGTGAGAGTGGTGCTTTCCCAAGGTGTAGTGTTGGATGTTGGCTCAGTCGGCGTGGGTGACTATACGATAGGGTGGTACTCATTGGGGAAGGGGAGTTCATCGTCAGTCCCGGGATTTTCGTCTTCAGGGGTTGGGGGTACTTCAATGGTCAGCTTGTTCTCCAGGCAAGCATTGGTGGCTCTAAGACTTCTTTCGCTCTTACGGGGTAGGTTGATATTCATCTTCAGAAGCAGATTCTCTCGCTTGGCCTTGTCAAGATCTTCCTGGGAACGTTGGAGTAGGTATTCCATGTTCTCTAACTGATTCCCAATGCATCAGGTGAGGAAGGACTCAGTATGAAGTCCATCTTGGTCGCGCTTTCCGAACAGGTGATAAGGGGTATCCTTCAACTCATCTTCATGGATCTTGTAGAGGCGTGCCATGATCTCTTGTATGGCTCGCACCACGCCATCTACCCAGTTGCTGTCGAGGAAGGTGAAGATTGTGGGCGCGGTGTCCTCATCGGGGGAGGGAATCACAACCTTGATAACCCATTGCATCACATTGGTGTTACTGCGAGGAAGTTCGGTTCCTTCAATCATCGGCGAGGGCCTATTGACCCTCTTCAGCAGGTCGTGAAGCTGCTCTTCAAAAGGCTAGAAACTGTCTCCAATGATGATGCGTTCGGAGCAGAATGAGGCCATCTACAGCAGTTTGAGATGGGGTTGGGTTAGTGGCATGTGTGCAAGATTTTAAGATTAGAAATCATATTAATGCAGGTAGTTTTCAAAACGGAGGGGAAAATACATAAGCACTTTTGCAATTAGTCATCTCTTTTCCCTTGTCTTTTAGAAAATAGGATTGTCGCTTCCTGTCTAACGTCCATGCTAACTAAGGTCTCCTACAGGCAGGATGGCTCTGATACCAAGTCTGTGTGCTCCCCGGATTAACCATCCGAGAAATCCCTGTTATGTATATATCCATGTTCCCATGATCAGTGAGCCGTGGAACATAACCGACGAGTATCATTACAACATCCGAAACATAACGAATTTACAAGACTTTCATAAATGCCATTAAGGATACAACAGCTTTAGCAGCGGAACATCATCATGCGTGGAGCCCAATCGTGCCTCAACCTACAGGCGTCTGACTGGGAAGACGACCTAGCTCGCAGGACATCACCTTAATCTTCCGATGTCAAACCTATGAAAGTCTGGCCAAGTAAATAGCTAGGGATAATGCCATGAGTACTCTTGAATGTACTCGCAAACCAACAAGATAAGTAGAATAAGGAAATGCAAATTCTGGCTGTGGCGAGATAACTCTATCTAGGGTTGTTTTTGAAAAGCCTAGACTACCTCTTGTAGTTATGGCATCTCCATATCTTTGTTGAAAAAGAATTTTGAGATCATGCCTCTATTTTATAAGTCAAGATATCCCCATATCTCTGTTGAAAACCTTTTTGAAAACAGTTTTGGAGTAAAAACCCTTTTATAAACCTCCTTGACCACCTCTGGTCAAAACAAGACTTCAAACTCAGGTTCCCCCGAAACCTCCATACTTCCATCCATTTTTGCGAAACACACCATTTGGGTACTCCTAGACATCACCTTTCCAACCGTCCTAGACTGTGGACACTGCTATTTGAATAGATTATACTCTGCAGAGTTTGCGCACTTTCCCCACAAGAATCAATACATCCGCCGGGATAAAACCACGGCCCACTACCACTGTAGATGGGGGTCCGAATAATCAAACCTAACCTTTCGCTTGTCGACCCTAGCAAAGGATGCTTTTCGTTTTGGGTTTGTTCTCCCCGACAATGAGTATGTGGCTCCTAGCCATAGTCCTGCCTTCCATACTCACGTATACCCAAGCCACAACTTGGCGTATACCTTAATCTGGTGACTCCACTTCCTTCCGTACCTCCTAAGTCACACCGTCCGCGGGAGACCCAATTGTTGCACCGGCACTCCTGCCAGAACAGGCTCACTCTTGCCAAAGCAAGCTATAGGCTCCAGATCCGTAGATCTGTTAGCGCCTGCCAGGAATTCAAGAGGTTCCTCCCTATAAGCATGGTACAAGCTGCCTCGGCTAATGAAGAAAAACTATGAGCTAAGCCCCAGCACCTGGGGTAATGTGGTTGCATAGATAAAAATTCTTCCGATAAAGGCATAGAACATCCCTTCACTTTCTCATTTCTCATTATCACCACTTCTGTAGTTAAAACATCCGCTTGGAACGATGCCTGTTCCCAAGGGTTTTACAAAACAGTTTTGAAACATTTGTAGTAGGGTAAAACCCAAAACAGGTCATTTTCTCAAAGCCAGGGTTTCCAACAAGGTAGGATGCTGACCATTTTACTCTCGGTCTAAAGGGATAAAATGGTAGGTACATCAGGGTGGGGCCATGAGGGGCACAAATGCATAACTTGGAGGAGCCAAGTTATATCGCAGTAATTATAAAACAAGACATGCAGATAAATAATCCAATTTATAAAGAGGATACAAAACAGGTAAAAAGAGAGTAGGACAAGTATCAAAATTTGGGAATGATGGCTTGCCTGTGATCAACAATAAGTACCTAGACTTCTTTAGATAACCAAGAATTACCCAATAAATAATAATAAGAAATCCCTTCCTTCTGGTCATCAAACACTCACACTATCGCCGTCATCGAGTATACATGCAAGCAGACAATACCAGATCAATACAAGGCATACATGCATCAAACCATACAGCAAACAAGCATAAGAGAAACTACTTAACTTAGTAGGTTTTGGAGAAGTTGGGTATTAATAGTGGAATTACTAGATTGCCATAGAGGTGTTTTTCCATTGGAAGATAGTTGTCAAGGCTATATACCAGGGACTTGGGGTGGAGACTTGAGGTCTGTAGGATACCAATGTGAAACAATTGTATCCTCAGATAGTTCTTGACAAAACCAGACCAACACAAGTGGTTTCACTAGATTATCATTTACCTAGATTTAGTTATGCCTTTTATAGTGGAATAAACTCTAGTTTGAGGAAATAATTCACCAGAATTTATCTGGAGGCCCAAAAATGATTTCCTTTGGTGGTTAGGGAGTACCTTTATGTAGAAATTGGATTCACTCTTTTTGGAGTTGTCAAACTCCTGGAGTGATTTATTTAGTGAAAATACCACTTACAGAAGTATTTAATTCACTGCAATTCAACCAGAGCTTAATAAAATTTGAGCTGATGGTATATGATAGATGCTGACATTATGGTGTACTGGGAGGTGGAATCTGGTCAATACCACATTTCGTTTGCCCTAGGGAAATTTCCTAAGAGAGATAATGGTTGTTTTTGGTATTTTTTCTATGGGAACACTACTGGTCACCTTGGCATAAGATAAATGCTAGATGACAGGTATAACAATTTCCTTCCAGAAGAGCTTTGGTTTTCCCCAAATGGATTTGTAAAAATCTTTGAGGAAATTATTTAGTGTAAAGTACACCTGGCTAGAGAATAATTTCTAGCAAATAATGGAAATTATTTTTGACTAGGTGTTGCCTCTGCATGATTGAGAAAACATCTGGGTACTACCAGCAATTTAGATCTTGGCATTTGGATTTTATTCATATTTTCAAACATATTTAAATTGACTGGCACCTTTCCAGATCTAGAATTTAAAAGAAAAAGAAAGGGGCAGACGGTTAACTGGGCTGGATATGGGGGGTGCTAGGCCGTGTAGAGGCGGGCTGGCCCAAGCGGCACCGGAGGGAGCACGCGCGGCGTGGGTTTGAACCTGACGGGCGGGGCCCGTCCGTCATTGGGAGAGGGGCGCGAAGAGGTATAAGCGGCAATGGGCCATTCGATCTAGTGCCGATCGATGGCTCCCAGTCGTCATCTATGACGAAAGAAGAGTCCGGCGGCGGAAACCCTAGGGGGTGGCGGGGCTCGCCGAGGGAGCTTACCAAGTGCTCGGGGGAGGTCGGGGAGGTGACGGGTGATGCGATGGATGACGGCGACCTCGGGGATGGGCGGAAGAAGGGTGTTCCTCGCCGGGATCTAGATCGCGCATCGACGACCGAGGGTCACCTCGTCGGAGCTCGACGACGACGACGGAGGGGACGGTCCTGGGCAAGAAAAAGACCCTGGTTATATAGAGGAGGAGAGGGTCACAGCAAGGTGACATCCAGGAGGAGAGGAGCTAAGAGGAGGGAGCTACACTCAGATCTTGAGCAAGGCCGAAGCTTCCTCTTCTTCTTCTTCTTCTTGTTCTTATGGACAGCATAGAGCAGAGGAGAGGGAGTGGAGCTTGGGGGAAGTGAGTGGAGGGGAGAGGGAGCAAATGAGGCAGGGAGGGGTGCTGGGGGTGGCCTCTGGCCTTTATACTGAGGGGGAGCTCTAAGAGGGGGAAATGTCCACTTTGGACATGCAAGGAGGGTAGGGTTGGCTTGTGATTAGCCTAGAGGGGTGGTGGAGAGGGGCGAGAAGGAGATTTGGTCGTGCTGGATCTCAGAGAGGGAGGGAGTGGCAGCTGTTGCAATTAATCTCACATGTTTGTCTCTCTCACTCTCTACTTCTCACTTCCAAGCACATGGGACAAGGGATTGCTACAGTAGCTTAGCTACAGTGATGGTCGACCAGAGGAGGGGTGGATGCTGTGGTGCATTGCTTTGCAAGATTGGTGGTGGTTTGATAAGGTTTTAACTCAATACTAGCTAGGTTTGCTAAATTGAGTAAATAGGTGGTTGTGAAGGAAGTTCAAAATTTTCCATAGGACAAGGTGGGGAGTGGTACTGGTAGGTAGATGAGGTTAAGGTAGATATCCAGGAATTATTTGGGATTTTTCTGAAGACTTTTAGTTCCCTTAGAATCCCATATTCAAAAAGTGCAGAAGTGAAATCTTGGAGTTCATTTGATATTTTTACATTGGACAAGGTTGGTTTTTGGTGTGAGAGGGTACAAATGTGAATACACACTTAGGGGAATTTTTCCCAAGATTTATTGGGGATTAAAAGTATTTAAAACAATTATTATTCCATTTTCTGCCTTTTTAGAAAATAGGCAAAAAGAATTAATAAAGCTTCTCAAAAATATTTATTTTTCAGATGGGAATGTAGGGTATGATATAAGGAACTCACATGATCCAAAAGTTGGGGGAAGTGTTTTGACAAAAATCAAACTTTCCATTGGCAAAGGGGTTTTGAGATTTTGTCTATTAAAGGAATTAAATAGATTTGGAGCCATAATAATTATGGGTAATATTTGATAAATCTTGATGGTCACGGTAGATGATGTAGACAAGGTGTAGCAAGCATTTGCAACCTTGGTAAATGGGAATCCAACTTGAATAAGATGGAAAACAAGGGGTTGTGGATCTAAGGTGATGTTATTTTTATACCACCAAAACCTTGTTAGATCTTGGAGCTCAGAGCTCACCTTGATGCAAGGGATAAATGATTAGTTAGACCAGGTCATATATATGATCATGGCAGAAGGAGTTTGGAGTGGTTACATTTGAGGTGGTATGGAAGTGATGGCAAACTTTGTTGAAAATAAGGCTGCCATCCCAGATGAGTCAGGATGCCTTATAAACCAAGTGGGTTTAAGAAGCACAGAGATCCACTTGGAACAAGTGAAGTAGATTTTGATAGACCTATATGAGTAGAACACAACCATGCAAAGAGTTGGTCCATAGAAGGTTGGATGATGGTGTTAGCTTCTGTCAAAGTAGGCATGATGACTAGATTTGAAGGAAAAGTTATTTTCTTGCCTGCAAAATCATCAAGACCAAGTGGGTTGGAGGATGATCTAACCAAGGGAAAAAGTGGTCCTTGGCAGTACTTAGGATGGTTAACAAGATGGTTCAGATGCATTTCCAAAAATGCACAAGGGTTGAGAAAGGGAGGCATTCAAAAAGGTGATGTTGAAATAGTTTCCAGACTTAGTCAAATTTGGCAGTTTTGAGGATTTAGACTAGAGTACGAGAGGGAATGTTTTTGAAGGGGTTGTAAGGTACCAAAGCATCATCAAATGTATGATGTTGAAGTGTATATTGAGTATAAGGGATCCATGCTTGATATTGGTCTTCATGGACTTGTAAACTTCTAGAATGGAAATCTTCAGAATTGATCTGGTTAAGGGTTTCAGATGATCACCTAGTAGCTAGGGATCATATCCAGATTGGTATTCTTGCTTAGGGGGTGATGATTTGGAAACATCTTGATCCTAAGTGATGAGCTCCTAGAGTAGCTCATACTACTTCCTAAGCAAACAAGTCAACTAGCAGATCAAGGCAACTCATCAGACAGCAGATCAAGGCAACTCATCTTATAACTAAGCAAAACCACTACTAGGGTTACCATCAAGCTTAGCTTGAGGTAAGGATGGGTATTTTGAAAATGTTGTGGTTGGAGTCAGGTGAGAGTCCTTGGTATCTCTACCAAGAGTAGAAATCAAATGCTTTGAAAAGAGGTTTTGGGAAAACTAGAGATAAGATTAGTTGAGGGTTCTGTCTTGAAAACATAAGGAGGTTATATTATATATCTCTCCATAGTTTTGTCAATAGAAGCTACTAAAATAGTTTTGGTTGCATAGGCATCTTGGCTCAGGTTTTGAAATGCCAGAACATTTGAGAATATGTCAAATGAGCCAGGATAGTTTTGTTAAATAGCTTTTGTCAACTGCTGGTGAGGTAAGGAGTATCATATGGTATACACTCACATGCACAAGTACAAACAAACAACAAGCAATACTGCACTAATGAACAGGAAAATGTTTTTGTTCCCCTTGTTTTTTTGCATTCTGGACAACAAATCAGGGTTGTTGAAATTGGGATGTTACAAGTGAGAAGGGATGAAATCACTGAATTTACCAAAATTAGGCTATCCCCATATGAGACAAAAGACACAGTAGCATTTAATCTCCTTTCAATTCTATCAATTAGAGGAGAGAAATCCTTGATTGTGGGTTTACTAGTGCCCATGGGCAATCCCAGATAAGTAAATGGCATTGCAGCAAGTTGAAATTCAAAAACTTGAGCCATATGAATTGCTTCCTCCTGAGAGAGATTAATTGGAATCATTGATGATTTGTGGTAATTTACTTTTAAGCCAGTAAACTCAGCATATTGTTTTAGTAGTTCTTTAAAAGCTAGCAGTTGATCTTCTTCAGTAGGCAAAATAATCAAAGTGTCATCTGCATATCGCACAATAGGACAGTCTCCCTCCTTTGGGATTGGCAGCTGCAGTCTACCTCCAATTAAGGCCTAATTGACAATACTCTGTAACAAGTCACCTCCAAGTACATACAACAAAGGAGATAAAGGATCCCCTTGCCTAACACCTCTTTTGCAAGACAAACTCTGTCCAAACACTCCTTTGAGGAGTACAGAAGATGATCCAAATGCTAAAATGTTCTTGACAAGTCTGGTGAACTTTTTAGGAAAACCTTTACAGCTAAGCATCTCCAGAATTGCATGGTGTTCAATTGTGTCAAAAGCTTTCTCAAAATCTATTTTTATCACCACAATTTTCTTTCTTGACTGTTGACATTGATGTAGATACTCAAAGGACCATCCCAAACAATCATGTATAGTTCTGGCTTTAATGAAACCATATTGATTTTCATGGATACACCTTGTAATCTCATCATGTCGCCTATTTGCATAAAATTTGGTAATGAATTTCAAATAGGTATTTTTTAAAGAAATAGGCCTAAAATCATTGATAGTCTGAGGGATTGTTTTTTGGGCACCAAAGTAATATAAGAACCATTAATGCTCTCAAGTGAAAAAAATTCATCATGGAAGTCTATGCATAGCTTGATGAAATCCTCTTTGATTATATGCCAGCATTTCTTTACAAATAAACCATTGAAGCCATCAGGCCCAGGTGCTTTATCAGGTTTAAGAAATTTCACCACTCCCTCGATTTACTTCAAAGAAACATTATCATCTAGATTATTTACATCTTTCACATGGGTTAGAACCGAAGATAAGCTAGAAAGTCCAGTAGCTTGGAAAGACACCCCCATTCTACTTTTATAGCATCTCCAAAAAGCATTTGCTCTATCTGAATGCTCAGTTAATTCAATGCCATTTTCATCTTAAATATTTGCAATCGTGTTATGTCTGTATCTTTCAGTTGCTCTAGCATGAAATAATTTAGTGTTCTCTCCACTTAGTTTAACCCATCTAACAGTACATCTTTGCTTCTAGTAATCAGACTATTTTTGTAAAAGCTTTTCCAAGTGACACTTTACAATAATTCTAAAGTTGAATTTAGGTATGAATAATGGTCTGTTGTCCTCCAACTGATCCAAAAGAAGAATAGCATAATTTCACTTGGAAGTTAAAGATTTTAGATGAGAAAGGTTCTTTCCCCATTTCTTTAATTCATACCACAGATTTTTGAGTTTAGCAGCAAGAGTACTAGCAGTTGATTTCTTGAAAATAGGCTGTTTCCAAACACTCTGAACCAGATAAAAAAGCCAGGCTATTCCACCCAAAAGTTCTCAAAATGAAAGATCTTTGACTTAGGGATTTTTGTGGCCACTTGCACAACACAGGGTACATGGTCTGAAGTTATTTTTGCCAAAGGAAAAACTAATGTATTTGTGTATGTATTAGTCCATTGGCAAGAAGTGAAAAACCAATCTAACTGCTCCAGAAGAGGTTCAGCTTGCATATTTGACCATGTGAAGGATCTTCCTTTTAGTGGCAATTCCAGTAGACCCAAATGGCTAATAATATCATTAAAAATAATAATATCATTCATATCTGCCCTAGGCTTATTCCTATTGTCCACAGACCTTATAAAATTGAAATCTCCCAGAAATAACCAGTGCTCATACATAGGGATGTTTAAAGTGTATAGCCAAGATGCAAAATTATCTCTTTCAATGCCCCTAAATGGACCATAAACAGTAACCAAATTCCATTTTCCCCATTGTGAACAGAGGTGAAAGCAACATTAATGGCTGATCTGTGCACCTCAATGACTTGCCCATCAAAAATAGCACTATTCCAAAGTACCTTGATTCCACCAGATGCCCCAATTGAAGGTGAAAAAACAAACCTATCAAACCTTTTTGGGAAAAAACTACTAATAAAGGAATGATCAAAAGTTTCACATTTTGTTTCCTGAAGACATATGATAGATGCTCTACTTTCATCAATTTTATTATATACTGTTGTCCTTTTATCTTTATCATTCAGTCCCCTAATATTCCAATCCAGAACAAGCCAATCCAGATTTCCCATTGCAGTACTCATTTAATAAAGGATAATAACAACATAATCATTTCACTCACAACACATAAGTGACAACATGATAATAAAAGGTCTGATAATAATCCTCCAAATAACTCATAGAACCACTTTGTCATTTGGTTCAAAATAACCATTTCAATATCCAAGATCCATAACAAGATAAACAAAAACCATAATAAAGCCACCTTATAACATGGCAAAACAGAAACACAGTAGTTTTACTCATTGGAACTCTCTATAGAAGCATCTCTATAGAAGAATCTCCAGTAAAGCACGAACCCTTTGTAGCACTGGGATGGATATGCATGGAGCTGTTTCTTCTATCTTTCTTGGCTTGGAGGACCTTGATTTCTTCCTTGGCTTAGGCTGGTCAGACATTGTCTCCAGTCTGTACCCTGCATTCCTGATAGAGCTCCTTGTACTGCGCCTCTCAGAAGTATTCACAATGATAGGTTCCTTTTGTTTCTGCTTTCTTGACCTCTTCTTAGAGAAGGACTCAGCAAGGACCACATATTTCTCTTCCATAAAGATAGCATTGGAATCATGACCAGGTGCAGACATCTCAGTGTTATGATCCAATTCCAAAACAGGTAACAGAGGGGAAGGAGGTAGCCAATAGTTCTTCATAATGGACGAATACTGAAGATTGTGAGGCAACTCTTCCACCTTAGAAAGTTGCAGAAAGTGACATTTTTTCCTTTGATGAAACATTTAACATAGTTAAATTACCCATTGTGAAATTAGGTAAAAGGACAGTTAAAATTTGGATGTCCAAGTTCTACTCAAAAGCTGGTTGTTCCTGGAAAGGTACAATAGCTAGAGGGTTTTCCTCAATAGCATCAGTCATAACCTGATCCTGGTCCTGCAAACCAAGAACCCCTTGAATGATAGGAGCTTCCATAACTTGATCTGCTCCTTCCCCTGGTACCAAGTGCATAGAAGACCCTGATGCATTAGAAAAAGAGAAAGTGACAGAAGACTATTCCTGTAGTGGCATGTCACCCTGCTATACATTATTATCTGCATTTTCTCCTGTATTCTCCTACTGCCACGCACCCCATCCATGTAACTCAGGTTGCACATTGTCAGGCACCCAACCCTCATCATCATGCTCAGGTTGAAAACCATTGTTTTGCCCAGGTAGAGGATGTGGGTTACCATTATGAGGCTCAGGTGATTCATCTCCTGGAAGAATATCTCCCTACTCACTCATCAATATATAACATGGTACAACCCAAGAGACAACAATGCCACCATATTTCTAAGGTTCCCTGACAACAATAGATCTAGGAATATCCCTAGCCCCACCATAGCTGCACTTAATCAAGGTCCTAGTTGGAGAGGGATCATCCCTGAACCATCCCCTTAGTTTGCCAAATTTTGCAACAGTCTCTCTGAGAAACTCCTCATTACGATAGTCCATAGGTAGATTAAGTAGCATAATCCACCTAGTCCTAGTATACACAGTAGCTCTAAAGTTTGGGCCCTCATCATGCTTGGTGAAAGATAAAAAATGGCCATTGCCAAAAGGCACTTTAGGTTGTGCAACCAAAAGATCTCTAGTAACAGAATCATGCAGTCTAAAAAGTCCAGTGCCAACAGCACTTTCAGCAAAGCTTAAAACTTCCCAGTGAAGATCATGAGTAATGTGATCAGCAATTTATTGCAATACCTCATCAATGTCATCTCCGATCGGCCTTGGAAGCACAACCGCCATTGCCCAATTTTCATGGAGCCTAGGTGGAGTTGACGAAGCAGTTACGTAAATCCTTGCCAGCCTCTGTTCAGCATCCCAGGGCTCCATGACCTGCATCCCAGTAGGTGTAAACTTGTTCGGCTCAATAGGAAAATTCGCCATTGCTAGGGTTTGCGGGAGCGAGGAGGGCGGTAGAGAACAATGAGGAGGAGGAGGTGTTGTTTCTCGAGGCGAAACCGCAGATTGTATAGATAAAACTGCTTTGTTAGAGACAGAAACAGACTCCAACTTGACTTGATTTGACTGCTTGGCGATCCAACGAAAAGTCGAAGATACCCCTAGGTTACCCGGGCAATCTTTTTTAATGTGACCTTTTCTAAAACATGCCAAGAAACAGACATCGTTTGTACATTTATGTGTAACTAAGACAATGGGAACACCTCCAGACTTTCCGAGCCATAGCATCAATCATGCTGTTAAAACCATCATCCATCAACAAATTTTTAGCAATAGTATTACCAATATCCTGGGAGGCAATAGCATTCAAAGAAGCATTTGTAGATGTCTGAGGAGAGACTGACAAAAGCCAAGAAGGATGATCCATAACAATTGTTGAAGCAGATGCAATTGTATGATTATTACTTAAAATAAAACCTCCAACTTGAATAGAAAGATTCTCCTTCATTGTATTATCCAGAACAGGATACTGACAGTGTTCAATTTTGGTTTCCATGTACTTTTTACATTATCAGTCCAAATCTGTTTTTTCTTATGATGGCTTCTCCTTGAAAAACTACCAACTGTAGTCCATTGATCATTAACTTCCTTTTTCCAAAACTAGAATTCCTTCATCCAATTTGGGCCACCATAGCTCCAAAGATGAAAAAAACATTTGAAATGGAAGCATTCATAAGAACATAAGATTTTGATGAAAAGACTGTCATGGTGGTGTCACGGCAGATGCCATGGATAGTCTAAAGGTGGGGACTAATATGTGCTAGGGGAATCCAGGGAGGGATAGTAGAGTGATTCTCTACACAGAAGTTTGTATTGCAATATCCACAAGATTACAAGTGCTCCTTGAGCTGTGTTGGCAAGAGGAGGAAGAAGGTGCTCTCTTACTCTAGCCTACTATCTTTCCCAAGAACCCTAGATCAACTAGTGCTCAACCAACTAGAATTCTGCCAACCCCCTCTACCAGAACCCTAACCCCCCTTATATAGAGGTGGTTCGGTCCTGGCCTAGGGCATACGTGGAGGCATATTCCTTAGAATATGCCCCCTCCCAAAGTAGTAACCCAACAGGGGTGCTTTTCCCCCGTGTTACACTTGCTTTAGCGACGTAAGCCGACGTGAGCGTCGTCATCCTTGTCAGGCACGATCCGGTGGTCCTGCCCTTGCTTTATTCGCTCATCCAGTAGGTACCGGACCTTCTTTTTTGACTAGAGAGATTCCTTCCTTCTCCTAGAAGCTAAGCGAGGATTCGGATCACAGTAGATCCGGCCACACTTGTTCCTGCATATAAGTCAGATAAGCATTTCCGACTTACTCCTTAAGTCGGACGAGACAACGTTAGGCGACCCCCCTGGTCCGGGTTACTCCGTTATCCGGCCTGCCTTGAGGTGACTCGGCCAGCATCCGCTTTGACCTTGCCGACCCTCGGCTAACTCGTCCCTTATACCCCGGAGTGACCCTACCCAGGGGTATCCCCCCAACATTAGTCCCCGAAGCTGGTGCGGTCTTGGCTGCCTAGGCCGCTAAGGCCACATCAGGTTCATTTATGTCCAAGCCTTAGACGTTTAATTCCGGGCTAGCTCCTTATCTCGGATTACATGGATTTACGTTCCCTTCGCACGTTCCAAGTTTTCACTTGCCGGCCGGGTCACCACTTTGGCTCGGATCCCATGGTTATCATGGTTCGATCCGGGCCCCGTTTCCTTCTCTCATACGCCAACCCATGTGGAGGCTAATCATTACCTTGTCTTATTTTAAGGGCCTGCACAGTAACCACCACAGTAATTGTCAGTTTTACTATGCGCGGGTTACGTCATGCCTGTCTCCTCGTTTACCGCAACAGCACGTCGCGTCATGGGATCTCGTTTACTCAGTGGCCTCCTGTGTGGCTCTTCAGTGATTGGCTGATGCAAGCAATACACGGCCACATCGTGTTGCTCGTGCGCACAACGCGATCCCACTCACCCATCTCTGGGGCAGTTAAGTAGGGGAGGGGCATGTTCCTTAGCATTTTTCACCTTTGCGCCCCCTGCTTGTTCCCCTTCTTCTCCTTCGTCTTCTTGACCTGCGCTTGCCCGATTACCCGTTGCAGCGCCTTGCCGTACCTTCTCCGTGCCTCCGCTTTTCGCAGCCACTGGCCATTAATCGCTAGCCACGGGTCCTCGTCAATCTAGACCACAGACCCCCGCCGCCGCTAGCTCCAGCGAGGACAGCGGATACGAGATGACTGAGGAAGAGCTCGTCGTCGCTGAGCAGGAGATGGAGGAGGACGCCGGCGCGGCAGACCGCGGCGCGTGGGCCGGTTCGTGGGTTTGCCAAGAAGACATCAACTGGCTCTACCGGACCAGGCGTATTCCAGCCGGCGTCGCTGCTCGTCTCCCCTCCTCGGAATTGGCCCCCTCACCCAATCCGGGTGAGTTTGTTGTTTTCCTATCCCATTTCCAACAGGGATTTGGTCTTCCGGTGAGCGATTTCTTCCGGGACTGGGTCCGGACCTATCACTTTCACATCATCTCCCGGCAAACGCCATCACCTCTCTGTCTACCTTTGTCTCTATGATCGAAGGTTATACCAGACTATGGCCCACGAAGGAGCTGTGGATCCGGTTCTTCGGTCTCCGTCGCAATGTCGTCCCCAACATCCACGTCGAGTCGGAGGACAAGCAGCTCACCCAGTTCGGAGCTGCCTCCATCTCGCCTCGGAGATTTTCAATCTTTCCCCGGGTCACCGGGCTTGACTCCTGCAAAGGATGGGCCCGGACCTTCTTCTACGTCCGGAACGAGGGTACCAAAGACTTGATTCGGTTGCTGCCCTACGCTCCGGGTCCCCCTGACACGGATTTCTGGGAGGAGGTCGCAGGAAACCTACAGCTCTGGCCAATCAAGTCAACAAAAGATTCGCGGAGCTGAAGAAGCTCGAATTGCACAACAAGGACGCTATGATCACGTTCGTGCGCAACCGAATCACTCCCCTCCAGAGGCGCACCCACAAGTTGTGCCACATGAGCTTCGGTCGCGACCCCAACCGAACCTCCTCCTTCGAATTGAGCAACACAGAGATCTTCCGCCGGGTCAAGGCTGTATTCACCACTCACAAATATTTCTCCGCCGAATGGACGTGGGGAATCGAACATTACTGCTATGACAGGCTCCCTCCCGCGGTAAGCTTCGCGGGGTAAACTTATTTCGGATCAATTATGTGTCGGTTTTTGTCATATTTCTGACTCTGCTCTTTGTGCTTTTTCTCAGCTATTTCTCCAGCAAACTCTCGAGGATGGCACGGATCCGAACCTTAAGTGGGCACCGGACTGAGAGATCCCGGATGAGGAGGATCCGGACCAGGAGATGTTCCTCCCTATGACCGACGCCACCAAACGTCCCAGCGGTAAATTCTCTTCTCTTAGAGATTGGCCCGATGATGTGGATGACTCGGATATCGACGTGATTGAACCCGTTGAGGCTGTCCCTCTTTCTTTTGCCTTTCCGGCATCAGCTAACCCCGATGGGCATATCCACGAGGATCCTCCACTTGCCACGGGCAAGCCGGTTCTGGTGGCGTCGAAGAAGAAGCGCGGATCCGCGTCAAGTTCTTCCTCCGAACCTTCTCAGCCCACCAAAAGGCAAAAGAAGGCCGGAGACAAGACTGCCTCCAAGCGGGCAGGCAAAGCCCCAGCACGGAGGGCCCGGAAACCCAAGGAGGCCGAGACCTCGGATGCGTAAGTCATTTTTCACTGCGCAACATACTTCTCCCTGCATCGGGGTAATTTCACTCCTGACATCACTTTCTTTTGCAGGCCTCCTGTGGAGGTCCCTCAGAGCGGATCGAGCATCTCTTCTCCCCTTCGGTCCGGTCCTTCCCCTCCTCGTGACAATGAGTCACGCCCGCTAAGCCCTATTCCGGAGGGCTCTGCGGCTGCTCTGGGTTCTGCAGTACCTCATCAAGAGGAACGCGACCTCGGATCGGGAGGGGTCGGTCCGGCCGAGGCAACGGTGTCCGCCACTTCGGCATTGCCGCAACCAGCAACTAGCAAGTCTATCGCAACCCCAACACCAGCAGCTCCAGCACCAGCTTCCGAACCAGCACCTGTCCCGGCAGCCAGGAAACCCACAGTAGTTCCAGTACCAAGTTCCTCTGCCTCTTCCGAGTCATCTCAGCCCCGGCGAGGATCCATTCCAGCAGCTTCCAAAGGGAAATCCGTCGTGGTTACTTCTTCCCAGCAGGCTAAAGGGAAGAAAGCTCCGGATGCTGCCAAGTCTACATCCATCGAGGCCGGGCAGCGAACCTTGTCATCAATGCTTCCGAAGAAATCACTAGCAGCGACGGATCCTCCTGACGAGCCAACCGATGCGCAGCAGATGGTTCTTCACACCAGCGCAACTCTTGCCCTGATTGAGAGGAAGGAAGCTCATGCAAAGGGCTTGGTGGCACCCCACATGACCACTGGCGAATGGTACCCTCCGAGCCTTATCGAGTTCGTCATGAACTGGAATAAGGCGGAGTTCGTCTACAACGACGATCTCCCGGAAAAGTTCGGCCCCGCAGAATTTTCTGCCCAGATGAACACTGCCGCCAAGGCAATTAACCTCGCGGGGCGAATGATGGAGGTATGTCGTTTCTCCTTTACATGCTGTAGATAATAACCATTAGTCCCCGAGCCTCCAGTGGAGTAGCTCGTTACTCGGCCGGATGCTCCTTAGAAAACTAACATAGCTGCATGTAAACTTCAAATATGCACACCCCTAGAGCCGGGTTAAGTTCCACTTGGCCCGGATCTTACACACTTCGAATGTGCACACACCTAGAGTCGGGTTAAGTTCCACTTGGCCCGGATCTTGCACACTTCGAATATGCACACACCTAGAGCCAGGTTAAGTTCCACTTGGTCCGGATCTTGTACACTTCGAATATGCACACACCTAGAGCCGGGTTAAGTTCCACTTGGCCCGGATCTTGTACACTTCGAATATTCATCAAGTTAATTTCACACTTTTGTGCTCCTTTTAGGTAACTACCAATCGCCGGAGCGCCGAATTTCAACACCTGCTTGATACTCACAAGATCCTGCGCGCGAAACATGTTGCACTTGGCGCAGAGCATGAAAAGAGGGGTAATTTTCTCCCTCAACACTTCTCTGTTTTTCTTCACTTGTTTTCTCCGGACTGATTTCCTCATTCGGTTTTTTGCAGCTGGGGTGGAGGCTGAGAACAAGATTATGCGGAAGAATTTGGAGGAAATCCGAGGTATGTCCTCTTTTGCCCGACCTTGTTGTGTTTTCCATTTCTTCTTCTCCTTGGCTCGGGAAACATTCACTCCTCGGCTTTGCCGGGTCAACGCACTATTTCAGCATCGCTTGAGGATAGTGTGCCCGTGCCTGATATGATGCTGCATTTTCTTGAACAAGCAGGACATCATCAAGCTGAGCTGAAGAAGAAAAATGATGAGCTTGCCCTCCTCCGGACCAAGGACGACGAGATAGCCAAGCTCAAGGCCGAGATGGAGAAGATGAAGGCCCAACACAAAACCGAGATCCAAAAAGTTGGCCAGAACTTCACCGAAGAGCGTGAGCGCCTTACTCTTCAAATCTCCAAGGACCAGGACCTGCTTAAAGAATCTGAGGTCCAGCTTGGGTCGGCGCTCACTGAGCTTGAACAACTTCGCCAGAGACGCGACAACTTCATCAAGGAGTTGACCCGGA
The DNA here is from genome assembly GCA_023614405.1 of Avena insularis. NCBI lineage: Eukaryota > Viridiplantae > Streptophyta > Magnoliopsida > Poales > Poaceae > Avena > Avena insularis. The sequence goes on from CM042694.1 coordinate 305,811,147, forward strand.
TCCACCGCCATATCTCACATAAGTTTCTTTCCCTTATCCGACATATTTTTCCGAGTTAGCCCATATATGTTTGCTTCAGCATCTTCCTTTTCCTTGTTTCCAGATCACTTTCCCGAGGGTACTCCCATCGCCAGTGCTGTTGTTGCCAAATTCCACCGAGAAAGGGGTACTCCCATCGCTCCTGATGGTGAGAGCATCCCCTTAGACATGGAGGACCTATTGGTCAGCGTGTCAGCTCGCGTGGAAACCATCAAGAACTATGGGAAAGATCTCCTCGATGTTGCGGTCCGGATCTACAACACCTTTTGGCCAAGCGAGAGTGCTCCGGAGAGGATCACACTCCTTGCTGAAAAGCTGTTGGAAGTTGAGAATAAGCTTGACCTCTAGAGGGAGTCCACCGGGCGTGCCGCAGCAGATACCCTCCTTCATCATATTCTTACATGGTACGAGAATATCGACCTGAGCCTCCTCACACGTCGGCGCACCGGATCCAAATGGACCGATGATCGGGAGTGGGTAGCTCGGCGCCAGGCTTGCGCCTACAGCCTCGTCGAGTATTCTCCAATCCATGACTGGGTTGAGGGGCCGAGATTTCTGGAGTCCGGCGGGGACGAGCATATGGAGAACGTGGAGGATGGGTCGGGTGAGGATGGAGAAGATGCTGCTTCAGATATTGAACACAGTGATGACGACGCTGAACTTCCTCCTCCTGCCGCTCCTTAGTTGAAAAAACTTGAAAATTTATCAGATCCCCGGTATGCCGGGTGCAATTGTATGTTGGATATGTAATATTTTGCTACTATGTTTTTATGCCGGATTAACTTGGCGTAGTCCCCGAGTTTCATTTTCTTGTTCGTCCAATTCCTTGGCTCGGTCCGTGTCTACCTTGATTCGGTTTTACGACTTACGAATCCGAGCTTCAAAAATTGTCTTAACAATACTTAGAAACCTTGAGGCTTGGCTCAAAATAATTCAGCATAATAACTTGAAAATAAATACAGGGTTAGTCCGAAAAAGCAAACGTTAGCTCGAATAAATTCGTTTCCTTAGCCATTTTTTATGTGCTACGCAATTCCAAACTTGTTCCCTTGCTTGCCATGAAGCCAATTCTTGTTGGACAGCAGCAAGTCGAAGGGTTGGGTTTTTGGTGCTCACACATTACTAATCCGGATTAAGTAAAACGACTCATTCCAGCTACCGCATAAGAAATTACGACAAACATTATTAAGGCAGTCCCCGAGTTACTGCTCGAGGCGCTGCTATTTTATTGATAAGCTCATTGCCGACTCGGATACATACACTTCTTAGCTAAGTGTATAAGGGACGAAGTAGTGCTACATTTCCCGGTCGCTTGGACTCCTCTTCGGACCTGTCCGCCTTGTTCTTTTCCTGTGGCTTTGCATCTATGAGATAGTAAGAATCATTGTGCAATGCTTTGCTCACAATGAACGGCCCTTCCCATGGGGGGGACAATTTATGCATGCCAGTAGTACATTGTACCAAATGGAGCACCAGATCGCCTTCCCGGAAGTCTCGGGGGCACACTTTCTGGCTATGATAGCGTCGGAGGTTTTGCTGATATATGGCGGATCTGGACAGTGCCAGTTCTCTCGCTTCTTCCAGCAGATCAACATCATTTTGCCGGGCTTCTTGCACTTCGGCTTCTGTGTATTGGGTGACCCTAGGCGAATCATGCTCTATGTCGGCTGGTAATATAGCTTCTGCCCCATATACCAGAAAGAATGGCGTATAGCCTGTTGATCGATTCAGAGTTGTTCTTAAGCTCCACAGTACTGCTGGTAGTTCTTCTATCCAGCACCCCGCTAATCTTTGCAGCGGCTCAATGAGCCAGGGTTTTATCCCGGATAATACTAATCCGTTGGATTTTTCCACTTGTCCGTTCAATGCGGGGTGGGCTACCGAGGCGACGTCGAGTCGGATCTTCGGCAGAAGCGCGCAAATACTCCTTCCGCAAAATTTGTTCCATTATCAGTTATAATACTATGTGGATAACCGTATCTCAAGATGATGTCTTTGAGAAAAGTCACGGCCGTAGCTCCATCACATTTTCTTATAGGTTTCACTTCAATCCATTTTGTGAACTTGTCCACCATGACCAAAATATGTCTCATGTTTCCTCTCGCAGGTTTGAACGGGCCAACCATATCCAAACACCATACAGCAAATGGCCACGTAATCGGTATGGTCTTGAGTTCCGACATAGGCATATGTGTCTTGGTGGCGTACCTCTGACAACCATTGCATTTTCTCACCAGATCTTCTGCTTGTTCCAAGGCACTTGGCCAGTAGAATCCATGCCGGAACGCCTTTGCCACCAAGGCTCGAGATGAGGCATGATGCCCACATTCCCCTTGGTGGATATCTCGGAGGATGTCAAGCCCTTCTTCTGGGTCAACGCATTGTTGGAGGACATTAGTTACACTACGTTTGTATAACTCGGAATTGATGATTGTGTATGCTTTTGCTCTCCTCTGAGTTTGCCTGGCTAGCACCTCCTCAGTGGGTAGCGTTCATCTTTCAGGAATTGGAATATAGGCAGTGCCCAAGCTGGTATGGCTCGTGGAGGGAATATCTCCTCATCAATTTCCATCTGATCCACCGGCATAACTTCAGCCGCATCACGCTGAGCAGTCCCTGGTTCTAACGAGGTAGTCCTCGGGTTTGCTGATGCAGTCCTCGGGTCTCGCGTACCACCTCCCATGTCAATGTCCATGGGCTCAACTCCGGATTTCGTATTTTCTGGGACATAGATCGAGTCGGTTCCTGGGGACGCCCTGATAGATGGTTTTCTGAGGTGTTCCAATGCTACACCCAGTGAAATTGCCTGTCTGGTCGATCCGAGCTTCGACAACATGTCGGAAGCCTCGTTTTCCGCCCGGGGTATATGGTGAAATTCACACCCCTCGAAATAACCAGATATCTTCTGTACATGAAATTTGTATAGTGCCATGTTTGGATCCAGGGAGTCCCACACTCCATACACCTGTTGCACCACCAGATTCGAGTCGCCAAAGCATATTATCCGACGTATGCCAATCTCCTTTGCCACTTTGAGCCCATGCACAAGAGCCTCATACTTAGCGACATTGTTCGATGCCGCGAAATGGATCTGCAACATGTACTTGAGCTGATCCTTCTTTGGCGAGGTAAGCACAACCCCGACACCTAATCCGGTTTTGGTTTTCGACCCGTCAAAGTGCATCCTCCAGTAATTCGGATCTGGTGGCGGTGGTTCGTACTGAACCTCGGCCCAATACACGAAAATGTCCGCCACAGCCTGAGATTTGATCGCTTCTCTTCTGTCGTACTAGGGCGTATAAGGGGCTAGCTCAATTGCCCATTACGCGATTCGGCCACTCGCATCCTTGTTACCCATTATCTCGGATATGGGAGCTTCACATATTACTTTGATGGGGTGCTCCTAAAAGTAATGCTTTAACTTCTTCGCCGCCATATAGACACCGTATGCCACCTTTTGAAACTGTGGGTAGTTCTGTTTTGAGGCAGATAATACCGCCAGTAATACATCGCCTCTCGCACCGACTTACCCTCTTCATTGCGTTCCACTACGATCACTGCACTTACAACTCGGTTGGTTGCGGCTACGTAGAGCAACATTGGTTCTTTTGATAGTGGAGAGGCTAACACCGGGGTAGTGGCCAACATCTTTTTCAAGTGGGTAAAAGCTTCGTCGGCCTGTGGCGTCCAAACGAATTTATCTGACTTTTTCATGAGTTGGTAGAGAGGCAGTGCCTTTTCTCCCAACCGACATACAAACCGACTTAACGACGCCAGGCATCCTGTGAACTTTTGGACATCGTTGAGACACTTCGGCAGCTCCATTCGTTCGATGGCTCGGATATTGGTTGGATTAACCTCGATACCTCGGCTGGAGACGAGAAATCCGAGTAACTTTCCAGCCGGGACACCGAAGGTACATTTTTCCGGGTTAAGCTTCATCCGGAACCTTCTCAAGTTCGCGAATGTTTGTCTTATGTCATCAAGGAGCGTTGCACTTTCCTTGGTCTTGATAACCACATCATCCACGTATACTTGTATGTTTTGACCTATTTGGTCATCCAAACATTTTTGCATACATCTTTGGTATGTTGCACCTGCATTACGTAAACCGAACGGCATAGTGCGATAACAGTAAGCCCCGTACGGGGTAATAAACGCCGTTTTTATTTGATCATCCGGGTTCAGAGGTATCTGGTGGAAGCCAGAATATGCATCAATGAATGACAATAGTTCACATCCTGCGATTGAGTCTATGACCCGATCTATCCTCGGCAGTGGAAATGGATCTTTTGGACACGCCTTGTTCGGGTTCGTGTAATCGATACACATACACCAGACCACTGCCACGTTCGGATCGTCCTTCTTCTTTTCCACTAGCACCGGATTAGAGAGCCAATCCAGATACAGTACCTCCATGATGAATCCTGCTGCCAGTAATCGAGCTATCTCGTCTCCAATGACTTTTCTCCTATCCTCGGCGAAGCGACGGAGAGGTTGCTTCACCGGCCTTGCTCCGGGTCTTACGTTCAAAGAGTGCTCGGCCAACTCCCTCGGAACACCTTGCAAGTCCTGTGTAGACCAAGCAAAAATATCCCGATTCTCACGGAGGAAGTTGACGAGCTCGCTTTCCTATTTGTCAGTTAACCCGGCACCAATTGTCACGGTGCGCTCCGGAAACATGTTATCAACTGGAATATTCTTGGTGTCCTTTGCGGCTTGAAACGAAACGCTGCCATGCGGGTTACTTAATGCCGGCATATATTGCTGTGCGGACTGAGCTAATGCTGCCACCTCTTGGATTTTTCTTTTCTCTTGCGCAATCACGAGTGACTCGGCTAGGTTGGTCCCGGCTGAAGCACACTCCATGGAACGTCGGAAATCTCCAGCAATGGTAATAGCTCCATTTGGCCCAGGCAACTTCATCTTCAGATAACTGATGTGACAGCTTGCCATGAATTTGTTCAATGCTGGCCTTCCGAGTAACGCATGATAAGCACTTTCCAAGTTCACCACTTCAAACTCCAGATTTTCAGTTTGGCAGTTGTCCCTCGTGCCGAATAACACGTCGACCCGGACTTTGCCTATGGGCTCACAAGAAATGCCTGGTACTATGCCATGGAAAGTTGTTCTCGTAGCCTGGAGCATGTTCTCCGAGATGCCTAACTTGCGCATCGTATCCGCATACATGATGTTAATGCTACTGCCATTATCAATCAAAACCTTGGAGAACCTCACGTTGATGTTTGGTCCAATGAATGTCGGATCTAGCACTAGCGCGTACGAACCTGGGCTCGGCATAAGTTTAGGATGATCTTTGATGTTCCAGGTGATTTCCTGGTCCGACCAAGGCATGTACCTCGTCACCGCTGGCATGACCGCATTGACCTCCATATGTCGGTGCTGCAAGCTTTTCCTATCAGTTTCCTCGGTCATGAACACACAATAACTCTGGTGATGTTCCCTGTACTCATTCCTCCCCTCGTTTCTGGGGTACCTCTGATCCGGTTGTTGCTGATTTTCCACCTGATGCACTGCATCCCTTCTTTCATTGTTGTCATACCTCGGCGGAGGGGGAGGCAACATTAGTTGTTGCGTGTTCGCTCCGGAAAGAAATTGCTGCCGGGGTAACTCTTGCCGAGGTTGATCGTTCCGGGGTGCCTAAGCATTCCCCGAGCCACCTTGCTCTATCTTTCGCATCCACTCACATTGCCTCGTCGTGTGACCCGCCGGGCTATTCGGATTAGGCGTGTGAAACTTACACGGCTGGTCCAACATCGACTTATAGGTATACCTCGGACGGTCTTTCTTTTCCTGCCACTACTTCTTCTGCTCCGGAGTCCATGTTTTCTTGCCATCATTTCTTAGGGTCCATTGCCCTCCAGTTCTCTGGCGTTGATTACTCCCTCCTCCGGGTTGATCTTGATTCACTGCCACAACTTGTGGCGAGCCATAGCGATGGTCTGGTCTGTCATCTCTCCTTTTTCCTCTGTAGTCATTCCTCCGGGACGACCCAACTTCGTCCCTCTAATAGTATTCCTCGCTTGAGTCATTTGACGGGAGCCTAGGTTGAGTCGGATCGCCCAAAGCATACGAATCAGCAATCCGGATCATTTCTGCCGATTAATCGCATTTTCCTTCTTGCGCTTCATCCTACGCACCGCATTTCGCACTTTAAAACCACGCTATGGCCTGTGACTCTATGACACCCTCACACGAGTTTCTTACGGTACACCACCGGGTTAAGAATTCACGATCCGTCTTGTTGGGTCTTTGATTGCACATTGCCAGGGTCTGCGGTCTATTCGGCCTCTGGTACGTACTCGAGAAGTTCCTGATAAACATTTCTTCAAAATCTATCCAGCAGTTGATGCTTCCGGGCGGCAAGGTATTCAGCCATACTCTGGCCGGGCCTTCCAACATCTGGGGCACGTAACGCACAGCCCACCTCAAGTTGCCAGTTGCAATTTTCATCACTGTAGCATAGTTTATCAACCAATCCTCCGGTTTGGTACTGCCGTCATACATCTTCGTGCCCCTGGGTAATTGGAAGTTGGGTACTGGTGGTTCCTTCATGATCCGGGGTCCAAAGCACGCTGGACCTGGAGGACCTTGACATTCGATCTGTTCCGACCTATACAGGCGATCCAGTTTTAACTCAAGGCCATCCGGCATCAAATCCCTGCTCCCCAACCTAGATCCTATCACATGATAGTCCGGTCTGGGGTACCCTGCGTTCACCATCTCCGAATCACCGTCATTGTATTGGTTTTGCTCTCGTTGCATGTCTTTCTGCTACATACCTCGGCCGGCGCTTTGCTCTTGCCTCGGTATATTCCGCTGCTGTGGTTGTCCTGCTCCTGCGGAGTTGCGCTGTCCGGCATTGCCGTTGGCAGCGTTCCCTTGACCGGCATTGCCTTGGTCATGATTACCTCGGCCAGCTTCACCTCGGCTCACACTCCGTCGATCATCATTCTTCCGCGTTTCTTTTTCTCTTCCTGCACGCGTTGGGTCGTACGGGACAATCTGTTTGTTCCGTCTGGCCGAGGTTACTACCTCTTCTCTCCTTGGACCGCCATGAGGCGATGATGCGCCTCCAGCGGATTTCTCCGGGTTATCCACCACCGAGTGGACGATCCTGGATGCCCCAGCTCTCCCCGGGTTAGCTCTCAGCAGCTCCTCGTGCTGCCTGTTTGCGATCCGAACCAGCTCGTTAACCCGGTCTTGCTGTCTTTGACGGGCCTCACCCGTCAGACCCTCTAGCTCGGATGCAGCGGCATCTGCTGCTCTGAGGTTCTTCGCCGGTGTGTTATACTTCGACAACCCCACAGATAGATAGTTTTCCGACCCTTCTGCTCCATCATCACCTTCTCTATTCATCTCACTTATGAGATTTTTCCCTTTTACTCTCACTGCATCAACCTTGTTTGCCTTCGCGTACTCACGCAGCGTCATGTTCAGTGACTGCTGAGCCGCGGCTATTTTCTTTGCGCCCTCCAGTATCTTTTGCCGGGTTTCCTCTAGCTCGGCCTGTGCCTGAGCCGGATCGATCACTATTGCTACTGGGTTAGCCAAGCTATCCATTGCTTCCCTCAGTACATTCTCAGGCCTCTCCAATGGAGGTCCTCTACCTTTTCTCGGTGCCTTAGGTGTTACCTCCAGGTCTGGCGCTGGGTCTTTGCTTGCGCCTGCACCTGGCGCGGTCATCATCACCTCCGCATGGTCCGGGGAGCGAGCGATACGCGCCCCGCGAGCCACATTGAGGGGTGGTTCCCCTGCATCGATGACGCGACGCGGATGAACGCACGAAACGTCCACAACAACGTAGACCTTGTGCGCGCCGAGCTTCACGAAGAGGCCGTTGCGCGGAAGCGGGCGCGTGCCGAAGCAGCCAGCATTGTTGCTGACGAAATCCAGCACTCCGAAGCATTGAATGAGCCCGGAGACGATGCGCTCGCCGGTGCCGATGAAGTTTCCTGTCCGGATCTTCACCCCTGCTAGCGCTGCTAGCCCCATGGTGGGCGCCAACTGTCGTGGTGGTGTCATGGCAGATGCCATGGATAGGCTAAAGGTGGGGACTAATATGTGCTAGGGGAATCTAGGGAGGGATAGTAGAGTGATTCTCTACACAGAAGTTTGTATTGCAATATCCACAAGATTACAAGTGCTCCTTGAGCTGTGTTGGCAAGAGGAGGAAGAAGGTGCTCTCTTACTCTAGCCTACTATCTTGCCCAAGAACCCTAGATCAACTAGTGCTCAACCAACTAGAATTCTGCCACCCCCCTCTACCAAAACCCTAACCCCCCTTATATAGAGGTGGTTCGGTCCTGGCCTAGGGCATACGTGGAGGCATATTCCTTAGAATATGCCCCCTCCCAAACTAGTAACCCAACAGGGGTGCTTTTCCCCCGCGTCACACTTGCTTTAGCGACGTAAGCCGATGTGAGCATCGTCATCCTTGTCAGGCACGATCCGGTGGTCCTGCCCTTGCTTTATTCACTCATCTAGTAGTTACCGGACCTTCTTTTTTGACCAGAGAGATTCCTTCCTTCTCCTAGAAGCTAAGCGAGGATCCAGATCATAGTAGATCCGGCCACACCTGTTCCTGCATATAAGTCAGATAAGCATTTCCGACTTACTCCTTAAGTCGGACGAGACAACGTTAGGCGACCCCCCTGGTCCAGGTTACTCCGTGATCCGGCATGCCTTGAGGTGACTTGGCCAACATCCGCTTTGACCTTGCCGACCCTCGGCTAACTCGTCCCTTATACCCCGGAGTGACCCTACCCGGGGGTATCCCCCCAACAAAGACCCACTTTCTTTGAAGAGACAGTGAAAGAGAAAAGTCTGTCACATATCGCAGACACATTTAAATCTCCATAGTAACCGCCAATAGATGCCTCTAAAGCCAAACCCACAGAGTCCTCATCCAATTTAAAGGTTGATCGGCCAAAAGACACGACCATAGTGAAGTGGTCTGAACCAATAAAAGGGTGAACAGAAGATTGAAAACGTGTGCGCACCTCTTTGGCCAATTTTAAACTCGGGGAGAAATCCAAACCAAGAGCATTTGCAGCATGCACAGCCGTTGTTGCAGGATCAATTGGATTTTCATCAATGAAATTACCACATCTCGTGATCAATGATAAATCCATAGGAACACCATGATCCAAAAGCACACCCTTCTGTAACACAAGTTTAACTCTAACCAATGCACGATGGCATGGAAAATTGATCTCAGATCCGTAAGAAATGAATTCCCGTACCTTGAGGATCCTGCTGTCGATCACCACCCCATTGGCCGCCACAAGTTGGATTTTCCTGACCTTAGAATTGACCACGATAAAACCAGATGACATTTGGTCTTGACGGTGTTCCAAAACCATAGAGTAAAAAGCTCTCCATCTCTAGGAGGTACGATCAAGGATGAGGGAAGAAGGCATGGTGTAGGGGAAGTTAAGGATAGAAAAAGGTCGAGTGGAAGGAGGGAAGATTGCTTCGGCAGCCTAGATGGCCCTCGGTGAGGTGGAAGACCCGAAGGGCCCTAGATCACCATGGAATCGCGGATCCTATTTTCTAGGGAGCCATCCTTGCTATGCATCCAAGACTGGTCTCGATCCACTAGTGTCATTGCATGTGTGTTCTTTTCATAAACCATAGCTAGAGTCATTGCATGTGTGTTCTTTTCATTAACCACATATGGATCCACTAGTGTCATTGCATGTGTGTTCTTTTCATTAACCACGCATGGATCCACTAGAGTCATTGCATGTGTGTTCTTTTCATTAACCACAGCTAGAGTCATTGCATGTCTGTTCTTTTCATAAACCACATGGATCCACTAGAGTCATTGCATGTGTTTCTTTTCACAAACCACATATGGATCCACTAGAGTCATTGCATGTGTGTTCTTATCCTAGACCAGCACTAGAGTCATCGCATGTGTGTTATTTTCATAAACCACATATGGATCCACCAGAGTCATTGCATGTGTATTATTTTGATGAACCATATGGATCCACTAGAGTCATTGCATGTGTGTTCTTTTCATTAACCACAGCTAGAGTCATTGCATGAGTGTTCTTTTCATAAACCACATATGGATCCACCAGAGTCATTGCATGTGTGTTCTTTTCACAAACCACATATCGATCCACCAGTGTCATTGCATGTGTGTTCTTTTCATAAACCATAGCTAGAGTCATTGCATGTGTGTTCTTTTCATTACAACATATGGATCCACTAGAGTCATTGCATATGTGTTGTTTTCATTAACCACAGCTAGAGTCATTGCATGTGTGTTCTTTACATAAACCACATATGGATCCACCAGAGTCATTGCATGTCTATTCTTTTCGTAAACCACATGGATCCACCAGTGTCATTGCATGTGTGTTCTTTTCACAAACTACATATGGACCCACTAGCGTCATTACATGTGTGTTCTTTGCAATAACCACATATGGATCCACTAGATTCATTGCATGTGTGTTCTTTTCATTAACCACAGCTAGAGTCATTGCATGTGTGTTCTTTTCATAACCCACATATGGATCCACCAGAGTCATTGCATGTCTATTCTTTTTGTAAACTACATGGATCCACTAGTGTCATTGAATGTTTGTTCTTTTCACAAACCACATATGGATCCACCAGTGTCATTGCATCTGTGTTATTTTCATTAACCACACATGGATCCACTAGAGTCATTGCATGTGTGTTATTTTCATTAACCACATCTAGAGTCATTGCATGTCTATTCTTTTCATAAACCACATGGATCCACTAGATTCATTGCATGTGTGTTCTTTTCACAAACCACATATGGATCCACTAGAGTCATTGCATGTGTGTTCTTATCCTAGACCAGCACTAGAGTCATTGCATGTGTGTTCTTTTCATAAACCACATATGGATCCACCAGAGTCATTAGATGTAAGTTATTTTCATGAACCACATGGATCCACCAGTGTCATTGCATGTGTGTTCTTTTCATGAACGACAACTAGAGTCATTGTACGTGTGTTATTTTCACAAACCACATATGGATCCACCAGAGTCATTGCATGTCTATTTTTTCATAAACCACATGGATCCACCAGTGTCATTGAATGTGTATTCTTTTCACAAACGACATATGGATCCACCAGTGTCATTGCATGTGTGTTCTTTTCACAAACCACACATGGATCCACTAGTGTCATAGCATGTGTGTTCTTTTCATAAACCACAACTAGAGTCATTGCATGTGTGTTCTTTTCATTAAGCACATATGGATCCACTAGAGTCATTGGATGTGTGTTCTTTTTATTAACCACATCTAGAGTCATTATGACGAGGGTTTAACTCGTCAACGCCCATTGTTATGGACTTGGGTTTTGGAGAAGGAGGGAGCGTTGGAGACATCTATCGGCTAGCAAACAAGCACACAGGGGACTCGAAGTTTTACCCAGGTTCAGGCCTCGTAGAGGTCCCTACTCTTGCTTGTCTGCTCGTGGAATTATCAAAGGAATCGAGGATTACAATGGTGCGCAGATGCAATCTGGCAAGGGTTATGGAAACTAGGGTTGCGTGTGTGTTCTCCTAGCTGCCCCCTCCTAGCCTTTATATAGATAGGCTAGGTCTCGGGTAGCAGGTCGAGTCGGTTACAAGTTAGGGTTTTCCCCTTTGAACTTTCTATCTTTAGCTTCTTCTTGTTCTTCAAGCAATCGAGAGTCCGTAGGTTACTCGAGTTCTATGTATGGGCCTTGGCGACACCGTGGGATCCCGCTGTATTCATGCCATATATACCAAGCTTGAGTACTTGTAGGGTATACCCATGTCAGTAGCCCCCGAGTGTCCAGTGGAATCGTAGTTTCGACTGGGAACTTTTATGAATCCTTTCGAGTGCATGACTGGGTATGTTTTTCGACTGCTCTGTTTGTGTCATAGGGATTGTTGATGTGCGTGCTTGATTTAACCGATGTATCAGTATCAGTTAACTACCTTAGGGTAAAACAACACAATCTACTTGAACTCGAGTTCCCGGACTCGAATCAGGAAAAGTGTTGATGTAATTCGACTCAAGCCGCGGAGGTCTTACATGAGTCGAATTCCAGTATATCGGTATAAGCACTCGACGAGTCCGTCAAGGCATGTTCATCGTACCTGAAGGCACAGATATATTTCTGGTAGTGCGCAGCAAGTGCGTTTCCAGGCCTTATTCAAGTCTTATCTTCACGCTGCAAGCACGACATCTGAATTTTTGTCATCGCGGAGATGATTCGGGTGACCTAGGAGACACAGTCTCGTTGTAGGAAAAAATATGAGGCGATGTCGCCATAAACTTCGAGTGTGGATGTTATCAACACGCAGTACGATGTACCAATAATCATAGGGTGCGCGACCAGCGCTCCCTATGGGAGTAGCCCCCGAGTGCCTGGTTGAGTCGAACACTCAGGCGGGGACTAAAGAACTTTTGCGACTGCTGTCGTCTTTTGTTTGCTTGTTTCAGTCGAATTTATTTCTAGCGCTCCCTATGAGAGTAACCCATGTCCATAGTCGAATCGCGGATTCGAGTGGTTGGGTTTGTTTTGATTATCCATGTTCTTGCAAAAAGAAAAGAAAAAATCATAGGGTGCGCAACCAGCGCTCCCTATGGGAGTAGCCCCCGAGTGCTTGGTGGAGTCGAAGACTCGAGCAAGGACTTTAAACTAGTCGAAGTCTTCCGCTCCTCAATTTTTTATGACATCAGTGTTGATGATGTGGTGAGCTCAGTTGCCTGCGTGAGCGGGTTTGACGGGACGTGACGAGCGGTGGGTCCCATTTTCTGACTCTGACTTGACCGGGCGTACGTAATCATTATTCTAACTGTGCCTCCTCGATTTCCACGTGTAATGGGGGTAGTGGGGGACGGTTCATGCTTCGGGTCCTCCACGTGTTGAGAATGATGAATGCCATGCGTCTAGTAGGGTTTTTCCTGGCCGTTAGATTGCATCTTCTAGGGGGTTAAGTAGCGATGCTGCGACGGTAATTTTTCACATCTGCTTCTTTTCTCTACCTTTGCCTCTGATGACCCACACGTATAGGGGGTGTATCGTAGTATTTTCGATAAGTACGAGTGTCGAAGCCAACGAGGAGCAGAAGGTGCTGGCTAGTGGTATGGATCAGGAATTCTCTACACATACTTAGCAAACAGATTTTTAGGGGGTTTTGATAAAGCAAGTAAACAAAGTACGAGCAAATAAAAGAAAGTAGGAATAAATGCAGCAAGTGGCCCAATCCTTTATGCAGCAAAGGACAGGCCAGTTGTATTACTTAAGATGACCAAACGTTCTCGAGGACACATGGGAAGACTATCAAGTGCTTTCGCTTCATATAGTTGATTAATCTTCTTTAGCTTGCTAAGTGTTGTGTGGGTGAACCTGTGCTAATGTACCGCCCCATCCAATACTAATACATACTTGTGATTATACCCCTTGCAAACATCCATAAGTACAAGAAAGTAATTAAGGTAGAAACCTAACCACAGCTTTAAACTCTAAGATCCTTACGTCCCTTGTGCAATGGTTTCCTAACGGGGGTTCAGGTTTCTATCACTCCGGCAACCCCTACGATTAGTAGCCAAATACACAATGAATTCTCCTAGTCCCATATAGGTGAAGTGTCATGTAGTCGACATTCACATGACACAACTAGAAGAAGTACACCATAACTTAAATAACAATCTATTGAATCTCTCTCAACACAACTCCACTACTAACAACATGACTTCTCCCATGTCCTCAAGAACAAAACAAACTACTCACAAGACATCATATGGATCATGGTCAGAGATGGAATAATGATTTATAACAATCTGAACATAAACAATAAGTCAACGGTTCACTCAATAGCATCAACTACAAAGAGTAATCAACACCAGGAAAGTTTCCCCTATGAACTAATGCAAGATTCAACTCAATTGTTACAGCAATATGGAGATGGTGATGAGGGTGTTGATGGTGATGATGGGGGTGATGATGATGATGATCCCGATGAAGTCCTGCTTGATGGTGGTGTTGATGACGACGATCTCCCCTCTCCAGGAAGGAATTCCCCCGGCAGAAATCTGTCTGCCGGAGAGATCTTTCTCTCTCGGTGTTTTCCGCCCTACAGAGGCGGTGGAATCTTTCTGTGGTCGCTCCCCCATTCTTAGGGTTTCGGGAGGTTGATATACACCATAGGGGAGAGGCTGGAGTGGGCCAGGGTGGCCACACCACCTCCAGCGGACCTAGGTCGCCAAGGCCAGGTGGTTTGGGCCCCCTGTGGCCCATCTCCACTCCGTCTTCTGGCATCCTTAGTCTTCTGGAAAAATAGGATTTTCCGTATATTTTCCCGGATTTTCTGATCTTCGCGAATTTTGCCTCCAAACAGCACCTTTTCCATCAGAATCCTGACTGCAGCGGTCCATGCTCCAAAAGTCATCAACCATGCAAAAAGAGATGAAATAACATAAGTATCACCTCTCAATACGAAATATATCAATGAATAATAGTGAATTAAGACATAGAATAGTGATGCAAAATGGACGTATCAACTCCCCCCAAGCTTAGACTTCGCTTGTCCTCAAGCGAAACTGACCTCAATAAACATGGCCTCGGGTTTATGGAGTGAAGAGTTGATAAAAGAATACAGACAAGAAGCATCACATCCATCAAGTGCATAGATCATAATAGAAGACAACTCACTATTATATAACTTAGCTTGCAATGAGTAAAGGAAACACAATAAAGATACATAAAGTGAATCATAATTGGTAATGGCAAACTTAGCTCTTGGTTGAAGAATAGTTGATAATTTGTTGGAGTTCACAAATAGCTGGTTTTCAAAGATAGCTTTCAAAGTAGTAAACATCAAGATAAGAGCAAAGTGCAAAACAAGGAACATAAGAAACATGATTGAATAAATCATCATATGAATGAATGAAACACATCAACTCAAAATAATTGCTGAGATAGAAGGGAATAGGTTTACTGACTCAACTAAAAAGTAAAAGAAAGGCCCTTCGCAGAGGGAAGCAGGGATTGCAAGTCTCATAAAGAGCTCCCAAAAATTCTGATACTTACTAGCTTTCAGCTCTCATTGCCCCTATCATAGGCATCTTTAGGTGATTAAGGTTGAAGTGATCAAATATGAGGATATGCATTGACAAGTTGTAAGTTGAGAATCTCATGTCCCTTGAATACGAGGGCCGCTCCTCATGCTACTCAAGTTTAGTCACCGGTAAGTTCTTGTCATCGTAAGCATATATGTATCACTGAGAACCGCCATAGGGGTACCCCTTGCCCGATGATACGAAAGAATCCCCATATCAAAATGACAAGGCAAGCAGACAACAAGTATCTCAGCAATCTTCTTATTTACCATGGGAATATGGTGCTTTTTTCTCTCTTTACTCTTTTCATAATCTCTTTTTTTCCTTTTTCTCTTTTTTCTTTTTCTCAGTCTCTATCTCTTTTTTATAAGAAGAATGCTTCATAGATACTCATTATGGTTATGCTGTAGGTTTCCACCATGTCAGCATGGATTAGACCAGCGGCCCAGGCGTTTCTCTAACACACATGCATAGCTCCATGGACTTACAAGCTCCCCTTTCATTTCACACCAACGACATCCATAGACAAAAGAACATGATATCAACTTGGTACAAAGTATCAGTGCAATGTTGAAAGCGTTCCCCATGACAGCATGGTTCTGCAAATTCACAACTTACAAAGCGCAAGCATATACGCAACATAGGTGAGCACAATGGTTCAAGTTTATTAAGTGCAAGAAAGTAAAGTGTGCCATCAAGTTCGTGACAGCTTTAATCACTAATTTTCACATAATAAGTTTAATTTGGGAGGTAGATAAAACAAGAATTTACTTGGAATAGCAATAATGCTACTACGTAGGTATGTTGGACACAAATGGCAAAGGTTTTGGTTTAAGGGAGTGGATGCACGAGAAGAATTCCCTCTCAGTACAGGTTTTTGGCTAGCAAGGCTGGGTAGCAAGTACAAGAGTTGAAGGAAACAAACAAAACTACAAGTGATAAAAATCAAACATGCAATCTTCCTCGAAAGCACAAAAGATCTTAACTAGAGAATACTAGACTTATGAGCAAATCAAGAAAGAAAGATGATGAAATTATTTTTTCTTTAAAGTACTCTTATCTTTTTCATTCAACTCTGAAAAATAGTGTTGCTACTAACCGAGCTAGGTTTGCCAAAACCAACTAAATTAACTCAATGATCCCAAAGTGATACAAATACTAACAACAAGATCAATCATATAACCACGAATTGAAAACTAATATACGCCATGCAAAAGAGAACGGAAACTCACACCAAGGGATACATATCTAACGAGAGAGGGGACACTTCCATAATGCAAACCATCCTACATAAAAACTCCTCTATTCATGATATGACTCTACTAACAAGGTAAAAAGATAGAAGATAGTGATGTGATACCGCGGCACTCCCCCAAGCTTGAAACAAACCAAGGGGATGCCAAACTTGATGACGAATTACTCCTTCGGTGGTTGTGGTATCCTCTCGATGAGCTCTCTGATCAGTTTCCCCAAGTCCTCAATCTCGAAAGTGAGATTACGAATCAGCTGTGAGTTTTGCTCAATGCGGCTCATGATCATGCCGGGTTGAGAATTCTAGCTCTTGCTATTCTTTCCCCACTCTTCCCTCTTCAAGTCTTCTTTTCCTGCATGGCTAGAACGAGGCAAATCCCAATTGGAGGGTAATTTACCCTTGGGCATATTCTGGTATTGATGCTCATGGATAAGGGTATGGAAAGGGTTCTTGGTGTGTGGAGGAAGTGACCGCGGAGCCAAACTGTGACGAGGAGCTTTCCCCTCAGTCTGCATCCGTGCAGTCCTTCTAACTCTGGCAGGTTTCGTCACCACTCCAATGCTTGCAATGGTAGTGTCGGTGTGCGGATGTTGGCCTTGCTCCTCTTCACCTTCGCTCTTGATCTCCTTCTCCTTCCCGGGGTCTTGGAGGTCTTCCTCCATAGGCTCCTTCCCTTTATCCTTGGAAGACACCATGGTGCTTCTAAACTTTCAAAGAGTATGTCCTGGCAGAAACAGATCGAAACAAAAACACGATATACGAACCTCGGAAGATCTGGGGGGTTATATATTACAAAGTTTCATATCAAAAGGAAGGTATTGGGAGAAAACGAGTCGGAGGCGGAGTCCGGGGTGGACTCACCACCTGGTGGCGCGGCCAGGGGAGGGCCCATGCCACAGGGTGGTGTGAACCACCCTGGCTCCGTTTCCGTCCCTTTTTTTGCTTCGTAACTTTCCTTATTGACTGAAAACTACAAAAATATAGTTGGATTGTATTTTCGCGGAACTTTTCTTACCAGAACTGTTACCTATTTGAAAACAGACTATGCAGGTCTCTGAATTTGGTATCTAGTAGATTCTTCCGGAGTCATCACTTGAATAACATCAATATCTTCATCTTCATACTCTTATTTCTTGAGTCATAAAACCTTTCTCTTCCTTATTACACCATTATCTCCACTACCTGGAAATTTCTTTCACACAAAACTTCACACGGTTCTCATTAGAAACATTAGTATAAGTGAAGTGATAAAACCTTTTGAGTCCAACTTCAACTGAAAACTATCAAAACATAATCTACTGTAGCAACTCCTTCCGAATACCCAAAAAGATTTCAAAAAGGAAATCAAATAAAGAAGCAAATGCAAGAGTGGCAAAATCTATCAAAACAGACCAGCAGGTAAAGATCAATTTTTTTGGAAATCTTCTGTTACTCAAATCAAAAGGTGAAAAACTAACGAAAGTTAAATAACAACCTGGGGCAGAAGAACAAAAAATTACAGCTCAATCCGACATACAAAGATCTCTCACAAATTTTTACGGTGAAGCACAAAAAATCTGTTTCAGGAGAGCAACTTCCCCAAATATTACTTCTCTCTCATTAGAGGTTGATCTTGACATAAAAACCAAACAAAACGGATAAGGAGAGGTTATTACCAAAGTAATAACTTCCAAGACTCAAAGAAACAAAAACAAACTGAAAGCAAAAACAAATTGGGTTGTCTCCCATAAAGCTCTTTCTTTATAGCCATTAAGATGGGCATGATAATCTTGAAGAAGCTCACTCAGGAATATGAATTGAAGTGAAAGGGAGCATTAAGAAGAAAAAATACAACCATTTAAGTCTAATACACTTCCTATGCAAGGGAATTTTGTAAACAAATAAGTTGTTGAAACCAGAGGCTACTTGCATAAGAAGGCAAAAGAAGTGCAACATAAAAACTTTCAACATAAAACGAGGAAACTTGATATTATTGAGATGCATAAGAACACTTTTCCCTCTCTCATAGTAACTTTCAGTATCATGCATAAACTTAACAATATAACTATCACAAGGACCATCATAGTAATGATCACTTATTCTAACAGAAAACACAGGAATACTAGCTCTCATAACACTACTATGTGAAACAATATTAGAGGTATCCTTACAAAGGATAGTGTGTCCCTCTCTTTCATACTTAGTGACAAATTCTTTCACATTTGCTATTATAGGTTCATCAACCATTTGTTTATCAGGTTCAATAGCTTTATTCATACTTTCATCTACCATACTAGCCATCATAAAATGTTCCTTTATCTTAACTAGGAAAGGCATTTTCTCAATATAAGGTTCAGGTAAGCATGATTAGCAGTATAAACTTGAGTATTTCTTGCAGGAACACTCTTAGTAATATCTTTATAAGGTTCATGATACTTATTCCACTTATTTTTAGGCACTTCTATATAGGAAGCAAAAGCCTTAAAATAAGAAGCAATAGCTTGAGAGTCTAGACCATAAGCATTTTTAATATTTTGAAAGTCATTAGTTCCCATAAAAGATTCAATGCATTCATAATCATAATTTATACCTGACTTTCTACCTTTGTCATTCTCCCAAGCTTCAGCATTATCTTGAATACAGTCCAGAAGATCCCATTTAGCTTCTTCTTCCATGAGAGTGAATGATCCAGCACAAGAAGCATCCAATAAATCTTTATCATGTAGAGGGATCCTTGCATAAAAGTTATTGATAATAATATTGTTGGGGAGCTCATGAATGGGACATTTGAGCATTAGTAACTTCAATCTCCCCCAAGCTTGAGCTGTACTCTCTCCATCAAGAGGACAAAAGTTGTATATTTGATTCCGATCTTTATGAATCTCACTTGGAGGATAAACTTTTGAATAAAAGAGAGGCACTATTTCCTCCCATTCCAGAGCTTGACCATTCTTCGGCAGCTTATGCCATTCCTCAGCTCTTCCTCTCAGTGATAATGAGAATAACTTCTTCTTAACTTGATCTATAGTAATACCTGCACACTTGAACAACCCGCATAAATCGTGTATAAAGAGCAAATGATCACCAAGATGTTCCATCCCCAACATAGTAGTTATCCATAACACGATCAATAATTCTTGTAGGTATTTTGAAAACATCATTCTCAGCAGGTGGTGGCTTATCTACTACCTTAGCAGTGGTAGTAGCATTACCAAATAAGAAACTCAACGAATTATCCATAACGAAAATAAAGCAACTAGCAGAATTAAACAATACTCACAGTAGAAGTTTCCTTTACCAGTTCCACTCTCCAATAGTGCTTCACTCCCTGGCAATGGCGCTAGAAAATAGTCTTGATGACCCACAAGTATAGGGGGTGTATCACAGTATTTTCGATAAGTAAGAGTGTCGAACCCAACGAGGAGCAGAAGGTGCTGGCTAGTGGTATGGATCAGGAATTCTCTACAAATAGTTAGCAAACGAATTTTTAGGGGTTTTTGATAAAGCAAGTAAACAAAGTACAAGCAAATAAAAGACAGTAGGAATAAATACAGCAAGTGGCCCAATCCTTTATGCAGCAAAGGACAAGCCGGTTGTATTACTTAAGATGACCAAACGTTCTCAAGGACACATGGGAATACTATCAAGTGCTTTCGCTTCATATAGTTGATTAATCTTCTTTAGCTTGCTAATTGTTGTGTGGGTGAACCTGTGCTAATGTACCACCCCATCCAAGACTAATACATACTTGTGATTATACCCCTTGCAAACATCTGTAAGTACAAGAAAGTAATTAAGGTAGAAACCTAACCACAACTTTAAACTCTAAGACCCTTACGTTCCTTGTGCAATGGTTTCCTAACAGGGGTTCAGGTTTCTGTCACTCCGGCAACCCCTACGATTAGTAGCCAAATACACAATGCATTCCCCTAGGCCCATATAAGTGAAGTGTCATGTAGTCGACGTTCACATGACACCACTAGAAGAAGTACACCACAACTTAAATAACAATCTATTGAATCTCTCTCAACACAACTCCACTACTAACAACATGACTTCTCCCATGTCCTCAAGAACAAAACAAACTACTCACAAGACATCATATGGATCATGACCAGAGATGGAATATGATGTATAACAATCTGAACATAAACAATAACTCAACGGTTCACTCAATAGCATCAACTACAAAGAGTAATCAACACCGGGAAAGTTTCCCCTATGAACTAATGCAAGATTCAACTCAATTATTACAGCAATATGGAGATGGTGATGAGGGTGCTGATGGTGATGATGGGGGTGATGATGATGATGATCCCGATGAAGTCCAGCTTGATGGTGGTGTTGATGGCGACCATCTTCCATCTCCGGGAAGGAATTTCCTCGGCAGAAATCTGTCTGCCGGAGAGATCTTTCTATCTCGGTGTTTTCCGCCCCGCAGAGGTGGCGGAATCTTTCTATGGTCGCTCCCCCAGTCTTAGGGTTTCTAGAGGTTGATATACGCCAGAGGGGAGAGGCTGGAGTGGGCCAGGGTGGCCACACCACCTCTAGGCGCGGCCTAGGGCTGCCCGCGCCAGGGGGTGGTGTGGGCCCCCTGTGGCCCATCTCCACTCCGTCTTCTGGCATCCTTAGTCTTCTGGAAAAATAGGATTTTCCTGATATTTTCTTGAATTTTCTGATCTTCGCGAATTTTGCCTCCAAACAGCACCTTTTCCATCAGAATCCTGACTGCAGCGGTCCATGCTCCAAAAGTCATCAAGCATGCAAAAACAGTTGAAATAACATAAGTATCACCTCTCAATACGAAATATATCAATGAATAATAGTGAATTAAGACATAGAATAGTGATGCAAAATGGACGTATCAGCCTCCATCGTCATTGTTGTTGCTCCTCTGCTTCTCTTTGTTGGACTTTCTCGCGGCGCTGGACCAGCTCCGTGTATTCCCCAGTTACTTTCTCCGGTCACACCGCCACCATAGAATGGGGAAGAAGAAAGGAGGTGTTGCGGCCGACTCTGCTGTCGCCGCAGTTGCTGTGAAGAAGAAGGGCAGCTCCGCTGCTGTAGGCACCAGCGCCGCCGCCGTCGGAAAAAAGAAGGGCATGGGCACTCGCGTCACTAATGGCGCGTGGTGCGCATCCGTGATCAAGTCCTCTAAGCTCCGTCTCCTACACCAAGATGGAGTTCTTTCTTCCATAGTCACTAACACGCGCGTTCCTGGCAGCGAGGTAATCCCTTCCCCTCCTGCCGGTTTTCGGGTGATGTTCCTAGCGTTCATCATCCATGGTCTCTTGTTGCCCCTGCATCCTTTCTTTAGGGGCCTTCTCTATTTCTATGGGCTCCAGTTGCATCAGCTGTGCCCCAACTCCATCCTCCATGTAGCTTGCTACATTACTCTTTGCGAGTGCTGGCTCGGAATCGAGCCGCACTTCGGTCTCTTCAAGCGTCTCTTCAAGCTGAAGCGTCAATCGGCGTCTGGCTCCGTAGTCTACGATGTAGGCGGCTACGGTATCCACGTCGACTCCTCCGCCACATACTTCGACATCAAACTCACGGCGTCCGTCCAAGGGTGGAGGGACTAGTAGTTCTACATCTGCTACCTGAAGGCCGACGGAGACCACTTCGGACTCGCGCCCTTCGATCCCGCAACGCCATGCAAGAGGAGGTGCTCCTCGCAAAACATAGTGATGCCCGATGAATCCGCGGAGACAGATGTGCTATATGAGCGCATCTGCAACCTCGAGAGTTGCATGGGTAAAAAGGAGGGAGGCTGCGCCCTCATTCGCACATGGCTGCGCCGTCACGTCCAGCCCCTATAGGCCAGAGTCCACCCTATGTTCTAGTGGGCTGGCACGGACGATGTCACTTTTGTATCTGCCAATGGCATTTCCACGAGTGAGGTAGATAAAAGGGTGCGACTGGTCACCAAGTACATCAACAAGGATGTGCTTCCCAATGATCCAGACGTACCTCCATTCGATGCTGCTAACCTTCCTCCTGAGGTACAGTTGTGCTACGTAGTAGCTTTGTTTGTCGACTGCTTCTTTGCTATTTTTTTCTTGACTTTGCGCTAAATTGTTTTATGTATGCAGGATTGGGGGTGTCACCCTGTATGCCCCCTCTTCCTGAGGGGGTTATTCCTTGTGAAGCCTTGGAAGAGGATGAGTCGGAGTCGACCATCCCATCTGATGTGGAGGAGGAAGCCCCCGAGTCGAGTGGTCTGGACACTCACAAGCGTTCGCGCAGCGAGGATTCGGATGCATCGTCTCCTTCGACTCTGGAAGGTGCAGTTGTTGGTGCTGAGTCGCCAATACCTGCCATTCCTGTGAGTGCCGTGGCGCCATCTTCTCGCAAGAAGATGCGCCTGCCGAAGGAGTCATCATCAGAGTCGGGGGATCAAACCTTTGATTTTGACAAGTTTGATTGGTAAGTGTGCGAGTCTTCCTTATGTTTGTTCTTTGAAGTTGTCTTTTCTTGATGTTGGTTTTGTTTTGAAGTCAGCAAGCGTTGTCATCTTCTAGCAACATACAATTTTTGAAAGAATCTGGAGTCATGACCTCCAAAGTCATGAAAATGGCTGAGCGCGCCCCTTCTCCTCCATTGGCGGCCCACTCCGGGCATAATTCATCAAGTTCTCCACACAATGTGGAGCACCAGATGGTTATCCGGACGTCTGCGAATCCATCGACTTCAGAGTCATTGGAGGATCATGTAAGTGTAGTATCTCTTCTTTTGCTTTTACAGTCGAATTTTCATTTATGCCATCTATTGACCCTTTACTATGTCTTTTGTCGCAGCTCATTGTGAAGGAAGCCGCTTGGCTTGCAGAGCAGGTGCTTGTGATGGGTCGTCAGCATGCAATGCTGGACAATCACCATCGCGCGGTTGAAAGTGAGTGTTCTTTACTTTTCCTCTGCATCCTTGTGGTATATTCGACTAATGGTTTATCTTCGTTTGTGTCACAGTTGAGCATAATGCGCTCCTCTGTAGCACTGCTTCCCTCGAGAAAACGCTCACCGTGGAGGTAAAGAGTCGCGATGAGGCAGTCGCAGCATGTGCCGAGTCGCGAAAACACGAGGAGGATCTGTGCGCCTCCATCATGGCTAGGGAGAAGTTGTTCGAGGAACAGCTTTTTTCGATTGCCAAGGATCTCTCAGGTATTCCTTTGTTTGAATTTTCGGTGTTTTCTCTTCTTTCAAATTTGTTGTTGGTGCTGACTTTTGTGCCCATGCTTGGTTGTAGATGCCAGCGGTTTGAGCTTCGATCCCCAGGCACTCCATCGTGATGATGCCCTGGCAGGTGCCATTTTGGCAGTCGAAGATTGCAGCGCTGCCGTTCAGGGGACGCTCACCAAGGCCAAGGGCGTGCTCAGCCGCCTCCGGGAAGAGCTGGCGCCCAAGGCTGAGTTGATCGAGAATATGGATGAGCTATTAGAGTCCCTTGCCGGGGGCATTCCTGCAAGCTTCAATAACTCGCTCGATGCGGCTGGCGCTTCAATGTCACTCGCAATGTTTCAAGCCCATGGAGTCGAAGTTGATACTGCAGCGGTCTCCAAGGCGATGCCTGTCAGCGTGGATGGCCAGCAAGTAGTCTTTGCTCCCTTCGCGACTACTTGTGGCATGTACGGACCGCAGCTGATCAATACAGTTGCGAAGTACTCTGAGGAGCTTCAATGAGCCAAGAAGGTGGCGAAGGCTGCGACGTCAGGGGCTGGCGGGAAGTCTGTGGCGTCTGATACTGCCACAGACTCGATGAGGCCCCCAAAACTGAAGTCTAAGTCAAAGAAGCCAGTTGCTCCTCAGTAGTCGCGTTTTGTAGTAGTTAACTAGCTTATTTCTTTTGTCGAAAACATGCCTTTTGGCGAGTGTATCTGCTGATACTTTGTTAATATTGAATGCACTCGAGTCTTTTGTCTATGCTTCGCCTTAATCTTCTTATTATCTCTTGCTTGACTTGTGATAGGGGACATCGGGTGATCCTTTGACGGAACCTCGGGATACGCCACCCCCTGATGACACCTTGGCGCCGCCACGCTCAAGGGTGGATGAGCTGTTTCTGCTCTCGTGACTCCGTGACCGTGTGAAGCAGTTGGAGCGTGAATTGCCCGTGATTCGTGGCAACGTGGATGTATGGAAATCGAAGGCGGAGAAGGCCACCGCCTGAGAACAATATCTACTAGGGGAGGTGACGCAGCTGGGCGACCAATTCAAATGTTAGTTTTCTTCTTCCTTATCTTTTCCTTGTAGTCACTCGCAGTAGTTCGTTGTCTTCATACTTATGCCTTTGCTTGGTATAGTTGTCAGTGCGCGCCATCCACAGGATGAGAAGGATAGGATTGCCATTCGCATGAATGATCTGACCCAAGATCAGCTTCAGGCGAGTGGATACTTCTGGGTAGATCATGATCGCGCAATCGCGTTGGTGAACCTGCAGGATCATGCGCCGCGAGTGCTTCGCTTCTTGAAGAAGTCGCAATCGTGCTTGAAGAATATTTACCAGACGATGTTCCCGCTGGACGTCGTTCCATCAAGCTTGTTGGCCCTTCTTGCTAAATTCCAGGACTTGAGTGCGGTCCACGAGTGTGTACGGCAACAATCGGTGGCTGGTGCCAAGGCTGCTCTGTCACGGGTGCGACTGCACAGGCCTGATGTGGATGTTGCAGCAATTGCGGCCGGACTGCCAGCGCCGCCAGCAGGATCGACTTGGAACATGGTTCCGAACTATCAGGCGGTGGATCGCCCGGCGGAGGAAATCGTTGACTTCTTCGAGGACCAGACCAACGTTCCTTTGCTACAATAGTAGTTTAGTTTGTATCATGCACATAGTTGTACCAGTGTTGTAAAGTTCATATATATGCTGTGTATAATTGATTAACATTGTTGTATATAAAGAGCTTGTTAGCGTGTAATGTTTTGCGAGTGCGCTGCACTATGCGACTCCTTTTCGTTAGCCTGACTTGTGTTTATCTTAGCCCCTTGTCAACATGTCAGGTGCGTTGCAACTGGGTTGGTGTTTGTCAAGGGTTTCGATTAGTGTGCCAGCTACTCAGGATATCGCGTTAGTTCGTAGAACAGATGTGTATAGGGTGGTGTAGCCCCCGAGTGGATAATTTTCAAAAAATAAAAGAAGAACATAGTGTTTTGGGGCACTTAGCTTTATTTATTCGCAGGATAGTACGAGGTACAATGTGTGGCTAAGTAGCCTTGGCTGAGTAGCCTTATTTGCAATGTAAAAACAGAAATGACTAAGGGTAGAAGCGCCGCAGCTGCGCGACGTTTCAAGGGTTGGAGTATGCGACTCATGTCTCTAAATCTTTAAGGCGATAGGCGCCACCTGGGATTACTTCTGTAATCACGTATGGTCCCTCCCAGGGGGACTCGAGCTTGAGATGCCCTTGCTGTTTTAGTCGTAGGACCAGGTCGCCTTCGACGAAGGACCTGGAGCGTAGCCTTCTGCTGTGGTAGTTGTGTAGGTTCTACTGGTAGATCGTTGATCTTTTCGCGGCGATTTCCCTTGCCTCGTCAAGGAGGTCGACGGAGTCTTCGAGTGCAAGAGTTGACTCTTGCTCGCTGTAAGCAACCACACGTGGTGCTTTGTATCGTACTTCGGCTGGTAGCACTGCTTCAGCCCCGTGCACCATGAAGAACGGGGTGTACCCTGTGGCGCTGTTTGGAGTTGTGCGTAGGCTCCAGAGTACCGATTGCAGTTCGTCTGGCCAGCAGCCCACGGCCTGTTCGAGTGGCCTAAGGAGTCACTTCTTGATCCGCCGCAAACGAGCCCGTTAGCTTTTTCGACCTGACCATTGGTCTGTGGATGTGCTACGGAGGCATAGCTGACGTTGATTCCCAGATTCTCGCAGAATTCTTGGAACTCCTTGGATGTGAAGTTCGTCCCATTGTCTGTGATGATGCTGTGAGGTACTCCGAAGCGGTAGACGATGGACTCAAAGAACTTGACTGCACTGTATCCTGACTGATTGGTCACTGGCATGACCTCTATCCACTTGGTGACTTTGTCGACTGTGACTAGGAGATAGACGTAGCCTCCTCGTGAGGACTTTGGGAGCTTGCCGACCATATCGAGTCCCCATTGCACGAAGGGCCACGCCAATGGAATTGGCCGGAGTTCTGCACCAGGTACGTATGGCTTGTCCGCGAATCGCTGGCACGCGTTGCATTTCTGGATGATGTCCTTGGCGTCACGCATGGCCGTAGGCCAGTAGAATCCAGCTCGTAGAGCTTTGGTGACGAGGGCGCGACTGCAGACATGGTGCCCACAGGTCCCCTCATGGATGTCAACGAGAACAGCTCTTCCATCGGCTGTGGAGACGCATCGTTGGATTACTTCTGCAATGATGCACTTTTATAGTTCACCGTTGATAACAGCGAATGCCTTGGATCGCTGCGTGATGTTTCGTGCGTCAGTCGGATCATCCGGTAGCCTCTTGCTGAGAAGGTACGTGATGTACGGTTGAGTCCATGATGGCTCGATCATCATGACGCTCATTGGACATTCGAGTCCTGTATCCAGCTCCAAGTCATCGAGTGCCATTGGCTCATTGGGCGGTGTAGCCCCCGAGTCCATTGCTGCACTTGTTTTCTTCTCTACGGCCTTTGGCTTGATGGAGCGTTCGCAGATACGCTCGAGAAATACCCCAGGTGGTATGGGGGCACATGTAGAGCCTATGTTGGCGAGTGTGTCCGCCTCTTCATTGCTTTCGCGTCCTATGTGCCGCAGCTCGCAACCGTCGAAGTCCCCTTCGAGTGTGTTGTAGAGGTCACGGTAGGCGATTATGTTGTCGTTCAGTGTGTCGCACTCGTGCATTGTCTGGTTGACAACCAGCTTGGAGTCGCCATATAATATGAGCCTCTTGGCGCTGCAGGCTTTTGCCATCCTCATCCCGTGCAGTAGGGCCTCGTATTTAGCTTCATTGTTGGAGGCGGTGAACTGCATTCGCGGGATATATTTCAGTTTGTCTCCCTGGGGCGATGTCAGTATGACCCTTGCACCGGCCCCGTCCTTTCGCTTTGAACCATCGAAGTGCATTGTCCAGAGGTAGGACATATCTGGTTTTTCGGGGAGCTGGTTCTCCATCCAGTGCACGAGGAAGCCAGGGAGAACTTGCGACTTGAATTCATCGCGTTTTTCATATGTAATGTCTCGTGGAGATAGTTCGAATCCCCAAAGCGCAACTCGTCCGGTGGCGTCAGGATTGTTGAGGATGTTCCCAACCGGGGCGTCATTGTCTACCACGATTGGGTGTTCCTAGAAGTAGTGGCACAGTCGCCGGGCCGTCATGAAGACACCGTACGCCAGTTTCTGGTAGTGCGGGTACCGCTGTTTTGTTGGCGTGAGTTCCTCGCTAAGGTAGTAGACTGGGCGCTGTACTTCGTGGACCTTGTTTTCCTTGGGTCGTTCTACCACGAGAACCGTGCTGACCACCTAGTTGGTGACGGAGATGTATAGCAACAGTGGTTCCCTTTCGCGTGGGGTCACGAGTACTAGCGAGGTGGACAATAGGCGCTTGAGGTCTTCAAATGCTTCCTGTGCCTCCGTTGTCCACTCGAATTTGTCGGCTTTGCGGAGAAGTTGGTAGAAGGGACGTGCCTTTTCATCCATTCGACTGATGAATCGACTGAGCGCCGCGATCTGTCCAGCCAGCTGCTGGACGCCTCTTATGTTCTTCGGCTTCTCCATGGCCAGTATGGCTTTTATTTTCTTCGGGTTTTCCTCGATCCCTCTTATGGAGATAAGATACCCGAGTAGTTGCCCAGATGGTATGCCGAAGGCGCATTTGTCCGGATTGAGCTTGATCCAGTAGAGGTCAAGGTTGGTGAAGGTTTTGCGCAAGTCGTTGATTAGTGAAGCTTCCTCTTTGGTCTTGAGTACGATGTCGTCGACATAGACTTGAATGTTGCGACCAAGTTGGTTTTTGAGGCAAGCCTGCATGCATCGCTGATAGGTGGCTCCTGCGTTCTTTAGCCCAAAGGGCATTGTGTTGTAGCAGAACACACCAAAAGGCGTTGTAAACGCTATTTTTTCTTGATCTTCCTCCTTCATTCGAAGCTGGTTGTAGCCTGAGTAGGCATCGAGGAAGCAGAGGCGCTCACATCCCGTGGTGGAGTCGATGATCTGGTCGATTCGCGGTAGCGGAAAGTGGTCCTTCAGGCAGTGCTTATTCAAAGAGGTGAAGTCCACGCACATCCACAGGATATCCGTGTCCTTTTTTGTTAAAAGCACTGTGTTGGCGAGCCAAGTGCTTTCCTTGATCTCGCATATGAATTTGGCATCAAGGAGTCCGTTGATCTCCATTCTGACTTCCTTTGCTCTTGGTTTAGACAGTCGTCGAATTGTTTGTTTGACTAGCCTTGCGTCTGGGTTGACACTGAGTGCGTGCTCGGCGAATTCCCTGGGAACTCCTGGCATGTTTGCTGGACACCAGGCGAATATTTCCCAGTGCTCACGGAGGAATTCGATGAGCGCGAGTTCCTATGCGGGACTCAAGTTGTTGGCGATGAGGGCTGTCTTGGTGGGATCCGATGGGTGGACCTGAACTTTCTTCGTGTGCACCGATGAATCGAAGGACAGGTCGGGTGAGCTTGGTCGGCACAGTGGAGGCAGAATGTTGTCTATCGACTCCTTCAATCTTGCGAGTTCCTCCTGCATGTCGAAGGACTAGGAGATTCTATTGAATTCCCTGTCGCAACTGTCGGACCTCTCGAAGCTCTCGTTGATTGTGATGACGCCATTAGGGCCTGGCATTTTCATCTGCAGATAGGCGTAGTGCAACACTGCCATGAACCTAGCGAACGCGACACGTCCGAGGATGCAGTGGTACTGTGAGGGCCAGTCGACGACTTCAAGGTCGATGCGCTCGTGCCGAAAGTTTTTCGGTGTGCTGAAGATGAGGTCGAGGTTGATTTTGCCAAGGGGATATACGCCCTTGCCTAGGACGATGCCGTGGAATGTTGTGTCTGAGGCCTCTAGGCAGGTCAGAGGGATCCTCATTGCTCGCAAGGTACTCGTGAACATAAGGTTGATGCCGCTTCCGCCGTCCATGAAGACGTGACTCATGTCGAAGCCTCCAATTTGTGCCTCGAGGACGAGGGGACAATGGCCTGGGCGAGGTACTTGGCGCGGGTGGTCACGCTTGTCAAAGGTAATGAAGGAGTCGCTTCCACTGAGGTACTCAGTGGTGGATGGTGGTGAGTTTGTCGCCAAGTTGACTTGGCGAGTGATGGCCTTCTGCACCTGATTCGAGGGGCTTCCCTTTTGGATCATCATGGTACCCATGGCTCGTGGGTATGGTTCGCCTCCGTGGTGCTGGTCCAGCGCAGCTGCATTTGGGGGTGGTCCAGGTGGTGGTGGCGGAGCTCCATGTGCCACAGCTCCTGGGACGGCTCCATAGCCCCTGTTTACAGCATCGCGATTCATCCGAGCTAGACCCTCGTGAAGCTTGAGGAACTCGCGGGAAGCTTTAAGGAGGTGGCTGGACTTCTTTTTGCCGTCGCGCTTGTCGATGTAAAAGTGCATAGTGCATGGCCCGGACAACTTATCTTCGATGGATGTTGTGGGTGCCTCATCGCGAGTGCGGCGCTGCCATACTTGCGTGGTTTTCCCGGAGTCGCGGTATCCACTGTTGCGGTAGCAGCTGTTGCAGTTGTGGTCGCGTCTATCGGTGTAGCCGGCTGTGACCATGTTGACGTCGTTGCGGTCATCGTAGATGCGCATTCGACGTTTGCTTCGGCGGTCGCGTTTGCATTCGAGTTCTGCTTCATCGTCGGAATGAACGTGATTCTGCACCAAATCCTCTCCATCTGCCCATCGATTCACGATTTCCATCAGGTGGTCGATGGTTTTGGGCTTCAAGCAGGCCAGCTCCTCCCTGAGCTCTATGCGGCGTACACCGCCATTGAATGCATCAATAGCGCGATCCTCCGAGATGTTTTTTGTGGAGTTCTTGATGATGGACCACCTCTGGATATATGAGCGTAGTGACTCGCCTGATCTTTGCTGGCAGCATCTCAGCTCTTCGATTGATGCAGGCCTTTTGTAAGTGCCCTTAACGTTGCGCACAAAGCTGTAGACCAGCTCTTCCCAACTGCGAATGGATCCGCGTGGGAGGTTGTTGAGCCATGCCCGGGCGGCGTCCTACAGCTGTAGCTGCAGGCATTGCATGGCCATGCTTCGACTCCCGTCGTGGAGCCTGACAGAGGATATATGGTCTTCTAGCCAGATTTTTGGGTCCTGTAGACCGTCAAACTTCGGGTTTTCTAATGGGAGCTTAAACCCCTTGGGCATTCGCTTTTTCCTGATGGCCCTGCTGAAGCATCTAGCGCCACAGAGCTCCACATCTTCGTCTTCTGAGTCAGACGACCGAGCGCGTCGCGCCCTTGATTTGTCGATTTTGCGCTGCGTGATGTCATCACGCGCGTCATAGTCGTGGTCGTGTCGCTGTGAGCGGCAGCGTCGAGACAGGTCATGACTGTCGTTGCTGGATGAGGGTGAGGAGTAGCGTTTTGTCAGGGCCTTGCCTTTCTTCGGCTCCACCGGTGGTTCTTTGTCGAGAGCAGCCTCGACTAATCCCAAGCCTGCGATCGTAGATCGGTGCATGGCAGCTCGGGGATCCCCAGCTGGCGGTTGATTATTGAGTAGGTACATGGTGGCCACCATCACTGCTGCCTGCGGCGTCTTTGGGACCACGTTGCCTCGGGTGTCGACTGTCATAGAGCTAAAGTCAAGGACTTTTGCAGCTTCTATGCGTTCTTGCTTGGTGAGGTGGGCCATTCGAGATTGTCTCTTGTTGGCCACGTACTCGTTGCCCTTGGAAGAGGATCCTCCGTCGGAGGAGAGTCCGGCCCGTCGAAGGCTCGACTCATCTGCTGCCTTTTTACGCACTTAGAGTTGCACGATCGTTTGCAGCTGGCGTTTGTATTCTTCCTTAAGTAGCCAATGGTAGCACATTATCATCTCTTGCAATGTACCTGGAGGCAGGGGATTGCCCCGCAAAGCTTCTCGGCAATAGGCCCACTCGAGATCGTTGAGCCTGATCATGACACGCTCGCCGGTGTGCTCGTTCACCATGGTGGGAGGTTCGACTGCTCCTCCGTTGTTGACGGGGGCGCCGTTGGTAGGGTCGCCGTTGGGTGGTCCGCCATTGGGTATATCGCTGTTTGGCGGGTTGGCTTCATGGCCACTGTTGCCTGCATTGTCGCGATTGGCGGAGGATTCGCCTATGTTGACGACGGTGCACATGAAGAGGTTGGGGAAGCTGTTACTCCCACAACTTTCAGACCCGGAGCCGTAGGCTCCATCTTCAGTTGTTAGATCGCCCAGATCGGATTCGCGACTGTTGTCGCTGACCATATTCTCAACTATTATCGAGGTATTGAGCTCGCTGAGGGTGCCGATCGGCGGACGGAACCATGATGCTGGAGCAATCGATGGTATCGTCGGCTGGTCAGGCATATGAAGCGTGGCCATCTGACCAACTTGGAAGCGGAAGCTCCCGATCGCCAGGCTAATTCCATCGCCCACGGACTCGAAGGCCGGGCGAGTGGCCGGCGTGTGGACGGTGAATTAGAACGCGCCGAAGAGTTGGCGAATCTCCGCTGTTGCGGAGTTGTAGATCGCAGTTGATGGGGCCGAAGAAGCCGCAACATCATCACTCCCAATTCCCACAGACGGCGCCAATTGACGAGGGTTTAACTCGTCAATGCCCATTGTTATGGACTTGGGTTTTGGAGAAGGAGGGATTGCTGGAGACATCTATCGGCTAGCAAACAAGCACACAAGGGAGTCGAAGATTTACCCAGGTTCAGGCCTCGTAGAGGTCCCTACTCCTGTTTGTCTGCTCGTGGAATTATCAAAGGAATCGAGGATTACAATGGTGCATAGATGCAATCTGGCGAGGGTTGTGGAAACTAGGGTTGCGTGTGTGTTCTCCTCTCCGCCCCCTCCTAGCCTTTATATAGATAGGATAGGTCTCGGGTACCAGGTCGAGTCGGTTACAGGTTAGGGTTTTCCCCTTTGAACTTTCTATCTTTAGCTTCTTCTTGTTCTTTAAGCAATCGAGAGTATGTAGGTTACACGAGTTATCTGTTTGGCCCTTGGCGACACTGTGGGCTCCCGCTGTATTCAGGCCGTATATACATGGCTCGAGTACTTGTAGGGTATACCCATGTCACATTAAATGTGTGTTCTTTTGATAAATCACATTGGATCCACCAGAGTCATTGCATGTCTGTTATTTTCATAAACCACATGGATCCACCAGTGTTATTGAATGTGTGTTCTTTTCACAAACCACATATGGATCCACCAGTCTCATTGCATGTGTGTTCTTTTCATTAACCACACATGGATCCACTAGAGTCATTGCATGTGTGTTCTTTTCATTAACCATAGCTAGAGTCATTGCATGTCTGTTCTTTTGATAAACCACATGGATCCACTACAGTCGTTGCATGTGTGTTCTTTTCACAAACCACTTATGGATCCACTAGAGTCATTGCATGTGTGTTCTTATCCTAGAACAGCACTAGAGTCATCGCATGGGTGTTCTTTTTATAAACCACATATGGATCCACCAGAGTCATTGCATGTGTGTTATTTTCATGAACCATATGGATCCACTAGAGTCATTGCATGCACGTTCTTTTCATTAACCACACCTAGTGTCATTGCATGTGTGTTCTTTTCACAAACCACATACGGATCCACCACTATCATTGCATATGTGTTCTTTGAACAAACCACATATAGATCCACCAATGTCATTGCATGTGTGTTCTTTTCATAAACCATAGCTAGAGTCATTGCATGTGTGTTCTTTTCATTAACCACATATGGATCCACTAGAGTCATTGCATGTGTGTTCTTTTCATTAACCACGGCAAGAGTCATTGCATGTGTGTTCTTTTCATTAACCACAACTAGAGTCATTGCATGTGTGTTCTTTTAATAAACCACATATGGACCCACCAGAGTCATTGCATGTCTGTTCTTTTCATAAACCACATGGATCCACTACTGTCATTGAATGTGTGTTCTTTTCATAAACCAGATATGGATCCACCAGTGTCATTGCATGTGTGTTCTTATCCTAGACCAGCACTAGAGTCATGGCATGTGTGTTCTTTTCATAAACCACATATGGATCCACCAGAGTCATTGCATGTGTTATATTTTCATGAACCATATGGATCCACTAGAGTCATTGCATTTGTGTTCTTTTCATTAACCACGGCTAGAGTTATTGCATGTGTCTTATTTTCATATACCACATATGGATCCACCAGAGTCATTGCATGTCTGTTCTTTTCATAAACCACATGGATCCACCAGTGTCATTGAATGTGTGTTCTTTTCACAAACCACATATGGATCCACCATTGTCATTTCATGTGTGTTCTTTTCATTAACCACACATGGATCAACTAGAGTCATTGCATGTGTGTTCTCTTCATTAACCACATCTAGAGTCATTGCATGTCTGTTCTTTTCATAAACCACATGGATCCACTAGAGTCATTGCATGTGTGTTCTTTTCGCAAACCACATATGGATCCACTAGAGTCATTGCATGTGTGTTCCTATCCTAGACCAGCACTAGAGTCATTGCATGCGTGTTCTTTTATAAACCACATATGGATCCACCAGAGTCATTGCATGTGTGTTATTTTCATGAACCATATGGATCCACTAGAGTCATTGCATGTGTGTTCTTTTCATTAACCACAGAAGTCATTGCATGTGTGTTCTTTTCATAAACCACATATGGTCCACCGGAGTCATTCCATGTCTGTTCTTTTCATAAACCACATGGTCCACCAGTGTCATTGATGTGTGTTCTTTTCACAAACCACATATGGATCCAGTAGTGTCATTTCATGTGTGTTCTTTTCATTAACCACACATGGATCCACTAGAGTCATTGCATGTGTATTCTTTTCATTAACCACAACTAGAGTCATTGCATGTCTGTTCTTTTCATCAACCACATGGATCCACTAGAGTCATTGCATGTGTGTTCTTTTCACAAACCACATATGGATCCACTAGAGTCATTGCATGTGTGTTCTTATCCTAGACCAGCACTAGTGTCATTGCATGTGTGTTCTTTTCATAAACCACATACGGATCCACTAGAGTCATTGCATGTGTGTTATTTTCATAAACCAGATGGATCCACCAGTGTCATTGCATGTGTGATGTTTTCATGAACCACAGCCAGAGTCATTGCATGTCTGTTCTTTTCATAAACCACATATGGATACACTAGAGTCATCGCATGTGTGTTCTTTTCACAAACCACATATGGATACAACTAGAGTCATTGCATGTGTGTTCTTTTCATTAACCACATGGATCCACTAGAGGCATTGCATGCATGTTCTTTTCATTAACCACATATGGATCCATGTGGTTTATGAAATGAACGTTGATGGTGGCCGTTAGATCGCCTCTAATGGTGGCCGTTAGATCGCGTCTTCTAGAAGGCTCGCCCTTGTGAAGAACTAGTTGTCTGATCCGATTGTTTCAGACCGTTCGATTGGGGCGCATGGACGAATAAGATGGTTCTTCGTAAGAGCGATCCATGAGTAGGTTGTTCTGCGACATGATTGGATGCGCTTACATTTTCACTTATATTAGTATTATTTCCACTCCCCTATAGCCTACTAGTAATATCATAGAGCTCGTGAGTGAGCATGTCTACTCCTCTCCTCCTCCACCACACATCACCGTGCCCGGACGAAGCCACCTTCTTTCGTACGCCATGCCCGAACAACAGCCGCTGATTCTTGGGTTGCTATCTTCATGCTAAGAAATCATTTTACAAGCTTTTGAATTTATCTTACATATTCCTGCTATTCTCCGATCTAACTGCTGATCTTTTATCCGATTTCTCGACGAACTTCAGATGTGGGAGATGCTGCAGCCCAAGAATCTGGAGATGTTCGCGCACAACTTCGCAGGGACGTTCCCGTTCGTGTGCTCCCACCCAGGATTCTTTCGCCATTACTCCTACCACGAGCTCCTGCTCCACGAGCTCGCCTGCCCGCACGACGTGTGCTCCTACATGAAGACGGGTTGCAACTACACCAGCCCGCCGGTAGAGCTCGTCGTCCACCTTGCAGAGGAGCACTTGATCAAAGTGATTAGGATCTCATACGACCATGCCCAACTTCTCCAACAGCAGGTGTCGTTCAGCACGCCGCCGGCTAATTTTCCAGGAGGAGGACGACTCTGTTTTTGTCCTGACCATCACCACCGGTGTTTCGAGAACCAGAGCTAGGCCCACCTTCGTGTGTGCAGTATGCGTCGGGTTAGTCTCGAGCGTCTAGCCCCTATACATGGTGCGCATGTGGGAGAACGCCCAACCAGCATCGTCCGATAGCATTCTTGTGCTAGCCGAGGCGCCGAGCTGCCAACACCACGGGAGGTGGACTATGCAGACCTAAGGTCGATCCTATGTGTGCCATCTCAGTACCTTGTCAGTGCTGGACCGAATAGGTAGATGCATCTCTATATTTGTATCGAGAAGACCGACAGGTAAATGTAGTACTTATGTTGTCGTTACTGTTAGACTTAAGCGATGCTTCTCAGGTGCATAGAGCATACGTGTTGTGCGAATGTACCCTAGTTGTAGTTTTTAGTACTCCTTAATAATTCGACGAATTATTGGTCCCATCAGCTTGTTGTTGTCACGGTGCAAAGTCTACTTTCTCTGGACAGACTAGCAATACCGCGTGCTCCCGCATGTCAGTGTCACGTGTTCCG
This sequence comes from Avena insularis, assembly GCA_023614405.1. Lineage (NCBI taxonomy): Eukaryota > Viridiplantae > Streptophyta > Magnoliopsida > Poales > Poaceae > Avena > Avena insularis. Next base: position 305,847,314 of record CM042694.1, read on the forward strand.
TGGGCCCACCTGCCAGTGTCATGTTGCCCTTACTTCTCTTCCTTCCCCTTGAAGCCACTGTCCGCACTTCTCTTCCATCCCACCACTACCATCTGATGGTTGTAATCTGATTTTCGTTGGATTGTTTACGTGTAATCTACGTGGAATAATGGAACATGCAAATGTCACAGACATAATTTCTAAAGTGGAAGCACTTACACACTGCTATTGAACATATTTCTCAATATAGCTCGCCAAACTCATTACAATAATTGTACTCGCACTAAACACAACTGAAATTGCAACCAACCTAAACAACATCTAAACCCACATCACAGCAATGTCATCGCACTCCACCTTGATTGGTGACACCGCCGTGCCCTTCCCAGCGACATCCACTCCTGGTTGTGGCTTGCCCTTCGCCAAGGAGGCAACAATGGCGTTCTGCATTACTTTTTCCCCGTCGTTCTCCACATCAGAATAAACAATGACAAAGGGGACGGGGTTGGCATGGACCGAGCCCCGTTGTGTCTAGCGGCTCGTGCTCGAGCTCGACGCCGCATCAGTCCTTCTACAGGTATGAGGGTCCGCGATCAGAGACGTAGCATTGTCGTTCCACTCAAGAAACCATGGCCATTTGATACTTCGATGTTAGGATCTTGGGGTGGATCCATCGTGGCGAGCCCGACCGGGAGTGGTGGAGCGGATGGATCTGCCGGCGCGAGCCGTGACATATTCCGAGGGAGTAAGAGTGTGGGCCAGCCGTGACATATTCCGAGGGAGTAAGAGTGTTATGTACGCGGGCAAGGTGCCAAAAAAATTCGTCCAATGCACGCGAGAGGGTCTTTGAACCATGAAGGCGCGAGGTTTGGTTGACAAGTCCGCACGCTAGGTCCCCCACCTGTCAGCCGAATGTGAACAATAGGATTCTGCCCGAGTTATTAAGTGGGATAAATCACGCTTCACTGTGCCACTACTCTGACATCCAAAGGCTCCTATTTCCTGCCCTTACTCCCCTCGCTCATGGCTCGCAGACCATGCAGTTCGTCTCGGGCGGAATCAGGGTCGGCTCAACGCCATTAGGCGGGTGCCCCCATCAGGTACCGGAGGATGCCCTATGGTTACTACCCCGATATGCTGTGTTTGTGCAGTGAGAAGATGCCGAGATGGATTTCGTGGACCGACGAAAATACTACAGGAAAATTCAGCAACTCCAGCATCAGAGCGATAAGTTCCTACTGTAGGTAAAATGGTAACCTGGATCTCGAAAGCATAATGTAATTCTTTTTTTGTTTCCTTCGATCTACTTCATAGGAAGGGAGGGGAACTAGCTATGACAAGTTTATGTGGATCGAAAAGCCACTGATAGGTTTTCACAAAGAGCTTGTTCAGGATCTGCATGATACTGTGTGGGACAAGAAAGAGGAGATTCGTGCATTGGAGCGAGGGATCCGGGAGCTTCACTAGGTGCAAGGGAGGCAGGAGTAGGGAGGTGGTGAGACAAACAGGCTCAATATTAGGCTAGATAGTAAAAACAGTTTCCTCATTATCTGGACATTATTTGTGGCCTTTGCAGTATATGTTGCCATGTCATTGTCCAGTAGTTGAAATAAGTTGCTGCTTCGTGGAGTGTAGCAGTCAGCTTAAAACTTGTTTTTTAGCTTAGAACCTTATCATAAGAGAAATGCCAATAGCAGGGATTTATTAAGCGCCTATAAATAATTCATGTATGTGCCATTAACATCCATCGATTTTGGAGACCCCTTAATAGCTCAGCTATCGCGGTCGAGGTGGTGTGATTGTTCAGATAGTAGTGGCACAGTCACAATTTCGGATTCAACTAGTGGCCTCAGCCGTATCCAATCCTCAAGTCACGATACATTTTACTCCGAGTACGGGAGGCAGATTGTTTCGCCCGACAAGTTCCACGCACACAGCTCCAGAGTTTAACCGAACTACATATATAGGTTCAAGTTCAATACATTATTAGGCTTCTACACTGCTAGCCTTCTTCCTTTGCCTGGGTCACAACTTTCTTCATCTTGCCTTCACGTCCACTGGCTTCTTCATTTCCTATCGTCTCCCTCTTCCTAGGTGCCAATTTTCTAACCTTCACGTACCCTGCATCTCCGGGTCGAGGCAAGTCAGGCCAATCAGCACCAGAATCGTGTCCAGCATCATCACTCCACTCGTTTTAGTTTTCTTCCCACAACAAAATCATGGAGTCAGTTGTCTTGTTTCTTACCTTGCGCTTCCTGTAAAAAACAGAACATGGATTACTACCTTATATCTACAGACTATAAACAATTTTTTTTGAATGTAGCATCTCATACCTAGGTTTCGGAGCATTAAGGGGACAACCCGCAGCTCTATGGCCTACAAGATGGCAGGTCTTGCATCTGTTTTTCCCTTCTTGCTAGCATAGAAAGCCGAACCCTTCTTCTCGAGAAAATTCTTAAACATATTCACCCAGGGTCTTCCTCTGCCCCTTTTTGTAACTGGATGGCAAAGCTTGAAACTCAGTTGGACTTGAGGCCATTGAGATGGGTCTGTACATGGCTGGACGGATCCAGCGAACGCAACTTTGAACTTTTCCATAGAGTAGTAGTCTGACAAATACTGATCCAAATGTGGTAGAGTTCTTTTGTGCACCAAGAAGGCCAAAGCACAGTTGCAAGGTTTCCCGGTAAGCTACCACTCTAAGCAGGTGCATTCTCGCAGCTGGATATTCACAACATCTCTTTTGACACTCTTGGACATATTGACCACCTCACAGCTATTGCTGGTTGACGGGAGAACCCTAAGATGAGCAAGTCCTTGGCTTCTCTTATGTACTTATTGTACAACTAGCGGTAGCATATGTCCTCTAAGTCTCCTATCGATCTCTCTCCTTATATTTAACAACTTCAAGATCATACCACGTATGTTGTCCATTAAGATATGAACAGGATGCACTTTTATGTCCTTCACCCAGTTATTCAGGAATTCTGCAAGGTTGTTGTTTACGTAATCAACTTTGATGCCAGGGTTGAATTGACTCCTCTTTTATAGCTGCGAATGATGGACAGCTAAGTACTCTGGAAGTTCAGGGGCTTCCGCCAAAATCTTGCTCATGAAATATTCGCTGCTACTAGGTTTGTAAGATGTAGCAGCAGCAAACATGTAATGAAATACGCTGTCTGCGTAGTGTGAGTACAAGTTGAGCATCATATGGGCATGGCATTCTCTACCTTCAGCTCGCGGGAACACCTCCTTCAATCCATTCGTCAGCCCTTTGCATGCATCCATGGATATAGCCAATGGATCCATGTGTCCTATTGATCTCTTGAGCTGCCTCATAAACCAGACCCAGTTTTCCTCTGTTTTTGTTTCAAATAGCCCGAATGCCACTGGGAACATACAGTTGTGACCATCAAGTGTTGTGGTAGATGGCAGGCAGCCTTTCCATTTCCTAGTTAGGACAATGTTGTCTACACTCAGATATGGCTTACAACCGTCCTTGAATCCCTGGATGCAAGGTTTAAGCGCCATGAAAATCTTTTGAAATAAATTTTACCACGTATTGATTCGGTGTCAATATCCACAACACTCCTCGGACACCTTTCTTGTACCTTCGCCTTGAAGTTGTACAGCATCCTGAAGCTATCGGTCCAATCCCAGTGCAAGACCCTCAGAGTTTTCTCTTTACCTTTCCAAACCGTGTAATACGGTAGGACAATGTTGTATTTAGAACAAGGCTAGTCTGAATATTCTTCGCGGTCTCCTTAGGGTTATCCTTTAGTATGGACATAGCTTGTATAGCCACCCACTCCGTACCAGCCATTGAGGATTTCAGTTTGCTGCCTATCGGACACATGTGTGGAGGGCCCATTTTGTTCACCTGGAACATAGATTCATTTAAAAGATAAGCGGAGTCGACTCATTGCCAGAAAGATCTTGCACAATAGTTGTAGTTATAGAGTGAAAAGAGAGAAAGTTCTAATGGTTTGTTGCATTCATTGCCCCAGTACCCTAATTGCCTTCGACGCAGGTAACGCTCTTGCTATGATCCTCCATGGACAATGTACCTCGACCCGTCCATTCATCCACGTTAACTTGCAAATGGCCTCATTCCTCTAGGCAGTGTTCTTTAGTCAATGAATGTCGAACTCTCCCTTGATACAAAAATGCTGGAACGACATCCTAAACTCATGCATGCTCCTGAACTCGATGCCGACCAAAATTATAGGATACTCGTGGTCATGTTTCATTTGTTCTACTTCAACACCAATATGATCGACTGGAATGCTAGCCTCATCGTTAAGTTCCTCGTCTATTTCATCATCACTAGATTCTTGATCCTCTACAGTGCACTCTTCTTCATCTGATTTAGAATCTTGGCCATCGTCTCTAATGCCTAGTATTGCACACATCATAATGACTCCCATGGGTGGGGCTGCACCATCATCTCCACCCAGATGGACCGGAACATTGCCCCAATCTACCTCATCGGCAACTCTATTTTTTCTCCGAGACACTCGGTTGGTTCTGCTGCAACCACATGGGGTGGTCTTATGTTTGCATGCATCCAAGGTTCTTCAGTACACAAATAGCAGTCAGAATCTATTTCATCTTGACTGTACAGAACCCTCTTGCTCCTCTTGTGTACATCCTCCTTCCCGATCTAATCTTTCCTGATGCTATTAGTAGGGCTTGACATCTACATTCCATTCCCCATCGAACTAGGATTTTTGCTGCTGCTCTTGGGTGTGATATCCTTCCTGCTTCCACTCACGAGTGTTGGCTCCAGGGTGCTGGCATTATTGCCTGACCTCTGCGGCGTGTTCTTCTTCGAATTAGCCCTTTTGCTGCTACTATTGGGCGTGTTCTCCTTCGTGCTGGCATTATTGCCTGACCTCAGTGGCATGTTCTGCTCCAAATTAGCATTTTTTCTGCTACCACTGGGTGTGGTAGCCTCCGTGCTGGCCATCTTTGCCTTTTTGTTACCACTCCTTGGAGTGTTCACCACCGTGCTCGCCCTCTTAGCGTTTTTTTGCTACCATTCGGTGGGGCATTTTGACTGGATCTCAGGGGTGTACTCTATGGCGTGGTGCCTTTTTTCGTGCGACTCTTGGGTATCCTCTTCTCTGGCGTGGTCTCCTTGGTGATGTTCTTCTTCGGGGTGCCCTTTCTGGGGATGCTCTTCTTGCTCCTCTTTATGACGCTCCTCTGTAAGGTTCTCCTCTGTTCGAAGCTACCCTCAATGGCACAATCCCTAGTGATGCCATGGATCAGGTCATGCATGCCTTATACAAGTCCATCATCTCTATTGTCAAAATCTAGTTTCTCTCCAACCATTTGAACTATCAAGTGGATGTACACTTCACCTCTATAACCTTTCCTTGTAAACGGTACGACTAAATCATTGGTTTCTTTCAGTTCTATAGCCTTTTTGCTCCTGTAACCAAAATATACCAAATGTGCTACCTGGGAGGACCCCCACAACACCTTCACATGTAACGATGTCATCAAGTCAGATAACTATACCACTTTAGGATTGTATCTACCAAGGATTACATCAAACTCGTCATAGAATTTTTCTGTGCCATCATCTAATTTTCAGTATACTCCTCAACACCGATCGAACAATTACTTTGCCATCATCAGGTTTTGCAGGATAGAAACCTCCAAGAGGTACGAGAGGTGGAGAGGCACCATCAGACCCAGCCATAATGCCACCGTCGCCATCACCACCATCATCATTAGCTGGAGAAACCTCGGTGGAAGTACTAGGACCAGGAGCAAGGCGAGGGCCCTTAGTAGTGGGAGCTACAATACCTAGTGGACAGGCAAGGCCATGGCTAACAGCAGCCACAATAGGAGCAGCTGCGGCCACGCCACATCAATGATCAGGAGCATTTCCCACAACAGCAATGTTTCAAGTGCTAGCAGAGTCCAGACCATGAGCTAGCTCCAGACCAACAGCTCGCTGAACCTGAGCACGAGTTCGAGGAGGACACAAGGCAGCAGTCTTGGCAACAACAGTGGGGCAGCCTCCGGAAGCCTTAGTTTGCTCAACAGCGGCAGGTATTGGGTCAACAGTGGCCAGATCAACAAAAACACGCGGACGGCCAGTACCAGCAGATTCCAAAGAAGGGGTTCGCACAACTTGAGCACGGTTTCAAGGAGGAGTAGCACACAAGGAAGCGGTCTTCTCAACAATAGAGGGGCAGCCTCCGGAAGCCTTAGTTTGCTCAACAACGACATGGATTGGGTCAGCAGCAGCCGGAGCAACAACACCACAGGGACGACTAGTACCAGCAGATTCTAGAGCTGAGTTTTGCACAACTTGAGCATGGTTTCGAGGAGGATCAGCACACAAGGCAGCGGTCTTGGCAACAACAGCGGGGAAGCCTCCAGAAGCCTTAGTTTGCTCAATAGCCGCATGGATTGGGTCAGCAGCAACACCACGGGGACGACTAGTACTAGCAGATTCCAGAGCAGAATTTTGCACAACGGCAATACAGCGACTCCTATGAGGAGGTTGTCTGACAGAAGCATGGCGCAGACGAGGAACCATATTTTGCTCAACAGCGGTAGGGGTTCGAGTTAGACCACCATGTCCAATAATAGCTGGGCGACTCCCAGTAGTAGGAGCTTCCACATCCAGTATTTTACAAATCAGCATAACCACATGAAGCCCACAAAACTGTTTCATCAACCCAATTAGCTGACTGTCACATGCTATAGGAACCGTGAAGCCTCATTCATCCATGAAGTCAAACCGTGCAGTCTGCTCCGGCCCCATTTCAGCATGTTCACGCACAGCAGCAACCATACCAGGGATAGTGCATAACTGCACAGGTGCTACTTCCATCTTCAGACTGCGAGTTTGATTCCACTTGCTCTTCCCATCTGCTAATTTAGTGTGGTAGTCGTAGAGAGTGACCAGAATCGTGTATTTGGGTTCAGCGGAGATCCTACTTGATAGAAAATTGGGGACAAAAGATAAGAATTGTTTGTCAGTGTTGTGCTAGCAAATAATTCTAGGTTCGATCTATCTCTGTAATGCCAATAGCTAGCTAGCAGTTATAGATAGTGCAAATAGCAAAGAGAAGAGTAGCTCACCCGTAATTAGCCATAAGTACTTCTTCCTCGGCAATAGGATCTTCCATCCTTCGTGCTGCTTAGCTCATCGATGCTAGAGGCAGGCTAGAGCGTCGCAACGGCTGGAATGGCATTCAGCATTCGAACTCGGTACCAGTGAGTAGGCGCAGCAACTTGTCGCCGGAAGTCAAATGCCCGAAGGGATCATTCTGGTTGGAGGGGGATTTCGACACCGCCGGTGCTAGGGTTCATGCGAAAGGAGGGAGTGGATTTGTGAATTTGGTCAATGCACCAAGCTCCTTTAGTCCCTCGTTTTGCCTACATGGTTACCACCATGGCGCTTCATCCACGGACATATTATCGACATGAGGGTCCCACCGCTCACTTCACGGGCAGTTTCACGGAATGTTTGGATTTGGTAGGAGTGAGATGAGTTTGCCTCGAAATGGCCCATCTCGGTAGTTGGTGGCCCAACATTTCGAAACGCGGCAATTTCAGGCAACTTAGGTACCAGGATGCACTCGCCCGGGAACTTTGATACCGCAAACGAACAAGCCCCTTCTCCACGGCACTCTGCTACATCAAGCTATGCTGGTGATTTCTTCTCAAGCCCTCAAGCAAGGCGAGATGAACACCGTCATCACGCAAGAGCACTAGTGATCCAACAAGACCAACCACATGAATAACCATGAGTAGAACCTCGAGTGTAACCCCAAGTTCACTATCCATGTCTGCAAGACATTCTCTCAACAACAAGTGATGGCTCCAACTTGGAAGAACAAGCTTGTCGTCGACGTGAAGCTCTTCAATGCCCTCCTCATTGTCACCACTATCATGAGCATCAATGCCGACACCATGGTCACCATGATGAGCCTCCTCCACCACATCAAGACATGGAGCGTCAAATTGTACATGTGGAACGACACCAAGCACGTCTGATGCAGCCTGTCCTATGGACGCTCGTACATCTACACCACCAAGTCCCCCAAGTGGACCAATGACTTGAGCCTGAGATAAACTACTACAAGCTAAGGTTAACTCGCTCTTCTCCTCGTGTGACTTTGATACATCTTTGGATGGATTGCTACTTCATGCAACTACACTATGCATTATCAGCTACAATGCCCCCACGGATGAAGGACAAGGAGGAGAATGAGAAGAAGATGCTTCTAGAGCTGAAGCCCCGGAGTCTCGAGCATTGAAGCCCAGAGTCTCTGGCCACCAAGCCTGGAGTCTCTAGACCCCTGCCTGGAGCATTTAGTATACCCCCGTAGAGTCTTAACTGGAGAGCATCACCACCCCCGGAGTCTCCATGCCCCCCAGAGTCTCTGGCTTGCTGCCCCGGAGTCTCCGACCATCGACCTCGGAGTCTCCACCCTAGGACTCTGGCCACGACTCCGGACCCCTTGCTAGAACTCTCTGTATGCCGCCCCGGAGTCTGAGCTCCACCTCGGAATCTCCGGTCACCCTGGAGTCTCTGGCCCCCTGACCCCAGAGTCTCTGGTGTGAGTCAGTCAGGCATGTGAAAGGCCTTTTGGGCCTTCAGCCCATGTAACCCCAAATCTGTCCAGACTTTACCCTTTATTGCCTAAACTACCCTTGAACTAGTGGCTGGCCTATATATAGTCCCCCACCTCTATTGCAAACCCTAGGCTTGATATTTGGAATTAGTGGACACCCCTTGTGGACCTATCTAGTTCTAGCCTCATGCTCCTTTGACAAAGGAGCACCAAATATCACAAACCTTGTTGGAGTTTGCATCGTGCCTTCGTGTTGTACTAGGCCTAGGCATCGGAGTCCATTTGCCTAGACGTCAAGATCTCACCGAGTCTCCCTACTCGTTGTGCCGGTTCGAGAGAGGGTCCTCCGCCCGACGCTGATCCTAGGGATTGCGCTGGACCGGTCACCGCTGGCGTAAGCTATTGGTGTGTATCGTGGATTTGCGTGTGTGTGTTCATCGTGTTCTTCGTGCGTGAGTCTGTGGATTTCATCATATCCCTCATCCCCCTCCTTGTTTTCAAGGGATTCGTGAAAGATCGGGCCACCCTTGAGGTTTGCCCTCAACAACATCAAGAGGCTCAAGACCATAATCTTCATCATGAGGCCCAAGTGGCTAACCCATGTCACCAACCGAGGAATGAGCCTACCCTTCACCCACAACTGCGGCAAGAGGCTCCACATCCTCATCAACCTCATGAGGCCCAAGTTCCTCAACCTCGACAACCGCACCTAGAGAAAGAGAAAGCTCATCAACAACTGTGCCAAGAGCAAGATCCCCAACAATGTCGCAAGTACCAAGTTCCACCTCCCCAAACGCGGCTCAACAACTGCAAGCGCAACAACAATATCACCAAGATCGTCGCAATGATTGCATGGAATATGAAGACCATCAACGTTATGGCAACCGTCGTTACCGTGACCGCAATGAGGAAGAAAATTTTGGCAAGCTCAAGTTCACCATGCCCAAGTTCGCTTCTAGTGATCTCAAGAATACCTCTCATGGGCACTCAAGGTCGACAAAATCTTCCGCATGCACAACTATAGTGATGAGAAGATGGTAGCCATGGCATCTCTTGAGTTTTATGATTATGCCAACGGGAACAAGTATAAGTTGCTCGTGAAGCAAGAGGAGAGCCTCCAATCAACACTTGGCACGATATGTAGGATCATATGAGATCACATTTTGTTCCTTCACTACATGCACCTCTTCAACAAGCTTCAAATGCTTAACCATGGGACAAATACTATGGAAGAGTACTTCAAGCAAATGGAGCTCAACATGATCTATGCCAACATGATCCGTGCCAACATTGGAGAGCGCGAAGAGGAAACAATGGCACGTTTCATCATTGGCTTGAACCATCCAATCAACAAATCATTGAGTTCCAAAAGTACAACAACATGGTTGAGATTTTGCATAATGCAACAAAGGCCATGTGTCAAGTGCAAGAGTACATCAAATACAAACAAGCCCAAGACGTACTTCACCTATAAGCAATCTCCAACCTCTACAACAACAAACTTCAAGGGAAGCCCCTCAAGTACCCCCAAGCCTCCATTTAAGCCCAAACTTCCTCAAGGAAAAGCGCCCCCAAGTGGCAAGCAAACCGTGGATGACCCGCCATTCAACGACGAATGCTAAAAGTGTGGAGGCAAAGGACACAAGTCAGCCAAATGTGGCTATACCAAAGTCGTGTTCATTTAGGACAATGGAGACGAGGAATACTTGAGTGAAGATGAATTTTATGCATGAGTCAAAGAAGCAATGGCAAGGCAACATGTTGAAGATGACCAAGAATTCCTCATGTGTGAGAATGATGCAAATTCATCGCTTGTCGCCACAAGAGTCTTAACCACTCAAGCCCAAGAGCATGAAGATCAAAGATCCAACATCGTCCAAACGCGTGCCGGCATCAATCGGAAATCCATTACAGTTATCATCGATGGAGGGAGTTGCCACAATCTTGCAAGCACCAAGTTATGTGAGAAGATCAACCTCACCCTCCATCCACACAAGCACCCATACCATGTCCAATGGCTGAGTGGCCAAGGGTCCATGAAGATCAAGCACACCATCTCGATAATATTCTCAATTGGACCATACAAAGATACTGTGGAGTGTGATGTGATTCCCATGATGGTATGCCATATGGTGCTTGGTAGACCGTGGCAATATGAAAAATGTGCTCTACATGATGGTCGCACAAATGTGTATACCTTCAAATGGCTTAACAAGACAAGTGATGACTCCTAGCTAAATAATTGTGGACAATGCAAAGGCTTTAGCAAGGGTGCAAACCAAAAAACCACATTGTGAGAAGAGTGGTGAGCGAGAGAACCGCCATATAGCGAGTGAGAGCCACAAGCCAAACCCGAGTTTGAAAACTAAGAGTGTTCTTCTTGCCACCAAAAGTGAAATGAGAGAAGTGAGGAATAACCCATCTATCTTGCACTATGTCCTCATTTGCAAGGGACTAGCGCAAGGAACTAATGCTTGACAAATATTCCTCCCTCTTTGATGTATATTTTGCAGGAATTCAAGGACGTGTTTCCTGAAGAGCTACCACATGAATAACCTCCTCTTCGTGGAATCAAGCATCGCATTGACCTCATACCCGCGCACCTCTACCAAACCGCGTCGCATACTGCAAGAATCTAGAGGAGACAAAGGAGATCGAACGCTAAATCAACCAACTCGTCTCCAAAGGTTTGATCCAAGTAAGCACTAGTCCAAGTGCGGTACCCGTGATTCTTGTCCCAAAGATGGATGATACGTTGTGGTTATGCATGAACTGACATCCAATCAATGCTATTACCATGTGTTATAGACATCCTATAACATGTCTTGACGACATGTCTAATGAGTGATTGGACCTACTATTTTCTCGAAAATCGATCTTCGTAGTGGCTACCACCAAATATGCATGGCGGAAGGTGATTAGTGGAAAACTGCCTTCAAGACCAAACTTGGTCTCTATGAATGGTTGGCCATGCATTTTGGCCTATCTAATGCCCCATCCACCTTCATGCGCCTTACAAATCACATTTTGAGATCTCTCATTGGAAAAAGTGGTGTTGTCTATTTTGACAATATGCTTGTTTATAGCAAGTCGCTTGAGGAGCATGTTATATGTGTTAAGGAGGTTTTGCAAATCCTAAAATGAAAAGCTATATGCTTACCTTCCCAAGTGCACTTTTGATACATACAAGTTTATTTTTCTTGGTTTTGTTGTCTCTTCGAATGATATTGAAGTTGATATTTCTAAAGTCAAATACATAAGTGATTGGACCATTCCCACAAATGTGAGTGAACTTTGAAGTTTTCATGGTTTGACCGGTTTCTATCGTTGATTTGTGAAAGATTTCTCTACCATTGCTTGTCCTCTCAACGAGTTGACCAAAAATAATGTCACCTTTGTTTGGGGAAAAGCACAACAAAAGGCCTTTGATGAGCTCAAAAAGAGGCTCACCAAAGCACCTCTCCTTGCTTTACCGGATTTCACAAAATCTTTTGAGATAGAGTGTGATGCTAGTGGTATTGGCATTACAGGAGTCCTCATGCAAAATGGGTGTCCTATTGCAGAGCTTTTTGCCTTAGTCTGTGTCCTTCAAGTGTGGCAACACTATCTTTGGCCTAAGGAATTTATCATACATTCCGACCATGAGTCGTTGAAATATCTCAAAGGCCAAGACAACTTGAGTGAAAGTCATGCTAAGTGGGTTGAGTTCATGGAGTCTTTTCCTTACATCGTCAAGTATAAGAAAGGCAGAGATAATGTAGTTGCGGATGCCTTGTCCCGCAAGAACACAGGCCTTCTTACGCGCCTCAAAGTAAACATGTTGGGTCTTGATGATATAAAAAAATTGTATTCTTCCGACCTATTCTTTGGACCAATATTCGCAAAGTTTTCAACTAACAAAGGATTAGATGACTTCTATTTGCATAAGGGTTTTCTCGTTAAACAAAACAAGCTTTTCATTCCGAAGTCATCTATACAAATTTTGCTTCTCCAAGAGTCTCATGGTGGAGGCCTTATGGGTCACTTTGGTTGTGACAAGACATATGATATGGTCTCCACACACTATTATTGGCCCAAGATGAAGTGCGATATGGAGCGCCACGTCCAACGATGCACTACATGTGTCCAAGATAAGTCTAAGCCAAACCCTTTTGTTCTTTATATGCCATTGCCTATTCCTCATGCACCTTTGTCGGACATTAGCATGGACTTTGTGTTAGGATTGCCTAGGTCTAAGCATGGTCATGATTCTATATTTGGCATAGTGTAGCACTTTTCCAAAATGGCACACTTCATCCCATGCCATAAGGCATATGATGCTTCACATATTACAAATCTGTTTTTCAAGGAAATAGTTCTTCTTCATGGTGTGCCAAGAACAATCGTCTCCGACCACAACGTCAAATTCATGAGCTACTTCTGGAAGACGCTAATGTCCAAGCTCGGTGTTAAGCTCTTCTTCTAGTTTGCCTCGCATCCTCAAACAAATGTCCAAACCGAGGTCATCAACCGAAGCTTCGGAATATTCATTCGCATGTTGATCAACAAGAATCTTAAGGATTGGGAGGAATGCATTCCACACGTCAAGTTTGCCTACAATAGAGCCAAGCACTCCACCACAATGAAGATCCCATTCATGATCTTCTACGGGTTTGAGCCCCTCACCGTGCTCAACATTCTACCACTTCCTCCATGAGCGCACCAACATGTAAGTCCACAAGCGCCCAAGCCAGGAAGAAACTACACGAAGACACAAGAGCTACTATCCAGCAACAAGTGCTTCACCAAGATTCAAGGCTAAACAAGACCAAGAAAGAGATGATCTTTGAAGAAGGTGACCTTGTGTGGATACACTTAAGCAAAGACCACTTCCCCAATGATGGTGACTCCAAGCTCAAGCCAAGGGGAGATGGTCCCTTCAAAGTCCTCAAGAGGATCAACAACAATGCCTATGTCATCGAGGCTTATTATTTTGTGGCCCCAAAGTTGTCGGGAAAGTGCATTGCAGGGTCCTACTTGCATGTAATTGCCGGGTTTCGCAAAGTTGGGCTACCAACTACCGAGAGGGGCCATTTTGAGGCAAACTCATGTCACCCATACCAAATTCAAACATTCCATCAAACTGCCCCGTGAAGTAGACAGTCGAGTCTCTCATGTCAGTACTCTATCCATGACACGAGCGCTAGCACGGCAACCACGTAGGAAAAATGAGGAACTAAGGGCCTTGGTGCATTGACAAAATTCACAAATTCACTCCCTCCTTTCCCATGAACCCTAGCACCGGCAGCGGTGAAATCCACCATCTAACCAGAATGATCCCTTTGGACATTTGAATTTCAGCGCCAAGTTTCTGCGCCCAATCGTTGATCCTGAGGTCTAATGCTGCATGTCATGCCCGCTGTTGCGAGGCTCTAGCCCGCCTTCGCCACCGACGAGCTGAGCAACACGGGGGATGGCAGATCCTACTACCAAGAAAGAAGAAGTTCTGGCTACATGGGGGGTGAGCTACTCTTCTCTTTGCTATTCACACTAACTATAATTGCTAGCTGGCTATTGATATTGAAAAGATAGATCAAACCTAGAATTGTTTGCTAGCCCAACGCTGACAAACAATTCTTATCTTTTATCCCCAAATTTCTATCAAGTAGGATCTCCACGGACCACCCTTACATGGTTTCGATAACACGGTATTCACCGCCTAAATTAGCAAATGATAAGGGCATGGTATGGACTTAATTGTCTCGGGATGGAAGAAGCACCTGCACAGATCTGCACTATCCTTGGTATGGTTGTTGCTCTGCATAAACATGCTGAAATAAAGCCAAAGCAGACTACACAGTTCAGCTTCATGGATGAACGAGGCATCATGGTTCTTATAACGTGTGATAGTCAGCTAACCAGGATGATGAAAAAATCTCTTGGGCTTCACATATTTGTGCTAAATTGTGAAATAGTGGATGTGGCAACTGCTTCTAGTGGGAGTCGCCCTGCTATTTTTGAACAGGGTGGTCTAACTCGAACTCCTGCTGCTGGTAAGAAAAATGTGGTTCGTCTTCCATGCCATGCTTCTGTCGGGCAACCTCCTCCTAGGAGTCTCCCTGCTATTCTTGGACAAGGTGGTCTAACTCAAACTCCTATTGCTGGTAAGCAAAATGTGGTTCGTCCTATGCACCATGATTCTGTTGGGCAACCTCCTCGTAGGAGTCCCCGTATTGCCATTGTGCAAACCCCTGCTATGGAATTTGCTGGTACTGGTCGTCCCCGTGGTGTTTTTTCTTTGGCTGGTGCTGACCCAATCCCTACCGCTGTTGAGCAAACTAAGGCTTCAAGAGGCTACCCCACTGTTGTTGCCAAACTGTTGTCTTGGGTCGCTCCTCCTCGAACCCGTGCTCAAGTTCAACGGGCTGTTGTTGCGGCTACTCCAAGCCTTGTTGTTGTGGAGCAAGCTCATGGTATGGACTATGCTAGTACTCGAAGCACTGCTATTGTGGGAACTACTCGTGGTCGTCGATGTGGCGTGGCAGCAGCTGCTCGTATTGTAGATTTCGTTAGACGTGGCCCTGCTTGTCCACCAGGTATTGTAGCTCCTGCTACTAAGGGCCCTCGCCTTGCTCCTCCCGCTGATACTTTCACCGAGGTTGTTGTAGCTACCGACGACGCTGGTGATGGGGACGGTGGCGTTGTGGCTAGGTCTGATGGTGCCACTCCACCTATCAAACCTCTCGGTGGTTTTGGTCCTACAGAACCTGGTTATTGCAAAATACGAGTTCGTATTGGTGTCAAGAAGTTCACTGCAAAATTAGATGATGGCATAGAAAATTTCTAAGACGACTTTGATCTAATGCTTGGCAGATAAGATCCTAAAGTGGTAAAGATATATGACCTGATGGCAGCATTACATGAGAAGGTGGTGTGGGGGTCCTCCCAGGTGGCACATTTGGTATATTTTTGTTACAAGACTGAAAAGGCTACACAACTGAAAGTTACCAGTGATTTAACCATATTGTTTAGAAGAAACATAGTAACCGTGAAGTGTACATCTACTTGATAGTGCAAGTGGTTGGAGAGGAATTGGATTTCAACAATAGAGATGATGGACTTGTACAAAACATCTGTGACCTGCTCGATGGCATCACTAATGGTTGTGCAACTAAGGGTAGCTTCGAACGGAGGAGAGTCTTACAGAGGAGCATCATAAAAGAGGAGCAGGAAGAGCATCCCCAGAAAGTGCACCCCGGAGATGAACATCACGAAGCAGACCACGCTAGAAAGAGGACACCCAAGAGTTGCACGAAAAATGGCACCACACCGCAGAGTACACCCCTGAGATCCAGTCAAAATGAGACACCAAACAGTACCAACAAAAATGCTAAGAGGGCGAGCACGGTGGTGAACACACCTAGGAGTGGTAGCAAAAAGTCTAAGATTGCCAGTACGGAGGATACCACACCCAGTAGTAGCAGAAAAAATGCTAATTTGAAGAAGAACATGCTGCAAAGGTCCGGCAATAATGCTAGCATGAAGGAGAACACACCCAATAGTAGTAGCAAAATGGATAATTCAAGAAGAACACGCCATACAGGTCGTGCAATAATGCCAGCACAAAGGAGCCAACACCCATGAGGGGAAGCAGGAAGGAGATCACACCCAAGAGTAGTAGCAAAAAGGATAGTTTGTTGAGGAATAGAATGCAGATGTCAAGCCCTACTGATACCATCAGGAAAGATTCCATTGAGAAGGAGGATATACACAAGAAGAGAAAGAGGGCTCTATACAGTTGATATGAAATAGAATCTGACTGATGTTTGTCTACTGAAGAACATGGGATACGTGGAAATGTAAGACTACCCATTGTGGTTGCAGAAGAACTAACTGAGTGTCTAGGAGAAAACAGAGTTGTCGGTGAGGTAGATTGGGCCAATGTTGGTGCAGCCCCACCTGGAGTCAATATGATGTGTGCGATAGGCGTTGGAGACGATGGCCAAGATTCTGAATCAGATGTAGAAGAGGGCACTGTAGAGGATCAAAAATCTGGTGATGATGAAATAGACGAGACACTTAATGATGAGGCTGGCATTCCAGTCGATGATTTGGGTGTCGACATAGAAGATATGAAACATGACCACGAGGGTCCTATAATTTCGGTCGGCATCGACTTTAGGAGCATGAATGAGTTTAGGATTTTGTTCCAGCATTTTTGTATCAAGGGGGAGTTCGATGTTCATAGACTGAAGAACACTTCCTAGAGGTATGTGGCCGTTTGCAGGTTAATGTGGAAGAATGGACGGGTGGCAGTACCTTGTCCATGGACGATTGCAGCTAGATCCTTACCTGCGTCAAAGGCAATTAGGTTATTCAAGCAATGAATGCATCAAACCATTCGAACTTTCTCTTTTTTAACACTATAACTACAATTGTTGTGTAAGATCTTTCTGGGAACGAGTCGACTCCGCTTATCTTATAAATGAATCTATGTTGCAGGTGAAAAAATGGGCCCTCCCCCATGTGTTTGATAGGCAGCATGCTGAAATCCTCAATGGTTCATACAGAGTGGGTGGATTTACAAGCTATGTCCATACTAAAGGATAACCCTAAGGAGACCGCGAAGAATATTGATATAGGCACGATGGAGGAGGTGAAGCCCAATTTTAGGACTCCACCAAGCTAGGCGTTTTAATAATGTGTTTTATGTTCCTGGTCATATTGTGGGCCAATTAGTATTTTGGGATATCTATTTTCGTGCCCTCAGTTCCTTAGTTGTACTAAGTTTTCCCCAACCGCTTAGCGTTTCCTCCCTTTTGCCCATCTCCTTGTACGAAACTCTCACATGGTCTAAAACTCGTCATCCGCCAGACTTCCTGTTACGTGCTGACAAGTGGGTCCGTGTTCAGTCGGGTCCAGTAGTGGACCCTCACCGTTACATGCTAACAAGTGGGGTCATGTTCTGTCGGGTCCCGTAGTGGACCCTTGCTGTTACATGCTGACAAGTGGGGCTGCGTTCAGTCGGTTCCTATAGTGGACACCTCTCTCCACTTATCTAGATCAGCATGGGACCCACAACTTATCCACGTGAGCGTCGGACCCACAGCTTCCCCATGTTGGTGTTGCAAGATGGGACCCCGAGGATCCCGTGTCGTTGCCTCCCGTTTCTTCTTCTTCTCCGGCGACGACGGCTCTTTGTCTAGCTTCATTTTCATATAGTGAAATGTAATGCATATACAAAAATTATACGGAAATTATACATCTTTGAACTCTTTGAAATCACACTTAGGACATGATAATGTTGTGCTAATAAAATCCTCATCATTTATCATTTCCATGGAGTGAAATATAATGCATAAAAGGTGAGTATATGAAAATTATAAATGTTTGAACATTGTGCAATGGCACTTAATACGTGATAATGATGTTCTAACAAAATTTTGAGAGATTGTCATTTTCTCCCCCATTTTCATAGAGTGGAATATAATGCATAAACTTGCATATACGAAAATTATACACCTTTGAACTCTTTGAAATCGCACTTAATACGTGATAATGTTGCGCTAAGAAAATGTTGAGAGATTATCATTATCATAGAGTGGAATGTAATGCACAAACTTGCATATGCAAACATTAAAAATCTTTCAACACTTTGAAATCGCACTTAATACGTGATAATGACGTGCTAACAAAATTTTGAGAGATTGTAATTTTCTCCCCCATTTTCATAGAGTGAAATGTAATGCATAAACTTGTATATCAAAATTATACACATTTGAACTCTTTGAAGTCGCACTTAATACATGATAATGGTGTGCTAAGAAACTCCTGAGAGATTGCCATTTTCATATAGTGGAATGTAATGCATAAACTTGCATATACGAAAATTATACACCTTTGAACTCTTTGAAATTGCACTTAAGACATGATAATGTGCTAATAAAATCCTTATCATTTATCATTTCCATGGAGTAAAATATAATGCATAAACTTGTATACTAAAATTTTAAACCTTTCAACACTATGAAATCGCATAATAATGAGATAATGAAGTGCTAGCAAAATTTTGAGAGATTATCATTTTCTCCTCCATTTTCATAGAGTGGAATGTAATGTATAAACTTACGTATATAAAAATTATACACATTTGAACTCTTTGAGATCACACTTAATACGTGATAATATTGTGCTAAGAAAATCTTGAGATCATCATTTTCATATAGTGGAATGTAATGCACAAATTATACACCTTTGAACACTTTCCCTTCAAATTATATTCAAATTTATTTTGTTTATATTCAAATTCATTTTGCATGGATAGAGGAGTGCCCCCCGACAGATATAGGGGTTATACTGTCCGCTAGATCACAAAGCATCAACGGTTGGTGGGCAGGATCCGTGTGACAACTGTCTCAAGCAATCAGAGCGTAGCAGCCAAGACGAGCATAGGTGTGAGAGATTGTGACTAAGAGTGGGGAAAACTGAGTAGAACTTAACAACCAAGGGCAAAAGTAAGTAGAACTTAAGAACCAAGGGTAAAAAGACAAAGGATTCAAATAGAAAATAGAAAGAGATTTTAAAAATGGAAAATGCGTCTTTTATACAATAAAATATATCTTGGCATATATCAAACTTTTTGCAATTCAAATATAAACCAGTTTGACAATTATTGCCTCAAACTATGTTTTGGGGAGAGATGTTTTGGGAAGAGGTTTGAGTAGAAAGACATGAACCTTCATACATAGTAGGTGATTTGAGAAGTGGTGATTTAGGTTAAAACTTGATTATATATATTTCTTATGGTGGCAAGTCACATAATAAGACTCCTTGGGTAGATGCCACTATGTTTTGATCTTTTTGAATTTGTTGTGCATAAAATGACTCAATTAGCTAGCTAAAACCCATTCGTTCACTATCTGTTGACCAGCCACGGAGGTAAAATTGAGTATATTGCACACGGTAGTGTTAAGTCTGGAGGGAAAAACTGAGTACAATCAAACCGCGGTGTTACACTGAGGCAAAACTGAGCACAACTAAGTCACCGAGGTTAGACACGAGGAAAACGTGACTCACGGTATGCGTGTGTGGTGCAGGGTGATAGCGGACGCGATGTGGCCATGCAGTCTTGATGGCGTACGTGGATATGTGGTGCACGGTGGTGCAACGAAACGTCGTTTCCCTTCTCCTTTATAGAGGCCTCCTCACTCTCACTAATCACTCACTCGCTCACTCAACTGTCTCCACTGTCCCATCACCTTCTACAAACCCCCAAGAAAAAGCCCAACCACGCCGGCGATGGATAAGAACGGCGTGGTGGCCATCGGCACCTCCAAGGCCGCCGTCAAGAAGACCCTCGTCCCTATATAGGCCCTCGTCGAGGCATCGAACACAGCTTTCGTCCCCGTCCGAACCCCCGCCCCTGCTTCCGTCATAGCCGCCAGCGAGGAGGCCCCCGCCGGTCTCAGGGAGATGCCGCTCGGCTAGGATCCCTACGAGGAGGTTGATTACATAAGGCCGGAGAACCCCTATGACACCAGCATCGCAGACCCATGGTCGGAGGTAACCAGGGTTTTCTCCCATTCCCTTGTTCTTCCCCCATTCCCATCATTGGATGCTAGATCGAATGTTATTAGGGTTCGATTGTTTGTATTTTTACAGTAGCTAATCCTCTTGTGTTAGATCTCGTGTTTCGATGAATCCCCCTGTTCGTATTTCAATGATTTCTGTTGTTCATATTTGAATCCCCCTGTTCATATTTGGGATCAGTATTCGATTTAGTTTGAGATTTGAGGAATAATCAGGGGATCTCAATCGGTTAATTCATGTCCATATTGCACTCTACTATTTTTTCCAACAGGAGGATAGCAGCGATGTCCGCAGCGACGACGAGTCCAAGGACACCAAGACTTGTCATGTGCTGAGGAGGCTGAAGTCTGGCTAGTATGACAACTTCTTCGCCAACGGTGTCTACAGGTGCCCCTTCTGCACAACCAGGAGGCTCCGTGCCACCGACTTCATCATCCTCGTGAAGCATGCCGAGGACGTGAGGACCTGCGGCGAGTCCGTGAACGTCCACGGCTTCATAGCCAAGCACCAGGCACTCGGTCTTTACCTCCGCAACCTCCAGAAGGTGACCATCGAGGACGGTCGCATGCCCCCAATCAAGCCTAAGGCGCCCAAGGTCAAGGGACTAGGCAACAAGAAGTGGAGGAGGCGCCAGAGGGAGGAGACGGAGACCCTCCTGGCAAAGGCCATGAGGGGCCACTGATCTTGTCTTCTTGTCTGCTGTAGCGCTTTTTTGTCTTTGTCTTGTCTGTGTTCAAATTTTCCGCTGCTTCTCCTGAGAAGCCTAATTGTCGAACCTCGTTAAGTACCATACTATATATCCTATATTAGCTGCTTTATCTACATCTGCTCTGTTTACTGAATTTATTTATGTTACTGGTTAGATTTGCTGCTCTAGGTTTTCTACCAGATTGGAAAAAAATGAGGACCAAAAGGAACAATGAATGAAGAGAGAAGCTGCTCTAGATTCGCTACTTTTTGGAGCAAAAAAAACACAACTGTTAGCGAGAGAGAGGGGAAAAGTCGCTCTTAAAAAAGCCAATCATAAAAATATTAAAAAAGAAAACTTCCAATTTAGGTGACCAAGCACGTAAACACCAAACGCGCACATGATCCCACACCACGTCCCCATAACGCGTTTCCCAACAAATCGCCCACACGTCAAGATAACGCTGTTCGACCAAACGCCCCATGGTCCCTGCATCGCAAGGCCCAACACGTCAGCCAACGGTCAACCTAACGACATCTGTCGTTCGAGCTCTTAGATGAGTTTCCGAGAAGGAGAGGGGCAAATATGAAAAAAGGTTAAGCGGCTGGGGAAAACTGAATACAACTAACGAACCAGGGGCACGAAAATAAAAATCCCTAGTATTTTTATTTGTGTGAGTTTTGCCTTGGTTTGGGACTGTCCAACCAAGTCAGGTCATAGCCCATTAGTTGGGGCGCCCCAGCCTCCTATATAAAGGAGCGAGGCGGCTAAGGTTTGGAGTTAAGTTGTTTAGTCAAAAACTATCGCGTGGTGTTCCAACATGTATCATCCCTCCGGGGAAACGACGTTGTCGCGTTATCCAATAAAGATTGCTGCGAGGGTTCTTGCGTCATCGAGGATTATCGAGCTGAGGTTTGAGGCGTGTTGTTCATACCACGTTGCTTGCTGAAATTTATTCCTCTTCTTCAGGTTACGTTCATCGCGTGATTAGAAGATTTGTTATTTTGCTGATTTGCCGTGAAAGATCGGGTAAAACTCTACGGATCATCTACTTGATCCTTATCACGTGGTATCAGATTTCTGGATTTATCACGGTGAGTTCTTGTTGGTCGATATGCTGACCTGTTGATTAGTTGATCCATTGGAGGTTTTATTGCTGCTCAGATTGGTCTGTCGTTTTCGCTTAGGACTTACCTTTCGCGGATTGTTGCTGTTTATAGATCGGCGCCTGGCTTCTGTCCGTGTTAATTTCTTGGCATAGGAGATACGGCAGCAGGAAAGAAGAAGAAAAATCACGTGGAGATCATCCCTGATTAGTTAGTATATAATCGGATGGATTCTGGTACTAGTCCTAATCGTGGAGTACTCCTGTTTGATTGGTCTTCACGTTATTATTAGCAAAATAAAGAAAATAGATCGATGTGGGCTAGAATTGGTGCGATCAGAAAAGGAAAGAGCAGATTTTATTCGGATCGAATTGGCGCCGAATTTGTCGTAAGACCACAGCCAAAGAAGTTGATCGAATCGTTCAGTTAAAAAAGAAGGGAAGGAAAGATATCAGATCGGTACTGATTTCTTGGAGATCTTTATTTACTTGACTGATTTCTTGGAGATCGGTAATCCATTTTTTAGCTGGTATGTGGAGTACAAAAAAAACAACATGAAAGAATCAAGGAGTCACCTGAAGGAAAAGCATCGTTGGGGTCAAGGAGTGTGGAAGAAAAATAACTTACCGATCGCTCCGTGCGCCCTCGCGTGATCACTCGTCCGACCACAGACGAGTCTGTGCTCCGGCGAGGGCCGGCCCATCTGTTTACCTTCGCCTGGCCGCGCTCTCGTGTTTCGGCCACGATCGCTTCCTTCGATCGCTAGTTGCTCTCGGCCGTGCTTTGCTTCTGCCGCTGGAAAAAGGAATCGCTTGGCCTGTAGGTGTGGTATGGCACGGAAAAGCAAAACTATATGTTGGACTCAGCTTCTCGTATGAGGATTCGAATGTTTGTCGTGAAGCTCTACCACGCCGGAGTTTCTGCTGATTTTGGCTGTCTAAAATGTACAAGGATCCGAATTACTATGGCTATGAGCGTCCTGCTCCGCCTTTACAACTACGACGACGATCTCCTCTCGAGGAATGTGTTTTTTCTGTAGCGACATTCTGCTGTGAGGCACAATCTCTATCAGAACATAGTTTTCTGTCGCGCCATGATACTGTTGATGCTCCAAGTGATACCGAGACGCCAAGGCAGCCTGCCGGTCCTGGGTTTATGCCACTACGACAGTGTCCTCCCATGGCACAATCTGATCAGTTTGCGGAGGTGTGTTCACCATGTGTTGCCATTGGAGGTGTGTGGGCTGTTACTTGGACATCCATGGCAGTATGATCGCAATGTTACTCATGCTGGTAGAGCAAATACAAATTCTTTTGTGCATGATGGCAAACAACAGACTTTAAAACCTATGCAGGATGATCAAATAAAGTCTGATGTTGAGATGGTGGTACACAAGGAGAAGTTGCGCAAGGCTAAGCCAAAATCTGGGCTAGCTACGCCGCAGCCTAAGGAGCATGATGCACGGAGCGTTAGTGTTGCCATTGTTTCAGCCATGCCTGTAGATGGCAAGCTAGTTCTACTTGTTAGTGACAAGCCGGTTGAAGTTAAGCCTATGATTTCTGAGAAGAAGGATATTCTAGTTTGTGTTGACATAGGTTTTCAGACCGATGATAGTTGTGCTGATCCAGTCCCGGTGCATATGGTACCACGGGTTTATGATCGTCGTTGTTATGTCAGCGCACTTGTGAGCCATTTTGTTAGAGCAGCAGTGTGGATGCACACAGGAAAAGATGGATGTGTTCGTCAGTTGTGTGGTCCGGGCATTACTCATCTTTTGTCGGGTCAGGTCATGCAAAGAAGGTTCATGTTCAGCAACACAAGGTTCCAGCAAGATTTGAGAAGAAGAAGGTGGAGGCACCTAAGTACAAGTTCATTTGGCGAAGAAAAGAGGTGCAGCCACCCAGGGCTATATCAAGTCGAACAGGCCAAGAGGGAGGACATGGTGTGGAAGGCATGCACGACTTGAAGACGGCGACGACGCGTGATGATTGTGTTGGTATAATGCCACCCTTTCGAGCAGACCCTCACGCGTTGAGGACAACGCTTTTTGAAGGGGGGATGATACGGGCACGACGGAGGAGGTGAAACCAAATTTCAGGACTTCACCAAGCTAGGTGTTTTAATAATGTGTTATATGTTCCTGGTCATATTGTGGACCAATTAGTATTTTTATTTGTGTGAGTTTTGGCTTGGTTTGGGCCTGTCCAACCAAGTCAAGTCGTAGCCCATTAGTTGGGGCGCCCCAGCCTCCTATATAAACGAGCCAGGCGGCTAGGGTTTGGAGTTGAGTTGTTTAGTCAAAAACTATCACGTGGTGTTCCACCGTGTATCATCCCTCCGGGGAAACGGTGCTGCCTGTTGGGTCCGCAACATAGAAAACAAAAAATTTCCTACGATGAGAACTATACGCCAAGATCTATCTACTAGATACAGAGGAACGGGTGGACATACATCCATGGAGAACTTACCCTCGAAGACAACGAGTTTTGTTAACGAGTAGGAACTCGTGGTTGATGTAGTCGTACGCTTTCCAATCTCAAGATCGTGTGGAAGTCCGAGCGCCGCAAATCAGCAGCGCATCCATCCTCGCACACACGTACAAGCCACTGGACAACCTCCACCTCCTCGCTCCAGCGAATCAGCGGAAGCAGCAACTTCTTCCAGGCGCAAGGTCACTGGGAACATGTATCTCGCTAATCCAAGACCATGGGGAATATCTAGAGGGGGAGGGAGATACTTCACGAGAAGGTGTGCTTTGTGAGGGAGGAGAGGGGGGACTCCTCCCCTACCATGGCCGGCGGCCAAGGAGGGAGCCCCCTCCTCTTCCTCATTCATGTGGTGGAAGCTCCACTCACATCAATTCAAGCTCCACCCAAAGTTCCACTCACATGCATTAAATTTCCACCAAATTTAATGCCACTCTCAATTAATAAAACTCTTTTATTTATTTTATTCAGAATTTTGTTAATTACTTTAATTAACAAACATTCACATAAAACCCCTTGCAACATTTCAATATCACATGCAGAACCACTTTCTGCAATTTCACCCGAAACAATTCTGGTTTCTATCGAAACAATTCCTGTTTGTATCGAAACATTTCCTGCGCTTTGCAAACCTTTTTTCTGGAACATATGTGATCCTAAATGGTGTCCGACAACCCTTAAGTGTGTCACCCTATGGTTCGTGAATAATACAGACATGATTGAGACTCCTCTCAGATTAATAATCAGAAGTGGGACCTCGAGATCCATACTGACTCCTGCACATTCAACGATGACTTTTGTGATCGTGAGAACCTTTAACGCTAGTAATTTAATCCCTTTGTATCATGATATAATACATGTCCGAGATTTGATCATCGGTATCCAAATACCTAGTTTGATCTCGCTATCGGCATGCACTGTTTTCTCGTTCCTGTGATATAACATCCTAGTGATCACATCACTTTCTTGCAAGCTATCTTAATGTGATATCACCGAGAGGGCCCAGAGTATATCTATCCATCATCGGGATTGAAAAATTCTACTCTTGATCCATGAGCCTCAACATAACACCTTCATAGCACTGAACTCACCTTTATAGTCACCCTGTTAAGGTGTGACGTTTGATGTTATCAAGATACTCTTCCGGTGTTAACAATTAACATGATCTCATGGTCTAAGGACTAAGACTACTTCGTATGATGTTATAGCAATATAAACATAATGACTTGATCGTAATGCTATACTTCGGATGAATGTTCATCACATCATTTCACAAATGTTGTGACCTTGTTATTAACAACATCCAATGTCCATGATCAGGAAACCTTGATCATCTTGTTAATCAACAAGCTAGTCTATAAGAGAGGCATAACTAGGAACCCTTTTTGTTTATTAAACACACATGTATTGACATTTCCTATCAATACAATTATAGCATGGAAAATAAACATCTATCATATACAAGGAATACATAATAACAACTTTATTATTGCCTCTCAGGGCATATTTCCTTCAGTCTCCCACTTGCACTAGAGACAATAATCTAGTTTACATAGTGATAAATCTAACACCCATGGAGTTCTGGTGTTGATCATGTTTTGCCCTAGGGATAACTTTAGTCAACGGATCTGCTACATTCAGGTCCGTGTGCACTTTACAAATCTTTATATCTCCATCCTTGACATGCTCGTGGATGGAGTGAAACCGGCGCTTAATATGCTTGGAATTCTTGTGAGACCTTGGTTCCTTGGCGTTTATGTCTCCATTGTTGTCACAATAGATCACCATTGGGTCCAACGCACTAGGAACCATACCTAGTTCCATTATGAACTTCTTCATCCAAACCGCTTCCTGCGCCGCTTCTGAAGCAGCAACATATTCTGCCTCCGTTATTGATCCAGCCACCACAGGTTGTTTGGAACTCCTCCAACTAACTGCTGTTCGTTCAAGAGAAATACGTATCCGGATTGAGACTTAGAGTCATCCAGATCGATGTCAAAGCTAGCATCGACATAACACTTAGCGACTAGCTGTTCTTCACCTCGTATATAAGAAACATATCCTAGTTCTTCTCAAGTACTTAAGGATATTCTTGACCGCTATCCAGTGTTCCAAACCTGGATCAGATTGGTACCTACTAGTCAAACTAATAACATGTGCCACATCCGGTCTTGTACATAGCATGGCATACATTATAGATCCTATGGTTGAGGCATAGGGGATCTTATCCATGATCTCTCTTTCTTCCGCCGTGGCGGACTTTGAGTCTTACTCAATGTCTTGCCTTGCAACATAGGTAAGAACCCCTTCTTACTTCCATCCATATTAAACTTCTTTAATATCTTATCAAGGTATGTACTTTGCGATAGCCCAATTAGGCGTCTTGATCTATCTCTATAGATTTTAATGCCTAATATATATGAAGCTTCACCAAGGTCCTTCATCGAAAATTTGCTGTTTAGATAAATTTTAACACTGTTTAAAAGATCTATATCATTTCCAATCAATAATATGTCATCCACATATAATATTAGAAATGCCACATTGCTCCCACTCACCTTCTTGTAAATACAAGCCTCTCCATAAGTTTGGACAAATCCAAACTCTTTGATCACCTCATCAAAGCGGAGATTCCAACTCCGGGATGCTTGCTTTAGTCCATAGATGGATCGCTGAAGCTTGCATATCTTATCAGCATCCTTAGGATCGACAAAACCCTTAAGTTGTATCATATACAACTCTTCTTAAATATTACCATTGAGGAACACAGTTTTGACATCCATCTGCCATATTTCATAATCGAAGTATGCAGCAATTACTAACATAATCCTAACCGACTTAAGCATATCTACGAGAGAGAATGTCTCATTGTAGTCAACTCCTTGAATTTGTCGAAACCCCTTTGCGACAAGTCGAGCCTTATAGATGGTCACATTACCATCAGCATCAGTTTTTCTTTTGAAAATCCATTTATTCTCAATGGCCTTTCGTTCGTGAGGTAAGTCTACCAAGGTCCAAACCTGGTTTTCGTACATGGATTCCATCTCGGATTTCATGTCTTCTAGCCATTTGTTGAAATCAAGGCTCATCATCGCTTCTTCATACGTTGCAGGGTCATATATTTCATCAATCATGAAATTCATAACAGGGTTGCCGTATAGTTCACGAGATGCATGTGTCCTGCTTGACCTGTAAGGTTTGATAGTTTCCTCTTCCGGAGTTTCATGATCAATATCATTAGCTCTCTCCTCATTAGGTGAAGTCAACTCCGAAACAACTTCTGGTGCTGTGCTACTCGCCATTTCATGAAGAGAAGGTTCAATAACCTCTTCGAGTTCTACCTTCCGACTACTCACACCTTTCGCGAGAAACTCCTTCTCAAGAAAGGATCCATTCTTGGCAACAAAAACCTTTCCCTCAGATCTGTGATAGAAGGTATACCCAATCGTTTCCTTAGGGTATCCTATGAAGACGCATTTTTCCGCTTTGGGTTCGAGTTTATCCGGTTGAAGTTTCTTCACATAAACATTGCATCCCCAAACTTTAAGAAATGACAGCTTAGGTTTGTTTCCA
This sequence comes from Avena insularis, assembly GCA_023614405.1. Lineage (NCBI taxonomy): Eukaryota > Viridiplantae > Streptophyta > Magnoliopsida > Poales > Poaceae > Avena > Avena insularis. The sequence goes on from CM042694.1 coordinate 305,875,320, forward strand.
AACCATAATTCATACGGTGTCTTTTCAACGGATTTAGATGGTGCCCTATTTAAAGTTAATGCAGCAGTTTCCAGTGCATAACCCCAAAATGACAGTGGCAAGTCAGTCAAAGACATCATAGATCGAACCATATCCAATAAAGTACAATTACGATGTTTTGACACACCATTACGTTGTGGTGTTCCGGCAGGCGTAACTTGTGAAACTATTCCACAGTCTTTCATATGTGTGCTAAACTCGTAACTAAGATACTCTCCTCCACGGTCGGACCGCAGAAATTTGATCTTTCTGTTATGATGATTTTCCACTTTATTCTGAAATTCCTTGAACTTTTCAAATGTTTCAGACTTATGTTTCATCAAATAGCTATACCCGTATCTACTCAAATCATCCGTGAAAGTAACAAAATAACGATATCCACCTCACGACACACTCATTGGTCACACACATCGGTATGCATGATTTCCAATAAATCATGCGCCGTTCCATTTAAGCGGAAACGGCGTTCTAGTCATCTGCCCATAAGGCATGGCTCACATGTATCAAATGATTCAAAATCAAGTGATTCCAAAAGTCCATCAGAATGGAGTTTCTTCATGCGTTTAACGCCAATATGACCTAGACGGCAGTGCCACATATATGTAGATATATCATTATCAAGTTTAATCCTTTTAGCGTCAACATTATGAATATGTGTAATACTACTATCGAGATCCAATAGAAATAAACCATTCAACACAGGTGCATGACCATAAAAGATATTATTCATATAAATCAAACAACCATTGTTTTCAGACTTAAACGAATAACCACTTTGCATCAAACACGATCCGGATACAATGTTCATGCTTAGTCGGGCACCAAATAACAATTATTCAGATTTATAACTAATCCGGCGACATATGGAGAGGCGGCGTTACGGCGATCACATCAACTCTTGATCCATTGCCGACCCGCATTGTGGCCTCATCCCTTGCTAGTTGTAAACATTCCAACCTGAACGAGTTACATATATTATCAACCAATCCTGTATCAAATAACCAGGTGCTACTGCGAGTACTAGTCAAGTACAGATCAATAACATGTATATAACATATACATTTGTTTAACTTGCCGGCCTTCTTTACCGCCAAAAACTTAGGGCAGTGCTTTCCAATGGCGATCCCTTGCAATAGTAGCACTCGGTATCGGACTTAGGGCCAGCTGGGGTTTCTTTTTAGGCGACAACATATTTGCCGCCTTCTTTCCCTTCCTTCCTTTCTTGTCCTTCTTGAAACCGGTGGTCTTATTGATCATCAACACTTGATGTTCTTTCCTAATCTCCACTACGCAGTCTTAAGCATTGTGAAGATCGAAGAGACTTCTTCATGCCACGCATATTATAGTTCATCACGAAGCTCTTTTAGCTTGGTGTCAAAGATTGGATAACATGATGTATGGATAAGTCAATGGGAATCATTATTGCCTAGGACAAAAGCTTATCGGCGTACACAGACATTTTTAGTATGTGCTCACTAACGAAGTCGTTCTCCTCCATCATGCAGCTAAAGAACTTTTTAGAAGCATTATAACTCTCTGACATGGGTATCTAAAATCATTTTCAATTCTCCCATGGTATCAAAGGCATTGCCATTTTCAAGCAGCTTTCGAAGTTCTGGCTCTAGCCCATACAGTATGCTGCAATGAACTAAGTTGTGGTCCTCCTAATGAGTTATATAGACATTCTTTTCCTTGTCAGGGGCATCAGGAGCTGGTGGGGGGCCTAGCCTCTAGCACATATTGCTTTTGTGTAGCGATGAGGAGAATCCTCAAATTCACTTAGCCCAGTTGGTGAAGTTGATACCATTATGACAAGCTTCTCTTTCTCCATGAACACATTGAAATTAAAAGCAGGTGGTGCCATCTACAACATAATTTTGTAAAGTATATTTAGACTAAGTTTATGATAGATTGAGTTCAACTAATCCAAATTACTAATGAACTCACTCAAAACGAAATCCCTCGTGTCCTTTTGGTGATTACATGAACCAAATCCACTACACCAAGTCCGATCATCACGTGAGTCGGTGTAGCTTCAAAGGCGAGCATCTATATGGGCATCATATCAACTATATGACTCATGCCTAACCTTTCGATCATGTTCGAGGCCATGTCTGTACATGCTAGGCTCAAGTAAGAACCTTAGTATTCACGTGTGTAAAACTGTCTTACACCGTTGTATGAAAGCGTAGAGTCGAGAACACCTGATCATCACATGATGCCTCAAAACACGATCCACAAAACGGTGCATACTTAAGGAAGAACACATTTTATCTTGATATCTAAATGAGGGATCATCTGATAATGCTACCAAAAACGCCAAACTAGCAATATAAGATGCTAACATCTAATGTGTGAAGTGAGATGATATGGTCCATGCATTTCATCTCTATCATTTGCATCGTGGTATGATCTCTATCATTCCTTTGTGTGTAAGGCCAAGGTCTATGGAACTTACACATTAAGTGAGTTGTAAGAGTATCTATCATACATCTACTTACAACAATACCATATCAAGACACTAGCCCAGCAACGATCTAAACTAGACGCCTCTAATTTATCAATTGCAAGTTTTATGTGGCTTAGAGCTTTCGGAGATAGAATCGGTCTTACCTACGAACATGAACCACAACGAGGATAACCAAGTTATTAGCAACTCGTTGTAAATCAGATATTGACTATAGTAGGAGAGACAGACACCCGCTAGCCACTTATGCAAAACTAGTTGCATGTCAGTCGTGGAACCGGTCTCATGTACGATGACAGGTAAGGTTGGTCCGGGCTGCTTCATCCCACTATGCCACCAATATCCAAAATACATAGAATGCAATAACATGATCACCATCGCCCACATATAAACATATGTGTACTACCCGTGCAAAGCACCTACACATAGATCAGGCTCTGATACCATTTGTTAGGTCCAGACATAGAAAACAAAAAAAATCCTATGATGAGAACTATACGCCAAGATCTATCTACTAGATACAGAGAAATGGGTGGACATACATCCATGGAGAACTTACCCTCGAAGACAATGAGTTTTGTTAACGAGTAGGAACTCGTGGTTGATGTAGTCGTACGCTTGCCGATCTCAAGATCGTGTGGAAGTCCGGCGCAAATCAGCGGCATCCGTCACATACGTCCAAGCCACCGGACAACGTCCTCCTCCTCACTCCAGCGAATCAGCAGAAGTAGCAACTCCTTCCAGACGCAAGGCCACCGGGAACACGTATCTCGCTAATCCGAGACCATGGGGAATATCTAGAGGGGGAGAGATATCCTTCACGAGAAGGTGTGCTTTGTGAACATTTCAATATCACATGCAGAACCACTTTCTGCAATTTCACCCGAAACAATTCCGGTTTCTATCGAAACAATTCCTGTTTCTATTGAAACATTTCCTGCGCTTTGCAAACCTTTTGTCTAGAACATATGTGCTCCTAAATAGTTTCCGGCAACCCTTAAGTGTGTCACCCTACGGTTTCTGAATAATGCAGACATGATTGCGACTCCTCTCAGATCAATAATCATAAGTGGGACCTGGAGATCCATACTGACTCCTGCACATTCAACGATGACTTCTGTGATCGTGAGAACCTTTAACGCTACTAATTTAATCCCTTTGTCTCATGATATAATACATGTCCGAGATTTGATCATCGGTATCCAAATACCTAGTTTGATCTCGTTACCGACATGCACTGTTTTCTCGTTCCTGTGATATAACATCCTAGTGATCACATCACTTTCTTGCAAGCTATCTTAATGTGATATCACCGAGAGGGCCCAGAGTATATCTATCCGTCATCGGGATTGAAAAATTCTACTCTTGATCCATGAGCCTCAACATAACACCTTCATAGCACTGAACTCACCTTTATAGTCACCCTGTTAAGGTGTGACGTTTGATGTTATCAAGATACTCTTCGGTGTTAACAATTAACATGATCTCATGGTCTAAGGACTAAGACTACTTATGATGTTATAGCAATATAAACATAATGACTTGATCGTAATGCTATACTTCGGATGAATGTTCATCACATCATTTCACAAATGTTGTGACCTTGTTATTAACAACATCCAATGTCCATGATCAGGAAACCTTGATCATCTTGTTAATCAACAAGCTAGTCTATAAGAGAGGCATAACTAGGAACCCTTTTTGTTTATTAAACACACATGTATTGACATTTCCTATCAATACAATTATAGCATGGAAAATAAACATCTATCATATACAAGGAATACATAATAACAACTTTATTATTGCCTCTCAGGACATATTTCCTTCACTGTCGTGTTATCCAATAAAGATTACTGCGAGGATTCTTGCTCATCAAGGATTATCGGTGAGGTTTGAGCATGTTGTTCATACCATGTTGCTTGCTGGAATTTATTCCTCTTCTTTAGGTTTCGTTCATCGTGTGATTAGAGATTTGTTATTTTGTTGATTCACCATGAAAGATCGGGCAAAACTCTACAGATCATCTACTTGATCCTTATCAAATATTCATACTAGCCTCGGTGCTAAATACAACATTGTCCTACCATATTACATGGGTTGGACAGGTAAAGAGAAAGCTCTGAAAGTCTTGTACATAGATTGGACTAATAGCTTCAGGATGCTATACAACTTCATGGCTGAGGTACAAGAAAGGATTCCAGGGAGTGTTGTGAAAATTGGCACTAAATCATAAGGTGGTAAAATTTATTTCAACAGATTTTTCATGGCTTAAATCTTGTATCCAGAGATTTAAGAATGGTTGGAGGCTATATATGACTGTAGAGAGAACTATCCTAACTGGCAAATGGAAAGGTTGCCTAGCATGCGACAACACTTGATGGTCACAACTAGATGTTCCCAGGGCATTAGTGCTATTCGATACAGAAATAGAGGAAAATTGGGTATGGTTTATGAGATAACTCAGGAGATCAATAGTCCACATAGATCCATTGGCTAAATCCATGGATGCATGCAAAGGGCAGAATGCAAAGAAGGAGGTGTTCCCTCAAGCTGAAGGTAGATAATTCCATGCCCATCTGATGCTCAACTTGTACACACACTACGTAGGCAGCGTATTTGGTTACATGTTTCCTGCTGCTAGAGCTTACAAAGCTCGGATTAACGAATGTTTCATGAGCAAGATTTTTGCGGAAGCCCCTGATCTTCCGCACTACTTAGCCGCCCATCATTGGAGGCTATGGAAGAGGAATCAATTCAACCCTGACATCAAATTTGATTACATAAAAATAACCTTGTTGAATGCCTGAATAACTGGGTGAAGGACATAAAAGTCCGTCTTATTCATATCTTGATGGACAACATACGGGGTATGATCATGAAGCTATTAAATATAAGGAAAAAGATCGGTAGGAGACTTATAGGACATATGCTACCGCCTGTTGTACAACAACTTCATAAGAGAAGCCGAGGACTTGGTCATATTAGGGTTCTCCCGTCAAACAGCAGCAGCTGTGAGGTGGTCAATATGTCCAATAATGGCCACAGGGATGTTGTGAACATCGAGCAGCGAGAATGCACCTGCTTAGAGTGGCAGCATATCGGGAAACCTTGCGACCACGCCTAGGTCTTCTTGGTGAAGAAAAGAACTCTACCACATTTGGATCAATATTTGTCCGACTACTACTCTCTGGAAAAGTTCAGAGCTATGTACGCTAGATCTGTGGAGCCCCGTACAGACCCATCTTGATGGCCTCAAGTCCAACTGAATTTCGAGCTTTGCTAGCTAGGTACAAAAAGGGTCAGAGGAAGATCTCAGGTGAAGAGGTTTAAGAATTTTCTCGAGAAGAAGGGTTCGGCTTTGAGTGCTAGCAAGAAGGGAAAAACCCGATGCAAGACCTTCCATCTTATAGGCCATAGAATAGCGGGATGTCTCCTTAATGCTCCCAAACCTAGGTATGAGATGGTACCTTCAATTTTTTATTTATAATTGATGAGTCCAAAATTGAAGCATATTTACCTTTTATTTTTGCATTAAATAGAGTAGGGATCTTTGTATTTCACTGTGTTTGCACGCACCCTTTTGTTCTTGTTTTAATAGGATCCCAAATCACTAAGTCTTATATGAACAGTTATAAAATGATATTTCTAAGTAATAAAATTCATTTTATGAATTTACCTTTGCACCTGGGAGAATACCAAATGAGGAGAAGAAATCAGTACCAATAATGAATGGTGGTATGGGCGATAATACCTCGGACATTACGCTCTAAGTTCAAGCCTGGACGAACCAAAAGTGGACAAGGGATTATACTACAGAGGCCCAAGGCCACCCACGTGTAGCCCCGTCGAAGCGGAGCAGGGCACGGTACCGGCCTAGACCTTATCCACTTTGAAGAACATCGGGACAAGAGCGAGCAGCGTAAGCGACAGGTAACGCAACCACAACATACACAAATGAGCATGTATGTCTACGACTTACAATAGACATTAGAGTCACACCATCTAGAAACAATAAAGCGAAATATTCAACGCCATATGGCAAGATCCAAATATCCTAGATAGATATAGCAGTTGAGGATATCTCCTCATACATCACGCAACAGAGTATCAAGCGGAAGCGGAATACAAGATCCGAGTACAAATAAGAAGCAAATCGGTATAAGATGCCACAGAACGAAGCACATCCTGCCCACAGATCTCAGATCTCCATCCTCGGAATCTCTACACCAGATGGTCATTGCCACCATCATCCGTCTCCTCAACCCAGTAACCTTACTGAGAGTATACATGTCCATATGAACCAAATATTTATCGTGTGAGACTCTAGGGGTATTCAGCAAGTCTTAATGCAGCTAAAGGGAACAACCTGGGGGTGATGCAATTGCGGTGAAAGATAATATCTACAAACAGCTACAGACTTACACATCTACCCAACCAGATGGACTGAATACGTTAATTAGCAACAGTTATATAAGCAATATAAATAACCTCGCTCGTCCTCCTTCTCGCTTACCGACCAGAAAGCGGAAGAACAACCCATCTGTTGGTAATTTTATTAACCATTCCATGAGCGTTGTACTAATTGCTAGTCCTATCTTAGTCAAATTGAAGGCGGTACTTTAGTTATGCTTGTCTATGATTGAGAAACTATGCTCCAAGTCGTCCATAATCATGACACGGCTTTCGAGAAAGATTTACCACAAGGTGCACAAATAGCAACACACACACGATCAACCTCGGAAAAAACCAAATAAAACACAACGAGGCCTCACGACGATGCATTCACAGGATTCATAAATCATTTCAGGGGACCACCCCAATAAGCTACCCGCAACGAAGTTGGCCGGCTCCGAGACAGACCCAGGGTTTGCGACAATGGTAGAACGATTTGAAACCGAAAATATATTTGGGCTTGTCGATACGCGTAAACATTCGCATTCTTAAACGATGCAGGTGCTCCACACAATCGTAAATAAAGTAAAGCATGGCATAAGTACAAGATAGTAATAAAGCACCAAACTAGTTTGTGAACCCAAAATAAAGTGCAAATCAAGCTCAAGCAAAGGAGGATTCATAGGGTCTCCCATATGTGGATAGTGCGAATAGTCAAGGAACAAGAGTCAAGTACTCGGGGTCCTACGGGACACAAGTGAGCTTAAAGAACCAAATAACAGATAATTCTCACCGATGCCTCTTTCATTAGTTCTCTACTCATATTAAGTTGTTTATGTACCTTATTGTCCAAGGACTCGCACAAATCCTACACATGCAATTATACGACTCGCATGGCTCAAACAACTCCTGTAGTAATGGCTCATGGGATGGAGGAACAAGCTTCGGTGGGGTTTAAAATTAAAGCTATGTAATACATGGGATTCAATTTAATGCAAACGCGACTCAATGATGCAAGAGTAAGATAGAAGCATATGTACTATATGTATGCAAGCATGGGGAATTGCTTGCCTGACAGTTCAGTTACAGGATAGGAAGGATCCGAGTAATACTCCTGAGGCTTCTGGTATTCTCCTTGCTCAGTGTCTATCCGGATAAAAACCAAACACACAAGGGCCCGAAATAAATACATTGCACAGTCATATAAATAATATACAACAAGCAAACAAGTATGCCATAATGGAATGATGCACAATTTACATGGTATAGCATAGCATGGCATGGGTGAGGTGTGGGGTACAAGAACAAAATATTTTATTAAGTTTTTAGTCATGTTTGCTCTCATAAACATTGTTGTATATAATATTTATATGATACATTCTTTCAATTCATATTATGGAATGCATAGTGAGAACGGGCTTGTCATGCTGATGGGATTTAGATATATTACTTGTTGAATTTAAATTATAAAATAAAGTTATGATTTATTTAAGATAAAAGGCATTAATTGGCATTTTAATAATTTCGAAATTTAAAATACTCAAAAATCATTTTGAGTGGCATATTTAATTCCTGACATTTTATACAGAAATATATATTATATGTATTATTTGGAATTAGCAAATAAAAGGTGAGATTTCATTATTATGAAAGCCTTCAATAAAGGCATAAAAGATTTCTTATTTTTCCAATATGTAACAATATAGACAGAGGGCATATTATTTGTTTAGTTCAGATTTATAAATCAAAACATATGAATTTTGATGTTTTAATTTAAATTAGCATGAATTTTAATTGTTGGCATATTTAATATTCAAAACAGTAGAAAAGTTTAAAATTGGACAGTTTAAACAATTCCAAAAAGGTCTCATGTTAACAGTTTTTTTAATTAGTTTTGAATTATCAGAGTTGTCGATGTTTTTAGAACATACAGGAGGTTAAGTTTGCAGAATAGCAACCGGGTCTGTTACAGTTAACATCCCAGGTCAGACTTCACCAAAAATAATTTAAAGAAAAGGGGCGATGGTGGAGAGGGGATTTGAACTACAATTACACGAACTGGGATCGGATGGGTAGCCACTGGACTGGGCATCGGATCTTGTACAGATGGTGGCGAGTTGTTGTTTTAAACCAGATCAAGGCAAGGATTTGGTCGATGCAAAGATTTCTTCAGAGGTTTAGATAACAGACTCTACTCTGAATTTTTTGGGAGAATGCACGAGTGGTGCTGTCTATAGCTATGCACACAGGCTAGCAGGTGAATCAAACTAACAAAACTAGCTAGCTGAAAATTGAATCGGGGACATGCATGTGCGGTAGATGCAAAACAAGTAAAAGTAACCAGAGCTTGTAGAGTGTGCGTGCGTGCGCAGTGTGCACAGAGAACAACTGAGGCACCATCTCAATTCTGGAAAAGGCTTGACGGCTCGCGTCCAAGGAGACACAACAAGGAGCTAGCTCAACGTCACAGTTGCTCAACGTCACATGAGAAAATTCCAAAAAAACACCACATTTTAGTAGGAAATTCGCACAATAACCAGTATTCGGTGAAATTAACCACCGATTTTGCGTGAATTGGTTTCAATATGCACTGATTGTCCGACTTAGCCAGTTAACGATTTACGACGTCGGGCCCCTTCTGCGGTGAACAACGCGTGGCAAGGGAAGGTTGGACATACCTACTTTTGGGTTATCTTGTAAACTTTTGTGGGACCCACTTGTCAGTAAATTTGTTTTTCTTTTTCCTTCCCCCAAATACTCTCTCTCCACAGGCCTCACCATGGGCGTCCACTCCGGCCACCTAATTGGTGTCCCTCCGGCCGCCCGCGCCACTGTTCCTGCTCCGCCGCCTCCTGCCTCCAGCCGACGTGCCTATACTCCAGCGCCACGGCCAGCTCGAACCGCCCTGGCACCATGGTCACCACCGCTCATAGTCCATCCCGTCGAGGCAGCCGTCGAGTTCCCCCACAGATCCGTCCCCTGAACCCGAACAAAAAGGTACCAGCCGGTGCAGCACCCGTCTTCGCCCGACCACGAACCGTTCGGCGACCACACATCGGGAGGCGGCGGCGTCCGCGCAGCAGGTGAGGCAGCCGGGATCGCGCCTGTGGTGAGGCCGGTGGCGGTGGCCGTGTGGAATATGGTCGGCGGCGACAACAGCGCCCTCCATGTCGAGCAGGCTCCTGCGCCCTCCCTTGACGCCGCTCCACGGCCCCGGCTGCGGCTGCCCATCTTGGCGCCACCCATGGCGAGCGGTTGCGCTTGGATCGGGTGATGCCGCGGCCGTAGTGGGAGGCGGCACCGGCGGCCGGATTGGCGGAGGAAGCGGCGGCGGTAAAGGCGGCGGCGGAGGGTGGAGACGGTAGGCGGCGGAGTGGGAAAGGCGGCGCCGAGTGTGGAGGGTGGCGTGTAGGGAGAGCGGTGATGAGTGGGATTTTGGGAATAAAATCAAGCGAAAAAAGAATAAAATTAATTATTGACTAATGGTTCCCACAAAGGACCTAAATAAACTTTCAAGTAGATATGTCCGACTCCGACTTGCCACGCGTCAGCGTGGCAATGGGCCCATCGATCAATCGTGTTAACCGGCTTCAATTTCACAATCAGTGCACATTGAAACGAATCTCCCCAAAACCGGTGAACTTTTGCAATTTCGTGCAATACCGGCGGTTTTGCGTATTTCCCGCAGAAATGTGGTGGTTTTTTAGAATTTTCTCACGTCACATACAGAGGCTAAAACGGACAGGAAAAAGAGGAGGAAGAGGCGACGCTCACTAAGGTAAAGATGACGGGCTCAACACTGGAGTTCGCGCTTGGAGGCATCCGAGGCTGACACAAGTTGAGGTAGACGTATGCAGCAGCCTCCCGGTTGAACGAGGTCAATGGCGTTCTTAGGTTGCAGCGATGGAGCGAGGTCTGACTTGCCGGGAAGAAGCTCCACACCAACTAGTCAGGGACGGCGAACCAGGCTACTCTGGCCCATCCTACAACTTCCGAGCAGACGACGGCGTCTTGGTGAAACGATCTCCGGCTTAACCGCGCTCGGGAGTGACTTCTGCATCGACACGATCGGAATCGAGCTCCACCCATGGTGGCTCTCTCGAGGATGAAGAGAAGGTGTGGGGAAATAAAGGTGAACCTGCGGCGGCGCTAGATGAGGGAAGGGGGATTCTACTAGGGTTAGATAAGAAGGGGAAAAAGGAAGGCGCTCGGGCAGCTAGAGCAAGCGACGGCCTCCCATCCTCCTCGTGCTCGGTGTATACGACAAACATGATTTTTTAGAAAGGGCATATATTAATAACGTAAGATACCAATTACACAGCCTCGCAATGACATATTACCCTATTGGCATTACGGATGCACACATCCAAAAAAGAAGAAGAAGAATGACAAAAAAGAAAGTCTCGCTAAAGCGATCATATCCTTAGCAGCAGCGACACTAACACCACCAAAACAACACTAGAGTCTAACCCCTCCAAAAACGATGTCTCCAAGAAGGAAACAGTGCTCAAGCGCTGTCGTCGCCCGATCAAAGATCCTAGGTTTTCACCCTGGAGGAAGTCTTCGCTTGCAAAACAATGCCATCTGCAAGGCCATTGCGAGACACAACCAATGAAGGCCCGGACCTTGGGTTTCACCCCTACAAGGTAAGACTACGAACATCTCATGTGTTTCCGCCTCTAACAGGGCTATTGCTGCAGTCACAAATCACCAAGCCAGATCCTCAACACCCAAAGATTCAATCCACCATAACTAGCCCTTGTGTTCTGTCTTCATGAAATTCTCCACATCGACTTCACCATGGATGCGTCGAATACATGACACATGATGGTAACAGCAAGAGCTTGTGCTCCATCTAAACCAAGCGGCAATAAAAACACAGTGCGAGTTAATTCCTTTGATCCAGCAAACTCCGGTCATGATCGCCCATGGGAGTTCATTGTAGCCTTGGAACTAGAAACGGACAGATCCATGAAAGCGCATCAAGTATATCTTCGTGTTGATGTGCAAGAGATCCAAGGACCACCACCTTTATTCATGCCTGGCGGCAGCCCCACCCACCAGCCGTGACCTACAAGATCCACCGCTCCGACCCTAGCAGACCCTTAGGCTAGGCTAGCATCAAGAAAAACGGCGGAAGCGGGATCGACCCTCCACGGTTGGCCCAACCATGCATCAAGAGGAATGGGGGGCGGCGATAGACACCAGATTTAGATCTAGGGTTCGTCCATGCCACCAGGTCGAGTCCCACCTTCGTTATCGCCATGGCGCTGCGGGAGGATCTGCCACCATCCCCACCGAGGGGCGCCCGCCCTAACGCTGCGTCGGCCGACCATCCTGCCCCGGAAGATCCGGCGGGAACCTCACCACCACCACCCAAACCTCCTTGAGGCTGAGCCACGCCACCACATGGCGAGGCCGGCGGCGGCAGCGTGGAGCTCTGGCGGGCAGCTTGGTCACCCCTAGCATCGCTCTGGGAGCGACGCGAGGGACCTGGTGGCTGGAGGATGCCACGTGACACTCTGTTTGACAAACAGGACATACTCAATCGGTTTGGCTAGGCCGAGTCATCTGCCGCTGTGGTGTTCTGCTATAAGCAAGCCCAAACAGCGATGTTAGCATGTTAACTGAATATTTCAGAGGCTGAACCATGTTCTTGTCTTACACAGAAAAAAATTGAAAAGTAGACAAGGTTTGAACTAGAATTTGAATGGGTTTCGAACAGAGTGGAAATTTTACAAGGTTCATAGAAGAACATCCAATACTTGGTTGGGTATTTGCAAGAATGAGAAAGAATGATCAGATTTTTAGAGAATTGACAGAATTGGTGATTTCTAGCCAAATAAACCATTTCGAATTGTTTTAAATCTGGTGCAGAATTTGGAATGGAGATGAATTGGTACCATTAAAAAATAGTGTCTAGAGGGACAAGAAAAGAATGGAAGGGTGGATGGAGTGGTGTGGTGTAATTAGGTGTATGTGTGTGATGTATGTGTATGTGTGGTCACATCCATGTGCATGGAGCACACAAATGTAACTCGTGTACACGGTTAGAAATAGGGTTTATGTGTGCACAAGAGCATAGATTAGAAATGGGGTTAGATGGTGTAGATTAGGGATATGATAGGCCAAGACACATGTAGATATAGAAGGAAGAAATAAATATGAAAATGGCCTCATGCAAGATATATGTCTTGATGAATAGATAAACCACACATCTATGCATGTGAGCTAGAATTAAAAATCCAAGGACAAAAGGATATGCTCACATACATAGGTATGTTAGATTTGAGGATATTTCACAAGAAGTTGACAACAACAAGTGGTAGGATGGGAAGATTTAAAGAGAGATGCCCCCAACTCCCCTTGTGCATTATACACATATATCAAAAATCAAATACGATATATCAAGAAGCAAAATAATATATACAAGACAAATGCAATTTGAGGAGAAGAACCAAATGGAATAGTTTTATATGATGCTCAAATGAAATGTGGCATGGTGACATGAGCATGATATAATGACGATGCAATAAATGACATGTAAGTAGCAATATATAGACTAGGCAAGTAGCATTACAATTGTTATACAATTGGGATGCTACATGGGTGTAGCCCGCCTGTACCGTCCGCATGTACTAGGTGTCAGCGTGATCTCCTCGTCAAATACTTTCTCCTAGTGAAGACTAGAGGGGGATCCGACATTCACAGCCACTAGAAACCACGAAAAACCACATCTGAAAGGGATCTGAAGGAGCAACTTGGTTGGGGTAAATTCCTAGCTGCTTCACGGATCATTGGAGGACAACATCATCCCTTCATCATGAACCGCTGCATCTCCATCACCATCATTACCCCCATCTCTCATCTATTGGATCATGTTGTAATTCAAGATTCAATTATGGTTTGCATTAGATCTATCTCCATACTTTTATCCATTCATTTGACTATGATGATGTTGTTGATTGCTTCCATGTGTGAGTAGTTCCTTAGTTCTTGGGGAGATAGATAAACCCTAGCACCATTATGAATTTGTAATAAATATGATCCATTCTTGTGTCCATATGACTTGCCGGTCTATGATAGATTTATGATTTGTGTTTGATCTCTCTCATTAGATGGTATGTGTAGTTGGCCACATATCATTTGCCCTTGGGACTAAAGGGAGGGAGAAATCCTTTGGACGTGTTTTGGGATCGTACCCGGAATGGCCTCGTGATAGATCGGCGCCGGCTCGTAACCTAGACAGTCAAAGGAGGATAAAGAGGGACTCCCTAAGCTAATAATGATATCCACATGGAAACCCTTAATTGTGATGGTTTGTATGGATGACTGTCTCAGACATCATAGTGGTTATTTAGAGGTGACCTCACTCTTGGCTCAACAAAGTGGCTTCATACGAGCCTTGTAGTGAACATCTTATTATGGAGCTCTCTCCACACATCTCATGACACAAGAAGTATGTTATCTTGATTATTAATAATAACAATACTATGCTAGTGGTGTATCCTACATCCCCGAGGACATTTTAGACCTATTGAGTTCAACCACGTTTTCACACAACCTTGTTGTTTCCTTTTACTTGTTTTAATTACTTTTCTACAAACAACCAAAAAACTTTCAAACACCCTTTACTTGAGATCAAAGGAAGCTTATAAGTATCCTTTGGTAGATAGTGATGTGGGGCATAAAGACCTTTACCAATACCTCTCTGTGGGTTTGATATCTTTACTTCGAAACTGGCTACAATTGATCTATGCATGTGTAGTCATCAAGCTATTTTCTGGCGCTGTTGCCAGGGAGCTAAGCGCTTTTGGTCTTTGTTCTTAGTTACTTAATTTACTAATTGTTTTACTAAAGTTTCTTATTAGTTTCAGGTAAGCACCATGACTTCACTTGGACTGATTAATCAACTCGATGCTACTAAATACCTCGAGAAGTTCAACAGAGGACTCGTCAAGGAATTCCTAAGTGGGAGCGAATCAGAATACGAGGTCAATCCTCGCTTTAACGCTATTATTAAAGAAAAAACTTTTGCAGGAGATGATCCAGATGAGGATGCTTACACTCATTTAATACATTTTACAGAGCTATGTTAGACTCTTAAACCGAGAGGCTATTATGATGATGAATTGAAACTTAAACTGTTTAGCCAATCTCTAACCAGTACTGCTTTGGCTTGGTATAGAATTTGCCCTGCAGAGAAAATTGATACTTGGGAAAAACTCAAAGGAGAATTTGGGTTTCGATTCTTTCCCAGGTAAAAATTGCTGAAGTAAGAAGGGCAATTACATACTTCAAGAACCACCCAGGTGAAGGCATGTCAAGGGCCTTCAAAAGGTATAAGTCCCCACTTAATAAATGTCCCCGTCATGATTTACCTGAATGGTATGTTTTACATATTTTCTATGGAGGACTTAATCAAGAAATTAAGCATGATCTTGACACGAACTCTGGAGGCTCTTTCATGGAGTTAACTATAATTAAAGCTTGTAACTTTTAGAACAAATTCGCCATAATAGAGAAACATGGGGATTTTATTTAGGAGGCGAAGGAGGTATATAAATTGAATACGATTGTCTCAATGCTTATAAAGACTCCGGTAAAGTAAAAGAAACTGCTAATGAACTTCAACACGATGATGATATTATTTTGCAAATCCTTTAGTCTTTTACAAAACACATTGAGGCTCCTAAGAAGGACTGGCTTCATTACACTCCATACAAGAGCCAGCTATGAAGATGATACAATAATCACAACCCCTGTCAGACCATTAAAGAGGTATCCTCATATGTTGAACCCCTTCCTTTCCCAAGGACGGTGATAAAACATATGATGGCTCAGCAGCTAGAGGATCAACGCAAAGAAGAAGAGCTATTTCTCAGGAAGCTGGAAGAGGAGGCACAAAGAACGAAAATTGAAGAAGTAAGTGTACAAGAGGCAGGGACATTAACAAAGGAAGATATTTTAACCATGTTTGCACACCGCAACGTAATTGAGCTAGATACTAAAGCTTTGCAATTCGTCAAAGGAAAGGTAAAAGCTAAAGAAGTTAGTAAACCTATTCTCCCTTGTACTTTCGGAGGAACTTCGTATTATGGCCTCTCTGACATTGGGACAGCTATTAACATGATCTCTTTTAATTTTTATTTAAAAATCCAAAATGAACTAACACCAGCCGAACTGGAGGATACAAACATGACTATAATGCTTGCGGATAAAATGCTCAGAGTCCCCATGGGAATAATTAGAGATGTTCCAGTTTGTGTTGGACCATACAAATACCCCATTGATTTTGTTCTTATTGATATGCCTGATGTTTATTGTCCATCATTTTTGGAAGCTTTTCTAAATACCATAGGGCAAACATAGATTGCAAGAGACAAAGCATGTCCCTCAAGTTTGTTGAAGAAAATGGATTTTATTTCTCCAAATTTGACCATAAGGCGGCTATTGAAGAATTGAGGCGATGATGAAATGTGACGTGAGGAAGAAGGTAATGTCGTTAATTTAGCCTCAATAGTCATTGAGACTCATGATGATGATTTAGCAAGAAGCTTAGTAAATAATAATAATATCCTCCAAGACATAGAAAAAACTGAAATGGATGATTATCTTGACTCCACACCTGAGGTGGATGCCGAGATTAATCAAAAATATGAAGAACCCATAAGTAAGGGAGATGAGGCTCCTCCCCCTCCTATCCTTAAAACTTTACTAAAGGAACTAAAATATAGGTTTCTTGATGAGACGAATAAATTTCATGTTATTATAAGTTCTAACCTTGCGAGAAAAAGGAGGAGAATTTAATGAGGTTCTCCGGATGCATCGAAATGCTCTTGGGTATTTAATGAAGCGACTTGAAGGGATTAGTCCTTGATAGCCACCCATAGAATATTCATGGAAGAAGGGCTTAGCGGTCGTATATTTTTAGCAACTACTTAAACCTCACATGATAGAGGAGGTAAGAAAAGAAATAATACATTTTCTAGATGCATGCGTCATCTTTCATGTAGAAGAGAGTGAATGGATAAGTCATGTTCATTGTGTTCCTATGAAAGGTGGATTTACGGTTGTTGAAAATGAACATAATGAAATGGTACCTACTAGAACTATTGTTGGCCACATGATGTGCATTGACTATAAAAAACTTAACAAGGAAACTAGGAAGGATCATTACCCTTTACCGTTTATAGATCAAACTTTAGAAAGGCTTGCTATGCATTCTCATTTTTGTTACTTCGACGGCTATTCCAGTTTTTCCCAAACTGATGTTCACCCTGATGACCAACTTAAGACTACCTTTATTTATCCCTATGGCCTTTATGCTTATCGATGTATGCCTTTCAGTCTCTGCAATGCTCATGCCACCTTTCAAAAATGTATGACTACTATATTTGCTGATTATGTTGAAAGTATTATGGAAGTATTCATGGATGACTTCTCTATTTATGGAACTTCCTTTAATCATTGTCTCCATAATCTTCATAAAGTTTTGCATAGATGTGAAGACAGTAACTTAGTCTTGAACTAGGACAAATGTCATTTTATGGTTCAAGAAGGCATAGTGCTTGGTCACAAAGTCTCAGGTAAGGGTACAAAAGTTGGTAAAGCAAAAATTGAAGCAATAGAAAGGTTACCCCCTCCTCAAGACATAAAAGGTACAAGGAGTTTCCTAGGCCGTGCTGGATCTTATAGAAGGTTCATTAAGAATTTTTAAAAAAACTGCTAGACCTTTAACTAACCTTCTTCAAAAGGATGTTCATTTTAATTTTGATGAAAAGTGTCTGCTTCTTTCAACATATTAAAGCAGGCTCTCCTTGAAGCTCCATTATAAAACCACATAATTGGAAGAAACCTTTGAGCTATTTTGTGAGGCCAGTCATGAAGCTGTAGGAGAAATTCTTTGTTAGTTTGATGGTGATGATCTTAATATTATTCATCATGCTAGTCGCACCTTAAACATGGCCCACAAGAATTACCCTATGGCAGAAAAAGAATTTTTCGGTGTGGTTTTCTCCTGTGACAAGTTTAGATCTTATATCATTGAATCTAAAGTAAGAGTACACATTGATCATGTTGGCTTAAAGGAAATCCTAGAAAGGACTAACGTTAAGCCAAGGATGATCTGTTGGACTCTACTTTTGCAAATTGATTCTGATTCTACAAACAAAGGAAAAGATAGAGAAACATCCCTAGACACTCAAGAAATTGCTCATCCAAAAGGTGTCATCCGTTTACATACCTATAGAACCACCTTTGCCAAAAGGAGTTCTCAATTTCTTCTTGTAATGATTTGGTGATTTTACGCAACCAACTTTGTTCAAAGAGAAAAGAAAAAGGTGATCCGGAAGGAAAAGGTACCCAAATGAACTCATGTTCTCTCGATGATTGAAGCATATGAAATCCCGAACATCTTTATTACGGATGATTTTCTGCTGTTTCTTTTGCATATTTGTATCCCTTTTGAGTTTATTGCCGGTCTTCACGAGGAATTGATGCGTGCGGTGATGCGATTAAACCGCCTATACCCATTGGTTAAGCCCGCATTTGTTGTCACTTTGTTTTGCATAAATGAATGCGGCTACATGAAATGGTGCGGTTCCCCGTCACGGTTGGTGGATTATCGATTCTGTCCTTTTCATCCATTCTTTGTTCATTTCATCTAAAAAACTGAAGTTGTAAAGTTAATGCAGTGGGCGATGCAGGTGGAACCCTTTTGTACCAGTCGGTTGACTATTTACCGACTTTGACACATCATATTTTTGGAAGCGACTTACAGGCCCGCCATAAAGCGTCCACTTGTTGGTCGTTAGATCGCGATTTCCCTCTTTTGCACTTATTTGTTTCAATACTTGTTGGGATTCTTTTCTTGGCGACCCTTTTCCTTCGGTGTAATTTCTCCTTCTTGACTCTTAATAAGCCTCCTAGAGGTCTTCCTCCCTCGATATCAATAGTTCAATCTACTTGATGTGCTACCAAGTTCAAGGCAAAGCTCAGGCCTAAGCCGAAGAACAAGTGGTACACCTATGACTCGATGATGATTACGATGAGGAGTTCAAGACCTTCGAGGAGCAATCGAAGGGGATGTAAGTAGAATTACCTAGGTATGGTGAAGCTTGAAGGCGATTAAGAAGCCAGAAACCTCATGGGAAGGGGTGCTGGAGTCACTCAAGTTCATCGCCGTCGGCTTCTCCTCATCAAATCGTAAGATAGCTAACTTGATTAGGTGGAGGAACTTATAAGGAGACTATGGCACAAGTGGCATGGCTGTAGGATCCTCACGAAACTCTCTCATATCTTCCTTGGTGGCTAATATCACTAGACTAGGCACTCTCTCACTTTTCATTATATCACTCTTTTTGGGATCTATTAAATCATGTACTGCAACACTATCTAAATATCTATAGATTCATCCTTCAAGTTCACTTTGATCTTTTAGTGAGACTCATTCTGTCTGCAGTGTTGTCATTGGCTGGCAATTTATCTTATTTCCTTAAACTCAAGTGATGTGTATTAGTACGGCCATTGTTTTGCACATGGCGATCATAAAGCCAATGCCAACCCAATAAGAGATGGCAAACAGTCATAGGAACCACATCAAAGTCAATAGAACCCTTGTATGGCCCTATCTCAAAATTCACACGTACCATATGATTTACCTTCATCTCACCATTGTCACTCAACCATTGTATGTAGTATGGATTGGGATGAGGTAAATAAGTCAAATTCAACTTAGCACATAACTCCTTACTTGCAAGATTTCTCCAGCTACCTCCATCAATGATTACCTTGCAAGCTTTGTTAGGGACAATGAGTGCTTTGGTTTGGAACAAGTTGCAGTGCTGAGAGTCAACAATAGGCTGCACACTAAGTATACGTGGAGAAACCACTATGGTAGGCACATGCTCAGGGAAGGCATCCATACCATCATCGCGGTTATAACCATCATTTCCATGAGGATCATCTCCACTCTCATACTCTCATTGTTCATTGACAAACATTACCTTGCAGTTTGGACAATCTCTCTTGTAGTGTCCTCTACCTCCACAAGTATGGCACTCCACATCACGCGTATGCGCATTGACATATGGGAACCCTAGATAGCAGCATGAGCAGCGGGCTTATAAGCATTGGAACCATAAGAAGACTTGGGAGCAGTCTTGGCCGATGGTGAAGGGTGTCTAGCAGCCGATGCGGTGGCGCCATGGGTGGTGGCGGTGTAGACTGGCATAAAAAAAGGCGGTAGACGGAAACCTCGCATGTTAATTAGCTTCTTCAGCTAACTGTGATTCGTCCTCTCTAGCATGGTGCACTAGTTCATCCATAGTCTCATACTTGTGATGACGAATAATGCTCTTGATTGGTAGTTTCAAATTGTTGAGAAATCACTGCATAGTCATCTCAAGGGATTCACGAACTCTAGCACGTTGCATAAGCATCGCCATCTCCATGTAGTACTCATCCGACATGGTCCCCTGCCTCAATTGTGCCAACTTGTCAAAAATGGATCGCAAGTAGTTGGTGGGTACAAAATGATCCTTCATAATGCACTTCATCTCGCACCATTCCATCACAGGAAGTTCATTATCCTCCCTTCTATTCTGCAAAATAGCATCCCACCAGCATAAAGCATATCCATCAAATTCTAACATTGCAAGCTTGACATTCTTGTCTTACGGATATTCAAACAATGCAAACTTCTCAATCTTCAACTTCCATGTGAGGTAATCTTCAGGATCAAGTGAGCCGTCGAACTTGGGAATTGAAAATTTTGGATTGCCCATACCATCATCAGCAGCTGGGTTCGGAGCACGTTGAGCACGCCTAATAGGAGCAAAACCACGTGCATAAGTAGGTGCAGCAGCAGGTGCAGGCGCAGGGGGATTGGCACGTCCCCTGCCAAGATGTGGGCAGCATCAGCCGCACTACCCTCATCATTATCATGAAAAACATCATCATGTGGGTGTTCCCTCTCATTTGCTGAATTACTCTTTATTAAAGGCATCAATGGAGCTGCAAAGTTGCGACATTGGTATTGAGTCGGTCTTGTGTTTGAATGTTAGGAAGCACCAGACATTCTGGTCTAACGGTCTGGCCACTTGCATCCTAGATATTCTTTTCAATGGCATCTGTTGTGTGAGTAAACACACGTGTCAAGTGAGATTTGAGCGCCTCATATTCGTGCCAAGTAACAAGTCCCTCATCCTTCTTTTTCTGCGACACAACATCATCATCACTAAAAGACAAGATTAGTAGGTTAGTGCCAAAAATCAAAATCTATTTGGTGGCACACTCACAACTCAGTCACAACTGTCAAGAAAGCGGAACTTACAGTTCCAAAGTGAATAGAGATGCTTTACCAAAACGAAATCAAAGACTAAGGCACTGATGTGATGAAGTGAATATCAAGGGTATAGAGAATGATCACAGGCACACATGTTCTTTATGGTGGAGCTCTAGGTGTGGTATCCTAACTACACATAAACAAATCCTAGTCTTGATCATTATAAAAACCCAAGAAATACACATGGTGGAGATAAACGTGGCAAAGCAACTTATGAAAAGGAATATTGCAATGCACAAGAGAGACGCTAGTAAAAGCTCAAAGTAAACAGGCACAAGATTGCTCAATCTAAGTGTGCTATGATCAACTAAGCCTCCAACAATGCACACTTTGATATCTCTTTTTTTTGTCATGCTTGTAGATCTTTTTTTAATACTTATTCTCTTTTCTTTTCTCTTTTTTTAAGTATACAGATCAATGCAAACACAAATGCAGCAACTTAGAACAAACTGGGCCAGATAGTCCGGAAAATTGCACCGGAGAGTCGGTTAGGCGGATAGTCTAGGGTATATCGGCCGGATAGTCCAGTTTTCCTGTCAAAAAATTTCTACACTTCGAAACCCAAATGAGCAGCCTATCAAAGCAAAGCAACTAGTCTCATGGGTGCGTTCCTAGGCACGTATGCTGTAGATAGGCTGTGTCTATGGTATGCAAACAAAGGTACGCTATGTGGACTCCGACAAACGATGAAAACTTGCGGAAACGGTGAAGGTGGACACGGCGGAAACAAGATCAAACCCCAAAGCTAGACAGAAACGAAAACTAGACTCCTACAAGAACAACCTATAGATCAGAGCTACGAGAAGACACGATCAGCAACTAAAACTCGAAAATGATGCAATCTAGTCTATGGCAAATCTTTTTGTGAGGGTTTTTCTATATAGGACGAAACAAAAACTAATCTATGGATGGATTTCTGAATGCTCATCGAGTAAACGAAGAAATCTCATACCAAGATGATATGGGGTGGCCCGATCTTCTCAGCAAGCACTTTTCGATGATGATTATGGTGGATAGATAACTAGCATGTAGCTATGAACTCTCCAGCTCGAACCCTGATGCCAATGCAACAGCTCTCAAACCCTGTGGGATATTCACAACATCACGCTCTTGCACGTGGCATGTGACCACGAATGGTAGTTAGCAATCTACAAATTCTCAATGGAACAACAGATCGCACTTAACTGTAGTAGTATAATTCGATCACAGGGTAATTGTAGAGGTTCTTTGAAAGAAACAACTCCAAACTATTTTAAACATGGTCTAAATCCTAACTATGGGGCATCCCAGGCTTATAATGGTGGCTGGGGCGGCCAGAAACCGAAACTAAATGCTTACGACTCAAACTGATACAAACCGACTCGGACCAGATTTCGGTCGGCGGGCGGACATTCCGGTCGATATCGGACGGACAGTCCAGTCAGACCGGACACTCTGGGTGGAGTTAGCCGGATAGTCCGGTCTGGCCGGAAACTTCAGAGTTTCCGGGTGGTGTCCGGGTAGTGTCCGATTTGGGGAACAGATTGTCCGCACCAATTCTTCTCGGGCGGGCGGACAGTCCGGGTGGACTCGGCTGGACACTCGGGTCGTGGCAGAGCTTTTTGCCTCCATCTTCATGATCTTCTCTTGCGCCTTCCTCCCGCTCCTCCCTCGTGCATCCTTGGGCGATCATCATGCTGGGCTTCTCTTATAGCCCTTCTCCTCCTTGCTCCATGCTTGTTTCTCCAACGAACCTGATCATACATAAATGCATAGACTTAGGTAGTATAAAGTTCTCATCAATTAAAGTACCATATTTGTTTAGGGTAGAATTCACCTATTGTTCAAGTAGCACAAGCTCTTGTAATGGGTCCAATTCTAATCTCATTGGACTGATCTTTCCTTGCAACAACTGGAACACCTTCCGTATTAGATGGGGTAGGTGTAAATATAGGGATGTCCTCATCAGAAAACATAGGACCGACCTCAAGGTCGCAAACTCCACCTCGCGCAGCATCGGGCAGCTCAGCGCCTCGGCTATCACATGCATGGTATCGGACGATGGCGGTTGGGCGTGCGCCCACATGTGCACCATGTATAGGGGCCAGGCGCTCGAGACCGACCTGATGCATATCGCACACACAATGGTGGGCCCAGCTTCAGTTCCTGGAACACCGATAGTGATGGTCAGGACAAAAACAGAGATGTCCTCCCTACTTAAATGAGCCAGCGGGCGTGACGTCTTAGAGTCGAGGAATGAAACCTTCCCTTGGAGAAGTTGGGTGTGGCCGTACGAGATCCTAATCACTTTGATCAAGCGCTCCTCTGCAAGGTGGACCACGAGCTCTACCAGCTAGCCCGTGTAGTTGCAGTCGGGCTCCATGCAGGCGCACACACCATGCAGGCATCGAGGCTCGTGGCCCGAGGAGGTCATAGTAGGAATGCGACATATGGTAGTGCGTCACCAGGATGTTGCGCGTGATCATCTCCAGATTCTTGGGGTGCAGCAGCCTGCGCTCCTCCTTTGGTGGCTCCCACATCTGAAGTTCGTCAAGAAATTAGATAAAATATTTGTAGTTAGTTGAGCCAATAGCAGGAATATGTAATATATAAATTCAAACACTAGTTAAATGATTTCTTACCTAAAGGTAGCGACCTGAAAGTCAGCAGCTATCATCGGGCATGGCGCCTGGCGGTGGCATCATCAAGACACGCGAGATTAGGGTGGAGGAGGGGGATGTGGAGGAGATGTGCTCACTCACGAACTATAACATCCCAAATTTTACAATTCCAAATGTTACTAGAAGCATGCATCATATCATATGCATCATGGCATTACACAATAAAGTTGCATCAAATCCTTTTCCCTAAACCCTATTTTGATTTATCTTATATTATTATAAAGACAAGAAGGGGTTATACTAAACCTAACCCTCTAAATCCTTTCAAAAGTGTTATTTTATGATCCTATATTAATCTCCTCCTTTTTACAAATTTTTAGAGACCAATTTCATTAAATTTGGAGTTAAAATGCAAAAGTTATTAAAGAATTTGTGAAACAGAAAAGATAAAAGAAATATACAAAAAAAACTATATAACCTAAGCGGGCCAGCCGAGCTAGCCCGCACCCTATCCGCCATATCTTTCTGCAGGCATGGCAGCCCTGCAACGCTAGTTGGGCCGGCCAAGACCCCATCCACCTTGACAGCGCCAGCCACCATGCTGACACTGGTCCCACCTATCATCCCGCCCGCTAAGTTCAGAACGAACTCCACAGCGCCGCCATGTCGGGAACAACTTCCTCGGCCAAATCGGAGCCGGTTCCATGTCCCCCGCGCCAAGCCGCGCTGCCTATATAACCCCCATTGTTGGGGATATACTTTTCGGGTATCCGCACTGTGCCTCACTGACCAGGGTTGCCCACTTCGGGTTAGAGCTTTGCTTTACGGGTGGCCCAATCAGGAAGAAGAGATGGAGTCCAGTCCGGCTAAGGGAAGACCCAGATGACTTACCGACATAGGCCCATAGTGTTACTTGTAGTTCAATATGTACTCTGTAACCGACTCTTAGTCGTAGTCAGATAGGTCTATCCTGTAAACCCTAGGCCGGATATCTATATAAGCTGTCCTAGGGAGAGCCTTTAGGGCACCCTCACAATAGTCTACAATCTCAACTCGCACAGGTGAAACCCTTGTAACCCATATTCCGGCTCTGTAGTAATTTGGATTGCTAGCGAGGTAGGATCCGTCCAAAGCCCGGATTTGAACACAGGTAAACTTGTGTGCTCATCGTCTCGAATACCGTCGTCTCACACCTCTTCCACATGCCTCGAGGACCCCTCATGGCATACTTTTCATCAATCAGGCGACGGGTTAGGCGCCACCATGGGGCAAGTGAGCCGGATCTGCCTTAAGTGGAATTTGCAAGAATTGGAATCGGCAAGACCATCACCATCGGTCGCATCCTCTATGCCCGTGACATCCCTCTCATCGTTCTCGATGGGACCTGGATTCCGGCTAGGGAGGTCGTGACTGCTTACACCATCATGTCCTTTGGCGAGATCGATGTGTACATCGGTTTTGCTGAACCTGTCCCACCCACCATGACGATGATGAGGCGGAAGAAATTTCAGGTCCCCCTTTGTCAGGTGGCGAGTTCGGATCTCGAAAACCCTAATCCCACCTAGCCCGCACCGTTGTGGAGATAGTGGAAAGCGAACTGAAGCGGATATTGCGGTTCAAATTGAATCACAGGTGGATCTCCTAAGCGAGGCCGAATCCCGGATCGATCTACCGTCGGTCGAAATCCGAAGAAGGACAACAACTTTGGTTCGGCTGGGAACATGGAACAGACCAACCTTTCTGAGGCATATGTTGGCGCGCATGATCTTGCAAAGGCGCAAGCGTGGATGAGTTTCACGAAACCGCCGATTTTCGAGAAGCCCGCGAGGAGATCCGCAACTACCTCAGGACTCACATGTCGTACTTTGTCGGATATGTTGGATTCGGATCTGGCTCTGCCGATGCTGGAGACAATGAAGACTCGGTGCTGGAGGCGATCGGAACAAACACCGACTTACCCGCATCCAAAGCTGCAGAAGAAGGAGAAGCCATGGACGTAGGATCCGGAGAAAACTCTCCTAAAGCGCAGGATGACATGGATCTCGGAGATAATCCCGACATCTAGATGTCCAAAAGTACCGATCAAATTTTGACTCCGGGAAACGGACCTAAAGCCGTCTTTGCTACCGGTGCTGCCAAGAAGGCAAAGAAGAAGAACAAGACCCCGACAAAAGAACTTCCAAAAGAGGAAGTGATTGCCGAGGAATATGAGGAAGACTCGGATGGAGCACTTATCCCAGACGAGCCCAAAGAAGATTCGGTGGATGGACACATGGTCACTGTAGGTGCACGTAAACTCATTGATGCTGCATTAACTACACCTATCCCTACAGCTGCAGAACTTACTTCTGAAGAGCTAGAGGAAAGGGCTCAGGCCCTAGAAGCGCGTCTCCAAGCACTCCTAGGTGAAGCCAACAACATCGAGGAAGAGAAGAAGCACATAGCAACTGCGGAGAAGTACATCTCTCTGTAGCATCAGAAGACCCAGAAAAGACACACGCGTGATAATCAATTTCTGGAGTTCACAAGGTTCTCTTTGAGGGAGATCCAGGGACCCCTTGGCTCGACAGTAATGGAAAACTGGTGTACCCAACACCAGTACAAAACACTGCCGCAGCTCGAGATATCCTGGCAAATAATCTAGGCCCAGAACAGGTTCGATTGGGCATTAAGCTACTCACCAAGAAAGTGCGGAACAGCGGAAAGGTGTGAAATGCAGGCGGAAAACTAGTCTCTCAATCCGACCAATGCCGCATGGATCGGCTGGAATGGCGTACCCTTTTCAACACTTCTATTCCTTCTTATTGCCGACTCATAGTGACTTAGGATTGATCCATCCTTAAAAATAGTGTTAATACACTTATATTTAAGCTTCCTTCTTCGTGCAAATCTTCATCTTGAGCTTGAACACAGGACTCGTCGCTCCTTACGAATTCCTTTTCTATCTGGAGTCTATAACATCAAGTAATAACTTGATGATGCAACATACATTGCACATCAAGTCTAACATCATGCACAGATCTAGTCAATCAATAAGATGCTAGAAAAACTAAAATCCAAATGTGGTACATATAACACACATCATTCTAAGCCCGAATATAATAGTTGAGTATAGTACCTCCGAATTAGGGCTTAACTGTGTATGTATATGAAACCTCCTATTATAGGTTTACCGTGATACTTAACATAAGGGTTAAACTACTCTTTGTCTCAATATTTACAAATTGCTGGAGTGCAATGGGATAATTTTGAAAGCAGAAAAGTCAGGTCTCACTTTAGTTTTGACTAACCATTCCTTACTTTTCTTTTGGGTACTAAAACTACCAATTTTCTATTCTATAGTAAGCTATCCTCACATGATCTCTCAAGACTACTAACAAAATTGTAGTTACTATCTTAATCCAAAAATTATCGTATTATAGTACCTATGACTTCTATCATAGACCTACATTGTTCTTTACTTGCACTGTTATTACTAGATTAGTTGCAAATACTTGTCCTAATTGAGACTTATCATGGTCTGAGGACCTATTCTCTGTGAACTTGTCCAGATTTTACCTAGTCATCGTGATTAAAGAGTTAACCTCATCAAAGGAGCGACTCTTCTTCTTAGCTTACTATTAATGATTCTTAACAAAAATTCTACTCCATCACATGAAATTCTCAAGTGGATACCCACATGATTACTTCTAAGTTTGTATTTATCACTTACTCTAATGAGTCTACTGCAACCTTGATATAGTGATATCAACTAGTGGTGAGGATTCACTACTTCACGGTGGATTCTAAATATAGACTCCATCTCACTAATACTACTCCACATGATATCCTAATCCCCTGAGTTGTAATCTTCTTTGATACTTTAACTTACTTAAGATATCTTAGTGGTGTTATACCTATTTAGATCTATACTAAAATGGCAATTCTCTGATAGAATACATATAACTAATCCTTAAGAAAGATGGGTAGAGAACATCCAGCTTAAGTGTGACAAGATTTATCTATCAAGTGGATTCTCATCACAAGTCTTGGTTTAGATAAGATGGCTTCTATAGTCACTATCCAACCGACATATCATCCTAAAGGGTTTTGATCCACTAAGGTCAAATTGACTATGGCTCTGTCAATACCAGCTCATTGACCCGGCATACCACTTGCATGATGTAGTACACTATAGTCGAATTGACATAACTTACAATGAAACACGTTCACTAGTATACATCCCTCGGTGGTACCATAGAAACATAAGCAGATTCAAGACATGACTATAGATTTAACAACTCGACTCTTTGCCAAAAGATCCAGAGGCACTCTAGGTTGAAGAGCAAAACTTACAAAGAACGAAACAATAACTGGGGTATCTAATGTGGTTGGTATCAAACTATTTGGCTGCATAGCTACACTGTGCAATGCTCTCTGAAATTTTAAGCTGAAATCTGATATAAAACAGACACTGTCTTCTTGATTGGGTGAACTCAAGTTCTCAAGATAGAATCAGTATAAACTAATAGTAGTTGTCCCAAAATCATAAATGCTGAAAGGGCGAAAAGTTTTGAGAGAAAGTGATGGTTAATCTCATTCAACTCGGAAAGTACGATGTCGTCAAGTCTATAGGGTAATCCTACTACCTGGAGGATGGCTGGCCATCATGGCTGTATCTGTGATATAAGTAAATAGAAAGTCCTTACTTGTGTAATTTAAAGAGTATGAAGCAGCCTAGTTGAAAATTGACCCTAAGGAAATGAAATTGAATCGTCTTGAGGGCGGATTGCAATCAAAACTACCATTAAAATTATCGAGTTAAAGTAAGACAAATAATGTTGGAAAGTTCATCTGGGATCACTTCTTTGGGTGTACATCGTTCACAAGTGAGACCTTATAGAATAAGTGCTAAATCAATAAAGACGATACCTTAACTTCTTCAAATTTATACATGAAGTTTAGGACATTAGAAACCCAAGGGAGGTAAACAATAAACAACGAAGTATTTGTTGTCTTTTCAATAGAAATATTTGAAGAGAAGTACAAAATTCATGATGAGGTTAAGCCTTATTATGAGTTATAAGAAATCATCTATATGAGTATTCTCTAAGTATGTTAGGATGAAAAGATCAGAGGAATGCCATTGCTTAAACCCTAATTGGACTGAGTTATAGGAAAACAATAGGTGAGGTTATCCTTAGGTGTTAAAAGAGTAGCCTAAGTGAGGCTGGTATAGTAGTAGAAGGCTTCTGATTGGAAGGGACTAGTGTGTCTCAAAAACCAATCCTAAGTAAAACTTTGAAGACATAACCCAAGAGATCGTGAGAGAAGGAGTTATACCACATATAGGAAACAAATAAAGGGATATCAGCTTTCAATGAAGATGATTCAAGGAAA